>SJXQ01004424.1:0-186631 GCA_006408695.1 Aepyceros melampus | reverse complement strand
ACGTCAAGGCTGTATATTGTCACCCTGCTTATTTAACTTCTATGCAGAGTACATCATGAGAAACGCTGGGCTGGAAGAAGCACAAGCTGGAATCAAGATTGCTGGGAGAAATATCAATAACCTCAGATATGCAGATGACACCACCCTTATGGAGAAAAGGAACTAAAAAGCCTCTTGATGAAAGTGAAAAAGGAGAGTGAAAAAGTTGGCTTAAACTCAACATTCAGAAAACGAAGATCATGGCATCTGGTCCTATCACTTAACAGGAAATAGACGGGGAAACAGTGGAAACAGTGTCAGACTTTATTTTTCTGGGCTCCAAAATCACTGCAGATGGTGACTGCAGCCATGAAATTAAAAGACGCTTACTCCTTGGAAGGAAAGTTATGACCAACCTAGACAGCATATTGAAAAGCAGAGACATTACTTTGCCAACAAAGGTCTGTCTAGTCAAGCCTATGGTTTTTCCAGTGGTCATGTATGTTTGTGAGAGTTGGACTGTGAAGAAAGCTGAGCACCGAAGAATTGATGCTTTTGAACTGTGGTGTTGGAAAAGACTCTTGAGAGTCCCTTGGACTGCAAAGAGATCCAACCAGTCCACTCTAAAGGAGATTAGTCCTGGGTGTTCATTGGAAGGAATGATGCTGAAGCTGAAACTCCAGTACTTTGGCCACCTCATGCAAAGAGTTGACTCATTGGAAAAGACTCTGATGCTGGGAGGAACTGGGGGCAGGAGGAGAAGGGGACGACAGAGGATGAGATAGCTGGATGGCATCATTGACTCGATGGACACGAGTTTGTGTAAACTCCGGGAGTTGGTGATGGACACGGAGGCATGCTTAGATTCATGGGGTCGCAAAGAGTTAGACACGACGGAGAGACTGAACTGAACTGAAGGCTAATATCAATGCCTCTCATTAACAGTCGTAATTTATAAAGCTTCTTAGATCACGTGGGGGGTGTGTGTGTGTATATGTATATGTATCCACACATCTACACATGGCCATTTATATTACAAAAATATATACTCTAGAATTCCTTGCACTAAAATCATAATTCTATTTATATATTATCATTAATTCATAATTTTAAAAATATATACACTACATAAAATAAAATACGAATGACATGTCAAAATAATTACACATGTTTTGGACCAGGTATCCCCCTTTTGTGTCTCTGTAGTTGAAAAGAATGATGTGAGGTCATTATTTCCAAAAGGAGTTTCAGTCAAGAGTTTTAATTTTATATTTAAGCTAACAAGCCTCCCAGTGTTTTTTATTTTAAAACATTTCCTGTTGTATATTGAATACTGTGATCCAGGTTCATCTGTCTCCTGAGACCTTCATAATACACTTCATATGTGTGATTCTACTAACCAATTCATCTTCCATTAATAGCTCCTTTCACAAGTCTAGTCCAACAACATCACTTTTTACTGGCTATATTCCAAAACTCAATAGATAATATTTCTTTCCTCCATTGTGTTAAATAATAAATATGATTCATAAGTGATTTTGATGAACCTTCTAGACATATCTTTGGGGAAATTGCAAGTTTAATATCCATTCATAAGGTGACTGGTGTGACTGCCCAGTAGACTTTCTTTTCTCTTATGTTTAATAAATAATTTGTTATGCCTTCTGCCTGATGACCACCTCACAAATGTAGATATACAAAAAGAGAGGTCTTGCAATTTGCTTTCCTCTTTTTGTGCTAAGCTGTATATCATCAAATGGTGTGAGGGATGGCTCAGATGGTAAAGCATCTGTCTACAATGCGGGAGACTCGGGTTCGATCTCTGGGTTGGGAAGATCCCCTGGAGAAGGAAATGGCAATCCACTCCAGGACTATTGCCTGGAAAATCCCATGGACAAAGGAGCCTGGTCGGTTATAGCCCATGGGGTCGCAAAGAGTCGGACATGACTGAGCGACTTGACTTCACTTACGTTAAAAAACAAATAAAACTCAACAAGTTTATGATTCGATATGAATGCTGAGAAAACTTGCATAAGCGGAAACTGCTTGTGAGTGAGCAAGCAACTTTGGTGTTCTTCAGACTTACCTCAGGTAAATAGAATCCAAGTATACCAGGAAGCCAGATGTGCCGAGATGATCAAGAAGATGAGGAAATGAGGAGTGTCCCATGTAGTCTTCAAACAATGGAGCCCTATAACCTCCTGAATCCAGAAGCTAGGAAGTGGCCCAGAGAAACCTAATCCAGATGAAAATGACATATTTACTTTGTTATCTTTACATTTTACTACTTTTAGATGACATATTAGAAAATAAGGTAAGAACACAGGAAAGCAGATATTTTTCAGTTTGGATTCCTTCTGGAATGCTCCTGAATTTTAAGCAAAAATGCCCAAGGAAAACATGGTAAATTTACCAGATTAACACACTTTTTAAAACTGTAAGCATAATTAGTTATTCAAAATCATTTATCTAACTGATAGACAATATGATATGTCTGAAAGTAAACAGAATTGAAGCAGAAGTTTGGTTCTGTTTGGTAGACTAATTGTTTTAGGTCAGGCTGACCAGAATTTGACTATCAAATTTCTTTTTTTTTTTTTCCTTTTCTTCTTTTCCTTAACTGTGTAAACATAACATAATCAACATTTTATTTTTATCTATAAATATCATAATCAAATGTGATGGTGTGAGTTAAGCATTTAGTTCTCTACCTGATATATTTCAGGTTCACTATAAATATTAGTTTCCTTTCTTTCTCTTAGTTATGTTTCATTTTCTATAAACGACTTCATTTATCTGAACCTATTTATTTACCTAAAAAAAAAGTAAAAATTTAACTTAGATGATCTCATTATTCCTATATTTGAAATTCAGTAATTCTGTGATGTAGAACTTTGAAGCAATGTGATTCACCTAAGCAGTGGTTGAACCACACAAATAAAACCAGTGTGTTGTGAGAGACGAGAAATGATGAACTAAATAACACATAGATTGGCCTAAAAACAGTAAAACTTTTAAAACTTTAAAACGGTGTATCTAGCAAACAGAACTTACTCTTGGCTCAAGTATATTTTTTGAATCAAAATTCCCAATATCGAATCTAAAGCTTTTAAATACTGATCTCAGTTATCTTATCAGCATCTCAAGTTATTGACAGGACTGATAGAGAATGGATCAATCATAAAATTAGGTCAAACTAATAAGTTACTGTGTTAGAATTTTTCGTGAAAGTCAGTATCCCTGGAAAAATATAGGTTTAGCATAGACAAAACTTAGGAATTCAGAGTGAGAAATATTGAATGTGGACATGTGAGATGCAAGTAAAAGAAACTGTCATGTTAAAAAAACAATATGGCTGAGAGTCTTTGCAATAACTGGATAATAGTATATTTTAAAAAGTAATAAGAAAATCAGTCCAGGTGAAGAAAATCTTGTTTTGATAGTTTAGAGACCTTGAAACTCAGACAATGGTTTAATTATATTAAAAAAGAAAGAAAGGAAACACCACAGGCCAAAAAAGGAAAAACAGGCCAGAATGGAGTCACTTGCGCTAAGCTCAACATCAGCAAGCCAAGGCTTAATACATGACCTAATTGTCAACAATTTCAATCTGAAAATATCTGGGAAGCACTAGTAAGGTAATCTGTCTGACAGACCCTCACCCTTCCTCAAAGAAGGTGACCTTGCCTGAAACAATCCTCTGTTTGCTAAAATAACTTCCTTGCTTTGCCTCCTTCTGTCTAAATCTTCCATTTTGTACAGCTCCCTGGAGTTCCTTTCTATATGCCAGACAGGATACTGCCCCATTCATGAATCATTGAATAAAGTAAATTAGATCTTCAAATTTAGTGAATTTTTTTCTGGTAACAATTATATGGTATAAGGTAGCCTTTAAGGACAAATTCCCACAATGATATGTTTGAAAATTATTCTAGTATGCAGTCTAGTCAGACATATGCTGCTGCTGCTGCTGCTGCTGCTAAGTCGCTTCAGTCGTGTCCGACTCTGTGTGACCCCATGGACTGCAGCCTAGCAGGCTCCTCCACCCATGGGATTTTCCAGGCAAGAGTACTAGAGTGGGGTGCCATTGTCTTCTCCAGTCAGACAATATAGACATCAATAATGATAATGAAAGTATCAGAGGAAACCCAGACCGGAACACACTTCTGATTATGGGGGCTTCTGCAAATTATCTAATCTCTGTAAATCATAGAGTTCTATCTGTAAAATAGAATTATCAATTCAAAGTTCTCATTGTATGCATTAGACATACATCACATTAGAACAATCACCGTGCCAATGCTGCTGCTGCTTGCTAAGTCATGTCCCACTCTTTGCAACCCTATGGACTGTAGCCCACCACACTCCTCTGTCCATGGGATTCCCCAGGCAGAATTATTGGAGTAGGTCGCCATTTCCTTTTCCAGCGGATCTTTCCAACCCAGGGAACAAATCCACATATCCTGCTTGGCAGGTAGATTCTTTACCACTGAGCCACTGGGAAGACCATCACTGTGTCAGTAAAAATTCACTCAGGGCACCTATTATACTAGACATATTATGTTAAGTGATACATGCTGCATCAACAATTTCTTATTGAAAAAACAGACTAGTTCAACTGCCTGCTGCTGCTGCTGCTAAGTCGCTTCAGTCGTGTCCGACTCTGTGTGACCCCATAGATGGCAGCCCACCAGGCTCCCCCGTCCCTGGGATTCTCCAGGCAAGAACACTGGAGTGGGTTGCCATTTCCTTCTCCTAGATGGCAAAAAATGAAAGAACAAAAAAGGCACTAAGTCATTAATAGTGTCTTAATGTAGGTGATTCTAATTTTGAAGCATTTTTTCATTTTAAGAGAAAAGTAAATTAGGCTATGTTGGAGCCTCTAGATAGAGTCACACTCACACTGATAAGCATTAGCACCATAACAGCCCTTATTACATTTATTATCCTAGTCCTACTAACAAGTCTTGAATTTACAATAGCTATAATTCAAGCCTACATATTTACCCTTTTAGTTAGTCTATACCTGCATGACAACACATAATGACACACCAACCCAATTTCTTCATAAATAATGTCTTAGATCTCTTTTGGAAGAATTTACATTATATTAATTACTTTGAGTTTACATATAAAGACATTCCATTTACCTTTGATTTTTTTCAATGCTTTGGTCAATTATGTCTGGTTTGCTATTTTCTTACAAGTTATAGAAATATGCTAAATTCCAAAAATCTAAATCGTAGGTCATACTAAAGTGGTATGCAACTGATTACTATTAATATCTCTGTTTTTCACATACACAGAATTTATTTCCATCTGTGAAATCTACTCTTCCCCTTACCCTGTCAGAAAAATTATCCCCAAACTTGAAAATAAGCAACACATATATATGGACATATATACTCCATGTGTTTTCTGGCATCATAATCCTGATTTTTTATTTATTTTTCATAAGGTGCAGGTAGAAAAGATGGAAGTTTTTCCTGTTATCTGTAATATTTTTTTTATAAGTTGACTTGACAACCCATTTATCCATAGCCCAGGTATAGCCATAGGACACTCCCTTACTTCATGAGGGTTTCTTCTCAATATGGCACCATGTCAGCATGGATTTCTAGAACCACCTTATATTTGTTAAGTAGCCCCACCACAGCATTTCTTACCTCCTTACTTTGCTCTATTTTTATACATTCATCTTTTAAAAACAATTCTTCCTTTCCACGTCCTTTAGTTTTAGTCATTGCTTATTTGCTAGGATTTCATTTTCAAGTCACATTTTTCCAAAAAAAAAGGGTATTGTCTCCCTCTAGTTTTCTATTATTGAAAACATCTGCTGATTGCTTTCCATTTGAACATCTTGGCTAGTACAACATATAGGGAAACATAACCCATTCTAGGATTTTTGGGTTTTGGTCTCTTGTGTCTCTTCAGTTCAGTTCAGTCGCTCAGTTGTGTCCAACTCTTTGCAACCCAATGAATTGCAGCACACCAGGCCTCCCTGTCCATCACCAACTCCCGGAGTTCACTCAGACTCATGTCCATCAAGTCCGTGATGCCATCCAGCCAACTCATCCTTGGTCATCCCCTTCTCCTCCTGCCCCCAATCCCTCCCAGCATCAGAGTCTTTTCCAATGAGTCAACTCTTCACATGAGGTGGCCAAAGTACTGGAGTTTCAGCTTTAGCATCATTCCTTCCAAAGAAATCCCAGGACTGATCTCCTTCAGAATGGATTGGTTGGATCTCCCTGCAGTCCAAGGGACTCTCAAGAGTCTTCTCCAACACCACAGTTCAAAAGCATCAATTCTTCTGCGCTCAGCCTTCTTCACAGTCCAACTCTCACATCCATATATGACGACAAGAAAAACCATAGCCTTGACTAGACGCACCTCAGTTGGGTAAGTAATGTCTCTGCTTTTGAATATACTATCTAGTTGCTCATAAATTTTCTTCCAAGGAGTAAGCGTCTTTTAATTTCATGGCTGCAGTCACCATCTGCAGTGATTTTGGAGCCCCCTAAAAATAAAGTCTGACACTGTTTCCACTGTTTCCCCATCTATTTCCCATGAAGTGATGGGACCAGATGCCATGATCTTCGTTTTCTGAATGTTGAGCTTTAAGCCAACTTTTTCACTCTCCTCTTTCACTTTCATCAAGACGCTTTTGAGTTCCTCTTCACTTTCTGCCATAAGGGTGGTGTCATCTGCATATCTGAGGTTATTGATATTTCTCCTGGCAATCTTGATTCCAGCTTCTGTTTCTTCCAGTCCAGCATTTCTCATGATGTACTCTGCATGGAAGTTAAATAAGCAGGGTGACAATATACAGCCTTGATGTACTCCTTTTCCTATTTGGAAGCAGTCTGTTGTTCCATGTCCAGTTCTAACTGTTGCTTCCTGACCTGCATACAGATTTCTCAAGAGGCAGGTCAGGTGGTCTGGTATTTCCATCTCTTGAAGAATTTTCCACAGTTTACTGTGATCCACACAGTCAAGGCTTTGGCATAGTCAATAAAGCAGAAATAGATGTTTTTCTGGAACTCTCTTGCTTTTTCCATGATCCAGCGGATGTTGGCAATTTGATCTCTGGTTTCTCTGTCTTTTCTAAAACCAGATTGAACATCAGGAAGTTCACGGTTCATGTATTGCTGAAGCCTGGCTTGGAGAATTTTGAGCATTACTTTACTAGCATGTGAGATGAGTGCAATTGTTCGGTAGTTTGAGCATTCTTTGGCATTGCTTTTCTTAGGAATTGGAATGAAAACTGACCTGCAGGCATGGGGCAATCTGCAATCATTCACATTGTCTAACTACAAACCTCCTTTGAATCTTAAGAACTGTATTTAACATTATTCATTATATTCATTATTCATACCTACATTATACATGCCTACATTGTCTACAGTTCTTAAGACTGCACACCTAATGAGTGGTGGAGCTGGACTCAGAATCCAGATGATCTGATTCCAAATCAGTCTTATGCGCTATGCCATGATCTTTCCCTAGATCTCACACTTCTCTATGAAATGGATTTATCCATACCAAAGAAAAAAAATTGAAGCTATTGAAATGCTTAAAAGATAACATTATGGTATCTCCTACACGTTTTCATGGAATCAAAGGAGGTTTGTAGTTAGACAATGTGAATGATTTCATATGGCCCCATGCCTGCAGAATTACTAGTTTCATATGTGGTCAGTTGTAGGCATCTAAGACAGTTCATGAAAAGCAAGAATGACTACAGTTGGCACCTCTGGTTTCCAGGATCAGGGCCGTGATTCTATTGTATAATTTTGCTTATCTTTTGCTCTAAATACTTACTTTAAGTCAGAGCAGAAAGTATCAGGATTAAAGAAAGAGAAGACTATTGATATAGGAACTGTGGTCTATAGACAGTGAAAGGAAGCTTCTTTAAAATTCAGAATCCAGATCTTCTGAATTAGAATCTGCATTTTGAGAACTCTTCAGATAATTAGTATATGTGTTCACATTTGTCAAACATGAATTTAGAGATCAGAAAATGGCCTAGCTGCATTCAGTATACAAGCTGCCTTCCCCCTGCCCCTACCCCCATAAATCTTCTCTTTGAGATATCACTAACTAACCTCATTTGTAAGGCTAACCTTGATTATAACATTCCTTTGAGAGAAAGAGAACACTAATTATTCAAACTGTAAAAATAAAATATAGAATTTAAGGAATACTTCATTTTCATAAGAGAAATGCAAACAGGAAAAAAAATAAAAATAAATAAAAAAATAAATTCTGTGGTTTATCAAATAGTATATTGCCTAGCTGTAAATTTTTTCTACTTTGCACATTAATTTTCCCTACAATTCACTTTTATATTAAAATTAATGTAAGCATAGGTTAAAATAGAGAGTTTCCTCATTTGGGCCAGCAAAAAAAAAAAAAAAGCAAGAACTTCACTTTGATCACTGGTGTATCAATTCAAATCTATAACTAAAAATTAGCTAAGAATCGTAAAAGATTATTATTTTATTTCAACATTTTCTACATCATTGTATTTTCAGAGTAGAATGGAATGCAAATACAATCTCATTTAATTTTATCATTCAAACCATATTTTCCCTCATAAGACTGTGAAAAAAAATCAACTTTCCACATAATTATCTGTAAAACGATATGCTCATTTAAAAAGACATATAAAGTGTGTGACTTTTGGCAGAGATTGCCTAAATGCCTAAATGATGAGATGGGGAGAATAAAATTTCCTATTTGCTCCCCACAATATTGACTTCATACAAGCTGTTTTCAAATGTAGTATTTCCTGGGAATCAACCTGCAAAATGTATAGAATTATGTATTTGTTCCTTAGCTCTTTCATTTATGTAAATAAAGCATCCTGCTGGTGTTAGCTTTACACATCTTAGCAGACTTTTTGCTCATCTTAGAGGTGCATATAAATGTAGGAGGCATCACAATTTTACTCAATTCATGGCAGGCTATGATTGCTGGGGGAAAATACTTTGTTAAACTAAATTGGTTATTTAAAGTAATCAAACCAACTAAATTCTTAGAATATTCCATGAGAGTAAAATTGTTTTCTCATCTGCACTGTGAACCTATTCAATAAGGCCATTTTCTTATCAAACTATAAATTTGGGAATACAATATTGTATTTTAACATGGTACTATGAGCATTTTAATTCTGTTAGGAGCAAAATAATGATAAACAGGGATAATAGTAATAATAATAATCCCTTTCCCTAAAGAGTCCTAGAAGTCCTAATTTACTGACTGGTAGCTACTTTCACTAAGTAGAAATACAGTAATTTAATAATCTTACCATAGCAGTTTTCACTAAAGAAAATTAACTAATTCATTATTGCTTATAATTTGCTGAGGCATAGCTGCCATATTTGTAAAATCAGCAGGTTCTAAAAAAAAATACAAGTTTTTAAATGAATGTTCAATTTCCCCCAAACACATAAATGATACAATTACTTAGCTCCCTCTAGTGCCAATTTCTAATATAAACTAATTGTAATAACGGTAGTCACCATGCAATTTGGGAACAAATTAATATTTTACTAGGCAATAATTAACAAACTTCCAAACATTTAGTAGATTGATATTAGAAATGAGCAAGATTTGGCTGATGATATTGTCATAGGTAGGCTCATGGCTGGTGTTAAAATGATAGTGTTTCTTTGCGTATTTCACTTTATATGTTTCAATCAAAAATAAATACACAGAGAGTAGTAAAGGAATGTTGATAAGAGAAACTGCTGCTTACAATGGGATATCTTTGTACACCTCAATTCAGCTGTAATAATCTCATTTAATTTGTAGGTTGTAGTGATCATTATTTTAAAAAACTAAAAAATACAAGAAGAAAGACACCTCAATGTTTCTATGAAGGTATATAAGAATAAGACAATTTGCAATTATACATGGAAACAGAGTAGGTATACGATATGAATTTTTTAAAATACTAATAATCAAAATATCAGATTTAATAAAATGACTTACACAAATATTTCCTTAAGGATTTTTCTTAGACTGAAGCATATAAATGAAAATCTTTATTTCTAGGGAAAAGTAACATATATGCCTTTTAACAGGTAAATCACATTGTAATGAGTACATTTGAGAACAATGACACAATTTGGAGGAAGAAAACAAATAGTCACAAATAGAATTTCACTCAATAATAATCTGCAATAAAACTAATGAGTTTTACATGGAAACTACAATTTTCACAACAGCTTATGTATTTATATGTTTATCTTATACTAAGGGCTAAGATGGACAAGAGCAAGGATTCTGGAATCAAATGATATGTGTTTGATAAACAGAATTCCTAACTGTAAGTATGTGTAAAATGCAGATATTGCTTCCAATTAATAGAGCTGTTACAAAAATTATAATGGATATCTTATATGTGAAACATGCAACTGAACAATGACCACTAATAATTTTTTTTCAATAGTTGTAAGAAAAAATGTTCACAGAATAAAAATAATTTATAATTGAGCTATAGTTGTGGTCACTAAAATAAAACTTCTCTCTTAATTGCTTAGAATTTTCTAAGAATTAGCATTTTTAAAACTCTAATTTTTGTGTAAACAAATATTTTGTGTCCTAATAAAAAGAGGAAATTTTTGTTGGAATAATTTTTGATATTTTAACACTAAGATAAATAAAAAAGACAAGATGTCTTTTTTCTAAGTTGAGTGTAGTAGAGTTGCTGCAGAAAAGATTTTGAAAAACGTTTTTAATTACCTGCAGTTTCCTTTGAGTCTGCAAACTCAATGAAGAACATTTTAGATATATTTTTAAATATTTCAGAAATTAGAATAAATAAGTAAACTTATGGTATTATGCCTAAAGCTTTCTAAACATTTTTATTTCTAAATCTTAACAGATAAAGCCTAGTAACTATCTATCGCAGTGTAATTATATGAATAATATTTTAGAATCTCATATTTCCTCCACATCCTTGACTCAGTGAAAAAAATACAAGTTTCCAGAAAGGTGAGGTTTTTCTTCTTGCTTGCTGAAAACTAGAGAGCAACTTTCTCTGTGTATTTTTAAAGAGTTAGTTATTTTCTTATTTGCTGTTTAGTTGCTAAGTCATGTGCGACTCTTTTGTGACCCCATGGACTGTAGACTGCCACGCTTCTCTATCCATGGGATTTTCTAGGCAACAATACTCAAGTGGGCTTCCATTTCCTTCTCCAGGGGATCTTTCTGACCTAGGGATCGAACCCATGTCTCCTGCATTGCAGGAAGATTCTTTACTGCTGAGCCAGTAGGGAAGCCCATTATTTTCTTACTTGTAGCTATAATCCCTTGACCAGTTATCCATGTCTACTGTTCCTATTCCTCCCTTTGTTTTTACACAGTAGGATATGGGGGGTGACTATCCAGAGTGAAACTAAATCTATGTTCCCTTGTTTAGAACTGGAAACACAAGTTAGGTTTATTTTCCAGTGGAAAGCTGAAATGTGATTTATAAAAGCTGATATATACACATACATACACACACTCCTGGAAAATTTAACTCCAAGAAGAACCACAACTCTCTTCAGACTCAAGTACATTAAACATTGAACGTACAAACTCCTAGCAGAAAAAAAAAAAAATTTGATTCAGGAGTAAAAACAAAACAAAACATATTTAACATAAGAACAATTTCTTCTATTTTTGATTTTTAGTCTTAATGTTGAAAATGAATCATTTAATGTTGAAACTGAAGAAAATACAAAGAACCACAGTGAAAAAACAAGGTCATGTCTTTGGTCAGAGGATTTTAGCAGAATTAACTAGTGGGAAGATAAATCCATGGGTATCTACAGTAAACAAGAATACTGAACTCTCTATTTCAGCAGAAAGTCAGGTATGGATAGACTAGACATCAATAGCTAATGAGGTGACCGCATTTATTCAGAATCAACCCTTAACCAAGTTTCACTTTTCTTAGTCCACCCACCTTGTATATATAGCATGCTGCTGCTGCTGCTAAGTCACTTTAGTCGTGTCTGACTCTGTGCAACCCCATAGATGGCAGCCCACCAGGCTCGCCCATCCCTGGGATTCTCCAGGCAAGAACACTGGAGTGGGTTGCCATTTCCTTCTCTAATGCGTGAAAGTGAAAAATGAAAGTGAAGTCACTCAGTTGAGTCCAACTCTTAGTGATCCCATGGACTGCAGCCCACCAGGCTCCTCTGTCCATGGGATTTTCCAGGCAAGAGTGATGGAGTTGGGTGCCATTGCTTTCTCCGATATATAGAATGGTTTTGACTATAATCAGAACCTTTCCAAAAAAAAAAAAAATGTACATTTCACTTTCATTTACAAATATGAGCCACAAGTTTAGAATTGTCCTGATTATGCAGCAAGTTATTGCCCAGGAAACAAACCTACTCACTGAATGTTTAGAGGGAAATTATATATTTTCTGAAACAGTAAAGATAAATTTCACTTCACATTTCTATTTTTTTTTTTTTGAGGCCTCTATTATTGAAAAGATAGTTAAGTGTTCTGTATATAAATAAGAATTATGTTTTAAAAACATATTTGGGAAGCCCACTTTCACAGTTTACTTTTGTCTCTGGCTCAAGCTTACATCACAAGAAGTTGAATGAAACAGAATATGGTTACTCATTTATAACTGGATTATAAACTAATAATAACAACAGCAATAACAAAAGCAGTAAAAACAGCTTTTCTGCTCATGTTCTCAGGGTTTTCCTTGTATTAATTTATTTAGTCTTCCCAATTAGGAGAAGGCAATGGCAGCCCACACCAGTACTCTTACCTGGAGAATCCCATGGAAGGAGAAGCCTGGTGGGCTGCAGTCCATGGGGTTGGGAAGAGTCAGACTTGACTGAGCGACTTCACTTTCACTTTTCACTTTCACGCATTAGAGAAGGAAAGGGCAACCCACTCCAGTATTCTTGCCTGGAGAATCCCAGGGATGGGGGAGCCTGGTGGGCTGCCGTCTATAGGGTCGCACAGTCAGACACTACTGAAGTGACTTAGCAGCAGCAGCAGCAGCAGCAGTCTTCTCAACTACC
The DNA here is from genome assembly GCA_006408695.1 of Aepyceros melampus. Classification (NCBI taxonomy): domain Eukaryota; kingdom Metazoa; phylum Chordata; class Mammalia; order Artiodactyla; family Bovidae; genus Aepyceros; species Aepyceros melampus. Next base: position 173,606 of record SJXQ01004424.1, on the reverse strand, counting down.
TAAAGATTTAGGCATTATTATCATCATCTATTTTACAAATGGGGAAAATGAGTCATTCAATCAAGTCTGCAGGCAATAAGCAGAAGAGGAAAGCTGTCAAGAACTTAGGCGATATGATTTCAGAAATGGAGCCTTAAGTTGAGTGAGCAATGTTCTAACCATGACATAAAGGGCATGATTAATAACAGAACAATAATACAAATTTACATTTCTTTGACAATTAACAGTTTCAGAGAGATATCAATCTTTTTATCTCATTGATTCTCCCACATAACTATTAGACAAATACATCTGTCATATCACTTCTCTTAAAAGTGAAGAAACAAGAGGTCCTGTAACTTTCATATGAACAACAAAGGTGTTTCTATTCTTAATCATTAATAGTTCATCCTTGCAATCATAAAATTGTGTTTTTTTGAAATCTACTTTTAAACAAAACTTCAAATCAAATGTTTAACATTTAAATCCTAGTTAAACCCCACAAACCAAAATGTTTCCAACATACAATTCTTATGTCTGTCCATAACAGTGCCCTTTCTAAAGTACCCCAAAGCAAGATACAGTAAAGAAATTTCCTTCTGAGTCTATGATGTCATGCAATTTTTTTCGCCTCACAAGCACAACATCCAAAACACATCTCCTTCTAAAATGCTTTCTGAATAGTACAAAAGTTGACCTGGGTAACAAAACAATGATCTTATTATCAACTAACTCTATTTCCTGTGCTTCCAATAAGCTTACCTAATGAATTGGTAGAAATTGGAACTTAGCTGTTTTATGGCTAAATTATATCTATAATTTACAAAACAGTACTTTTTTTTTTTCAATATAGTGGCAACACTTGCTGCTAACTACAAAAATGATTAGCTACAAACCAACCTACCATAGAATATCAAAATGTATTTGCCCAACAAAGAACTAATGGGAATTATGCAGATTGTTTCTTTTTCTGATGAAATCAACCAAGCTTCACATCAATAGGAATATGAAATATAACTGAAACAATATATACACAGAGACATAACCAAATGTATTTCTGGTTATTTTTAGACTTTTTTTTCATGTAATTATTTGGTAATTAACTCAAATAAAGGTTTATAGCATTTGGTGGGTACCTGAATAGGCTGAAATATTAGTCAACTAAGAATATTATTGTGATATTTCATATCAAAACACATATTTATAATTATAATATAGATTGTACATATTAACAGAAACCAATTTTCATAATACTTTTCATAATTAGATTTTTATTTTGTAACTTTCTTCTAAGTGTTATTCTGCTGATAACAAAGAACTCAGAAAAGTAAGAAAGTAATGCACTTGTTTGATCAACTTAGGGAAGCAAAGTGAATTGACTAAATTTTCTCATTCTGTAATGAAGTGAAGTGAAGTGAAGTCTCTCAGTCGTGTCCGACTCTTTGCGACCCCACGGACTGTAGGTAGCCTACCAGGCTTCTCAGTCCATGGGATTTTCCAGGCAAGAGTACTGTAATACTAACCACTAAATAAAAATCTACTTTAAAATTATTTCTGTAGAAATTGTGTGATTGAACAATTCATTATAAGATAACTGATGGTAAATGTCTCTCCTCTGTAGACAACTTTATTCAAAAGAGGAATAAAGAGATTAGACATTCCTTTTCTCCCAACTATCATCTTTTTGGAGCATCATCAGGATCATATGCAATAAAGTATCTCTTTTCACTCTAAGCAACTGGCAAAGAAAAGAAGCAGCATCATTTGAGACTGAAGATCTTCAGCATACATTTAAATTTAGCTTAGATAACTGACGTAGGTATGTGTTTCTATTGTTAAAGCTTCAGGATATATTTGCAAATATCAAAACAACCACCTAATCATTTTGCTGGAAAAAAAACAACAAAACAAAAACAATAACTAGAGATTGCCCAAATCATAAAGTCCCTTGCACAAACTCTAAGAACAGTCTTGTCAAGATAATCTGTCCTTATGCAACAGCAGGGAAAAACAGATGGGCAGTACCATGTTTTTAAATGCCTATAGGATTGGATTATGTTTGAAAAGCTGGTGAAATTGTTTCTAGAAAAAAGTGACAAGATAATTTCATTGAACGTCTTTATGATCATTTATTTAAGAACAGAAAGAAAATTAACCATTCTCTATCAAGTAAACAAAAAGGGTTATAAGATCAAAACAGCAGAGACTACTACTCTTTTCCTATTATAAAATCATAAAAATAAATGGGTATAGTGCAAAGGGTTGCTTTTTATGATTAGAAAGATAAAGGACAAAAAAGATAACAGAGCAGTGCCTTCTGAAAATATAACAAATAATTTTATTTATTGGCAAATAGTTGTTTATTGTAATTTCCTCCTCTGAACTATATTGAGTAATTTTCTGTTTGTATTTGATACTGAATTCTCCACATTACCTGTATGAATTTGCCTAAATAATATTACATTTAAAAGAATTTGGAAATCTAAGAACTAGCTAATTATAAATCACCAACCTGGAAATTTACAGTGGATTAGTAAGCCTGCGAGTGCACTATGAAGTCCAATTACATCTCACTAAACACCAAAATAATTCATTTGATTGTGAACAATCACTCTAGCAACAGAAAGTTTTATGCTTGTTGTGCAGGACAACTTAGATCATTTAAATACGTTCTTAATAATAAAGGCTGATTTTTTACTAGTTTCTACAAACCAATTTATTGAGTAGCAGTTGCTGCATCAGTTTATTGGCTATTCAATTTAAAATCTTTAAGCAAAAAGTATTCTTTGGTTTAAGCCAACCCACAGAGGGACAAATCGGCCAGATGGCCATGGTGCCGATTCGGCAAATACTAAACTGCTTACTGGAATGAGTCAATTGCAGAACTGATTAATTGATCTAGTCACATATTCAAAACTTTTGCTTCTTATCCCATTAAAAGTAGCACTAATGAGCCGTGGCTATGACCTTCCAGTGAGAAGCCACAAGTTCCACAACCCCTCAATATTTACCACCCAAATTTAATCTTTTTAATGGACACCTTAAAAGGGATCTGATAGAAAATACTAAGAGCTGCTCAGATACTAAAACACTTAGGGAGGCTTTGATTAATGTTGCATGATTAATCAATTGATTAATATAGTTTTCAATACAGATGTTAGGACATTGTCTACTTTAATCAACCATTCTGAAAATAGTGAAGATAAACGCCATACTTTTGTGTCTGCTTAAAAAAAAAATCCTTTCTTTAAAGGTTGTTAATTATGACATAAGCCTTATTTACCACAGTCAAATTTTATCTAATGTTGACATTTTTATACATAGGAACCATTAATGAGATAAGTGGGATCCTTTTGGCAAAGTCATATTTTAATCTCTTTAAAAATAATTTACTTAGCCAATTTATGGACATTTTCCTTAATGAGAAATTATTTTAGAATGACATTGCAAAATGCATTAAAATCTTAAAGTTTTATTATTATTTTCCAAGACTGTTTGTAATTTGTGATGATGCTTTCCACCATACTAAAACTGAAATCTTTATTCCAGTCAAAAATAATCACCCTGTAATTACTGTGACAAACTGCCCAAGCTGTATCATCATGGCCATTTCAACTAATGATATTGTATTGAATGCCTAGCAATAGACTTCAAATGGAAAATATAATTATGTGCATTAGTTTGTCTAAGCATTTATAAGATCACATATCCATCAGTTTTCAGGTCTCATAAAGAAAACCATACATCACTGTCACTGTGAGTTTTGTTATTGAAAGCACAGGCCTTTTCAAACTGAGCTTAAGATGTGTATCTTAAATTCCACTTGTTTTGTGGATCACTAAAGTCCCTGTAAGTTAAACCAGCATAATTGAGAAGAGCTTTTCCTCTGGTGATGGAGGAACTCTGTAGCATAGACTCCTTCACACTCTGGCCAAATGGAAATTTAGCCAACCCAAGACAGCTTAATCTAGCTTTTCTACACCTCTTAAATCTGTGGGAGTCAGATTTGGCATAAAAACCTGTGGAAAGGCTTTTGGGAAAAGTATCAAATTAAGGTTTTATACTGTTAGCTCTACTGACGTAAAAGAAATTAGGAGGGGGAAAAAAAATCATACAAAAAGAGATGTTAAGTGTGAGTTTAGTGGCAAAGAGAAACAAATTTCAATGAATAATGTGTGATAAACTTAAGTGTCTTTATAATGAATGATAGTATTAAAAATATTGTTAATTAATTTACTGGACTGAAAATACGGACCTAATTCTGCATACAACAAAGTTAGCAACCTTGAGAAAGTTGCTCAGACTCTTTATCTCATAGTTTTCTCTTTTGTAAAATGAAAAGACAGATGGTTCCCTTGATCCTCTCTTGTTTCAGGTTACTAAATGATATGAGTCAAGGCTCAATTTAGAAAATATTTTTTCTCTTAGCTCAAATGAAAATGTGCATCCTGATTGCATAAAACAATCTATCAACAGGTATATGACATTCCTCTCCTACCAGGAATAGTTAAGTTATAAAATATTATACCTCCATATGTTCAAATTAGAACGGTTTAACTTCTTATGCTGTGGGTTCCTCATCTGTAGTAAGTGATAATTTGCATGTGATTGCTTCCCTGATAGCTCACCTGGTAAAGAGTCTGCCTGCAATGTGGAGACCTGGATTTGATTTCTGGGTTGGGAAGATCCCCTGGAGAAGGGAAAGTCTACCCATTCCAGTATTCTGGCCTGGAAAATTCCATGAAGTGTATAGTCCATGGGGTTGCAAACAGTGGAACATGACTGAACAAATTTCACTTCACACTTCCTCTTGAAATGTGACACCTATGTATGGTGCTGAAAATGTGCTCAAATATATTCTAGTATCTTTAAATCAGACTTCTACTAGATCTGAAATGAGAAAATTCACCACTGTATCATACAAATCTAGTAGGAATGAGTTTTCTTAATAGTAGTACTACCAGTATTTAGCTAACTTCAGATATGCAGATGACACCACCCTTATGGCAGAAAGTGAAGAAGAACTAAAGAGTCTCTTGATGAAAGTGAAAGAGGAGAGTGAAAATGTTGGCTTAAGCTCAACATTTAGAAAACTAAGATCATGGCATCCGGTCCCATCACTTTATGGCAAATAGATGGGGAAACAGTGAAAACAGTGGCTGATTTTATTGTGGGGGGCTCCCAAATCACTGCAGGTGGTGATTGTAGCCATGAAATTAAAAGATGTTCACTCCTTGGAAGGAAAGTTATGACCAATCTAGACAGCATATTCAAAAGCAGAGACATTACTTTGCCAACTAAGGTCCATCTAGTCAAGGCTATGATTTTTCCTGTGGTCATGTATGGATGTGAGAGTTGGACTATAAAGAAAGCTGAGCGCTGAAGAGTTGATGCTTTTGAACTGTGGTGTTGGAGAAGACTCTTGAGAGTCCCTTGGACTGCAAGGAGATCCAATCAATCTATCCCTAAAGGAGATCAGTCCTGGGTGTTTATTGGAAGGACTGATGTTGAACCTGAAACTCCAATACTTTGGCCACCTGATGCAAAGAGCTGAGTCACTTGAAAAGACCCTGATTCTGGGAAAGACTGAAGGCAGGAGGAGAAGGGGACGACAGAGGATAAGATGGTTGAATGGCATCACCAACTCATTGGATATGAGTTTGGGTAAACTCCGGAGTTGTTGATGGACAGGGAGGTCTGGTGTGCTGCGGTTGCAAAGAGTCAGACATGACTGAGCAACTGAACTGACACTGACTGAATTTATTGCAGGTACTGTCCTTGGTATTGTTGGATGTTTACAGCATCCTTAGTCTATATCCACTAGATCCTGGTAGCACCCCTCATTACCCACAGTCATGAAAATCAGAAATGTCTCCAGACATTGCCAAATGTTCCTGAAGGGAAAAATCTCCCCTGAATAAGAACCACTCTCCTATTTCATAAGCAACTAGTAGAAACACTAACTAGACCAAAGCAAAGCAAAATGGCCTTAAGCCATAAATACCTGGATTCTGACATAATTCTATGGTCATTTATTTTATCACCACTCTACACCAAAGCATATGAAAAGGTTTATGTAATACAATTATTTTGTGGCAGAAACATTTCAATTCCTGGTTCTTGGGATATTCTTTAAGTCTTGTCTCTAAGAAAAATTTTAAGTAGGAGTGATTACACAATTTAAATCTAACTGGGAAGAAAAGGTCAGTGTCAAAGAAGACCAAAGATTATTAAATAAGTTAAGATTTGTTCTATCCATGAGAAGGCAGAATTCCTTTTTTTTTTTTTAAAGCCAATTGACTGTCATGATTACTCAGCTCAATTAATTAAGGTCCTTATGACCTCATGTATATTTGTGACAATTGTCAGTTGTTATATATACATATATGCTTATACTTCACATGCTTTACATCAACACATCATCATTAGAAGTTAGGCAATACCCTTCATAGTCTATAGATTAGAAAGCTTAGGCTTAGAAAGATCAATACTGCTATTAAATAGTGAAACTATTATTAAAATCTAGGTTTTCTAACTCAGTAACATGGGATCTCAATCTTATTGTTCTCCTCTAGGATATTTTATTAAATGCTGCTGTGATTTTCTGCAAATATTAATTATACCTATTCAATAAGTGAAAATATGAGTCAACTTGGTTTACTTCAGCTGTTTTCATGGCAAGAGCCAATAAATAAATACTTTACAATCTTCTTTTTAGGTATCATGATCTGCCTTAATTCATGAGTAGAAAAAAATAAAGAAAAATTAGATTTTTACTCTTGAGGCCATCCACCAGTTAATAGTCTATAAAAATGATGCTAAACTCTGAAATATTGTAGCACTGAAGTCATTATTATTAAATTCCCAGATTCCAAGATTTCATTTGGCATTTCCCCGAGTTGTTTATCCAAAGCTTCATTTTTGACTTCATGAGATCCGGCAGAGTTGTGGGCCACATAGAACATGATCATCCTTTCAAAACTCCGTGTCAAAGAATTGTGTCTACCATTGTGGAAGGATATTTCTTTAATAGGAAATGTCACTATTCCTTTGACAATCTCATGCTAGATAAACATTAAGTAACACTTATCAAAATCCAGTATGTACTGTACTATTTCCATGTTCTGGCACTGTATACATTTGTCTATGCTTTCAACTCAAAAGTTGAGCAATATTGTTTGCTGTAGTTTGGTGCCAGCATGGATTTAAGCCATCCAAACAAGACTGTGTATTTGAACTGACAGAGAGTAAATGATTTGCATCTGGCATAACTGATGGTGGTGTCAAAACCCTGGAAAATAATTTATTGGTAAACATATTCCTCTGGATACCTAGCCACACATGCCCTATTTCCTATCAAGGGATGAAGCCAGATCATTGCCAGAACAATGAAAAATATTTTATAGAGATAATTCAAGAGATTATTTTTCTGTTACAGAAAACAGGGATGGAGAAACATGGTAGTTTCCCTCATTGATTAAACAAGATAATTTTCCAACCTTCATTGCACTGTGGAGTTGATGAACTAGTAAGAAAAATCACAAACAGCATGCTTAAAAAGTCTAATCTACAATTCCAATATGTAATTTGTGGGGAAAAAAAAAAAACTTGAATCAAATCAGGACTAAAAAATGACAATGAAAGAATAGAGCTTTAAGGCCTTAAAACATATACTTGAAATACACACACCTCTTGAGAGAAATAGCTGTAACTCTAGATCTGCGCTCAATTCATGATAAGCTTCTGAATCTAGCAATAGTTTTATGTTAGTAGCCCTTTGGGATATACAAGCTCAGTAGAACCATATATTTTAATCTTTCTATTTCAGTTCTTAAGGAATTTACACATGTTCTCAATCTGATATTTGCAAATGGCATTTTCTTTAAATGATCATAGAACCAAATTGAATTAAGCATTCCATTAAAGAATGAGTATATGACCTATATATAGGGAATCAATTTCAAAACAATTCAAATTAAATATATCATTCTTACTTTTAAAATACATGCATCATAATTTAATGTTTCTTTGATCATGTAGTTGACCTTACGGGATCTTGTGGCTTAATTAAAAAAAAAAAAAAAAAGCAATTAAGCACCTCTTCTGGTTTAGGCTCTGTGCTAGGTAATAGACATGATTTAAAAATGATAAAGATATACTTTCTTTCTCTATCTAGCTCATGGTCCAAACAGAACATATTAGAAATTTACTTTAAAAAGAATTATGATGGTTTAACATAATATTCAAATTGATAAGGGCAGAAATTCAGCCTGGGTCATTTCAAAGAATGATTCACTGTTAAGGTGAAGATCAAGATGATCATGATGGACTGAGCATTTATATCCTTCCAAAATGTATATGTTGAACTTGAACACATGAAGATAGTCAATAATGTGACATTATTTTCAAGGATCACATGTGTACAACTGGAGTCAATTGGTATTTATGATGAATTGTAAACAATGATGAGGTAAACTTCTAATGTGATTATAATTAGAGATGGCATCTATAAGGACATAATTACGGTTAAGTGGGGCTCCCTGGTATCTCAGATGGTAAAGAATTCGACTGCAATGAGGGAGACCTGGGTTCTGTCCCTGGGTTGGTAAGATCCCCTGGAGGAGAACATGGCCATCCACTCCAGTATTCTTGCTTAGAGAATCCCCATGGACAGAGGAGCCTGGCAGGCTATAGTCCATGGGGTCACAAAGAGTAGGGTACAACTGAGCATACAAGGTTAATGAGATCACAAGGCTGAGGCCCTGATTCTATAGGATTAATGCCCCTTTAGGAAAAACACCAGAAATCTTGTCTGTTCGGTTTTTTTCCTTTCTCTCTTTGGCACACAAAGAAGAGATCCTACAAGGACATAGTGAGATGGTGGCTGCCTACAAGTCAAGAGAAGAGGCCTCATATGAAACCAAATTTGCTGACACTTTCATCCTGACTTCTCAGCCTCCTGAAATGTGGAAAAAATGATTTTCTTTGTTTACACCAGCTAACCTGTGGGACTTTGTTACAGCTACCAGAGTGGACTAAAATAATATGTCACATGCAATTTGAAGGATGAATCAAAATTTTTCTCCACAGAAGATTCCTTAAAAATTTGCAAATAGAACTGCCTTATGACCCAGCGATCCCACTGATGGGCATACACACCGAGGAAACCAGAATTGAAAGAGACACGTGTACCCCAATGTTCATCGCAGCACTATTTATAATAGCCAGGACATGGAAGTAACCTAGATGTCCATCAGCAGATGAATGGATAAGAAAGCTCTGGTACATATACACAATGGAGTATTACTCAGCCATCAAGAAGAATACATTTGAATCAGTTCTAATGAGGTGGATGAAGCTGGAGCCAATTATACAGAGTGAAGTAAGCCAGAAAGAAAAACAGCAATACAGTATACTTACACATATATGTGGAATTTAGAAAGATGGTAATGATAAACCTGTACGCAAGACAGCAAAAGAGACACAGATGTATAGAACAGCCTTTTGGACTCAGTGGGAGAGGGAGAGGGTGGGATGAGTTGGGAGAGTGGCAGTGTAACATGTATGATATCATAAGTGAAACGAATTGCCGGTCTAGGTTCGATGCAGGATGCTTGGGACTGATGCACGGGGATAATCCAGAGAGAAGGTGTGGGGCGGGAGGGGGGAGGTGGGGGTCGGGATTGGGAGTTCATGTACACTCGTGGCTGATTCATGTCAATGTACGGCAAAACGAATACAGTATTGTAAAGCAAAACAAACTAAAATTAATTTAAAAAATTATTAATTAAAAAAAAATGTATCTCCACAGAGAGAATAACAAATGGAATTAGAAAACAGCAGGTGTGGAGAAGAAGCACATGGAGAATGGAGAAAAGATAAAGAATGAACTAAGGACCAGGAGCAGGCTGAGCAGAAGAGCCCTGGGAAAAAAAGCAGGGCCACATACATATACTTAGAGGTAGAAAGTGTGGAACATCACATGTTGGTTTTTTTTTTTCTGAGTTAAGGCAGGCAGGGTTAAATAGATGAAGAAAATTATAAAGGTTTGGTATATTTTCCATGAAGAAAGAAAACGTAAACTGAACACAAATCAATGACAGTTAAATGGCATTATTAAGATAGGATGAGGTCACAAGCAGGTTAATAAGGACCAAGTAGATTCTGGTAGTGGCAGTGGTAGTGGTGGTATTTTTCATGTGGAACAAAAGTATAGAAAGCAGAAGATTGGACTGGCCAGGTATGGAAGACAAGGGCAGCTGGGGCAGAACCAGGAAGTGGGATTGTTGACACAGCAGAAAGAGGACAGTTGTCTAACACAGTGACTTGGGTAGTAGAGGAGAAAACTGAGGTAGAGAAAGGGAAAGTTTAGAGAGAGGTTGGAAACAAATATGAAAGCAGAAATTTGGATAAAGGGGAAAATGAGAGATATCATTTTATAGAACTAAGAGCCACAGAGAAATTATGAATAAGAATTTAACTTGATTATGGCAGAGACTAGTGAGCTCTTCATCACACCAGTTGCTTGTTCCTTTTGAATGTAATAGGGAAGAGCAAAATCTAACTCCATGTTGGGTCTGTTCCTTTCACCCTTACTTTTCATTGTTTCTATTACTGTAATTACTGAAAGGATGCTGTCTATAGCTATAAGCGAATATAATGGCCTGTCTTGAGGAACCTGTCGCTGTGTCTGAATGTTGAAGTTCCTTTGCTCAGCTCTCAGGGAGACATTCTGACCCTGCCCACCTATGAATAGCTTCAGAAAAAAATAAATTACCACATCCCTCCCCAAACCTGGCCAAGCCAAGAGATATTTTGTAAGACTAACTGCCTTTTTATTTTACTTCCTCATCTCCTCCCCCTCTCTGTTCTATAAAAGAAACTGGCATCCAGACCCCATAAGATGGTACCTGAGGGTCCTAGCCCACCTGCCATCTTCTCAGACTCCTGGCTTCCCAATTAAAATTGCCATTTCTTGCCTCAGTATCTCATCTCCTGATTATTGGCTTATTGTGTGGCAAGCAGACCAAGCTTGGATTCAATAGCGTGATTATGGTACACATGTTAATTGTCATCTGGCCAGTGTAGTGTGGTAAAGAATGATATAAGCAACATCCAAGAATGGCACACCCCTGTGATTCTCACGTTCTTTGCCTGGCCATGGTGACCTTGGAAACCATATGTTGAAGACACAGTAGCACAGGCTGGAAGGAGCTTCAGAGCCACTTGAAGATTAGAAAACTTCTTTTGATCAATGTTTCTTTAATTAATACAGGAAGAAATATATATTTGATATAGTCAGTGGATTTCACTTGCAAATATCATAAGAATACTTTTCAATTTCCACAACAGAAATACTATAAGTTGATTTCACATGTACTCTAGTGATGCCATGACTAAACACAGCTTATCTGGGGATTGCTGTCTATATGATGCTTTCTTATAGATCTTTGGGAGGTTTGAAGGAGGGTAACTCTAGGATGACTGTGAACTGTTTAACCAGGTATAATGATAAATAAATACTTATAGATTTTTACCCAGAATGCACACACATCTTCCTAAAACAGTCTCCACCTTCCAGGCGTCCCTCCAAACCAGGATGGGAGCTAAATTATGAGTGTAGAAGTAGGGACTGAATGAGAAAAAAGTTCTGAGGAGAGATTTATTTACTTCAGCTCCACTACTACCTGCTTCCAGGTAGAATTTCTCCCCTTTCTGTTCTCAGCAAGCCTTTGAGTGACATAGACAAAAGGCACTGGGTTAAAAACAAACAAACAAACAAAAACTGCAATAGTCTCACAACCATTTTCCTTTCAGTCACTTAAATGGTTTTCTAAGGGTATTTTACAGTTTGTTCTTCCAGATAAAAGGATAGAACTTTTTTTTTTTTTTTTTTTTAAGCAGCCTCTAAAGCTCCATCCTTTCTCTTTTTCACTTAGGAGACAAAGAATGCTTGTCAAGGCTAATGGAGTGTCTCTGCATAAACAGAGGAGGAAATAGTAAAAGGCCTTGTTTATTAACTTCAGAAGTGGTAAAAATAAGTTTTTACCTCTGCCTCTTCTCATCTTCTAAACTCTATATTACACTCTTCCCAACTTTCCACATTTTCCTAAGGAAATGAGGGGGGTTGACCTTCAGCCAGAAGATTATTTGTGAACTTTGGGAGGAAGACAAATTCTGCTGACTAGGGGCCAATAGGCCAGAGCTGAAGACAGACAGTGTGCTTTGAAAAGAACTGTGCTTTAGAGCCCCTCAGATCCAAGTTAGTCACCTAGATCTACTGTTTAAGAGCTGCTGCCTTAGACAAGCTAGTGTTCTTCCCTGAATTAACACTTGTCCTCTCTAGATTGTGCAAAAATAATACCCCTTTCACTTATTTACTGTAAGAATTAAAGTTCAAAAACATAGTGTGAAGAGCCTAATAAGGAACTTACTGAAAAGAGAACAACTTTATTAGCTAATAAATAGATATTTAAGCACCCTCGTCTAGGTGACATCAATTTTTTTAAGTTAGCAGGAAAGTGTTAGGGAAACAGAGTGATGGGATATGGACATTCTCTGTACTATCTTCATGACTTTTCAGTAAATTTAAATATAATCCCCTGTGCAGTGGCTCAATGGTAAAGAATCCAACTGTCAATGCAGGAGGCATGGGTTCATCCTTGGTCCAGGATATCCCACATGCCATGGTGTAACTAAACCCATGCACCACAACTATTGAGCCTGTGCTCTAAAGGCTGGGAACCGCAACTACTAAAGGGCTCACGTTCTAGAGCCTGTGCTCTGCAACAACAGACGCCATTGCAATAAGAAGTCTGCACACCACACTAGAGTAGTCCCCTGCTCAGAACAAGAGAAAAACCCATGCAGCAACAAGGACCCAGCACAGCCAAAATATAAATAAATAAAATTAAATATATACCCTCCAATGCATAATAATATATTTGTTGTCTATGCAGTTTGCCAAAATAACTTACTGCTAAATGTGGAAACTGAAGTTAAAATCTTGCTAAGACTTAAGCACAATGCCTCATAGTCAGGCCCAGACAAGCTGGAAACAACCTGTTTGGGTGATGGTAGGGGGACGTATAGGGGGAAATCTCTCGAATTTACTACTGATCCATCATTCTTTTATCTGAAACTTTTCTGACCAGAGGACCAGACGTGTTTTGAATCTCAGAGTTTTTCAAATTTTAGAATGCAATTGCAAAGCATTCTCTATACAGTCTGGAGTAGCACCTTGCAGTTGACCATATTAGTGATTCTGCAGTGAAATTATGAGTATTCAGGTAAATGAGTTAAAGAAAATAAGTAGCCTCACTTTAGATCAGGTCAGTATCTACTATCAAATGGGCATTTATTTCAGTTTCAGAGCTTTCAGGACTTAACAATAATGGGTATATTTACTAAGAAAAGTCCCTAACTTACCACTAGCCAACCTTTGCTTCTTTCTGCACCCAGTGCCCCCCATACAAGTTCTTATCAGGCAAGTGACTTTCACTTTGGCAGCAGCAAAGAAATGTACTCTATTATGAATTTTTATAAAGGAAAACATGAAACATTGAAACAAAAATGGTTCTTTGTGCCATTATGACACTTTTGTGCCTTTTGCCTTTCTGGGATTAATTACCCATCTCCCTCCTTTGCATCTACTTTCTAGATGTGTCACAGATGTAGTCAAGCTTCTCTTGCTATAATGAAGAGGAAAAACAAACATACAAAAAAAGGTTGCTATATTTTTCTGAAATTAGACTTTCATTGGAGATCATTTTATTTCATTAACCATTAAAAAATAATGCTTCCTATTCTCAATTTTGTCTTTCTTTGATTTTTGATCTCTCAGTTAAAATTGTGAGCCAAATGAATATTTCAATTTGAATAATTTTAAAATGTTTGATTCCTGTCTTCTTTATAGATAAAATTAATTTTGAAATAGCATTATTGAAACCAGGCATTCTTTCTAAACTAAGAATTCCAGATGTTTTTAGTTGCTGCCTATGACATTTCCACAATCAGAATAAATTGTGTTTCCAGAGTAATGTAATAGATAGAAGTGCTGAATAAATCTCATGCAGTTGAGATGACAAAATTAACATGCTGATGACATTTTAATGTTTCAGTATAATCAAGGGGGCATGGATCATGCCTCCACCAGTTCTAATATAATTCTATTCTTTAATCTTTCTCCAAGACAAAATAAAATATAGATAGATTTCAGAAAGTATATAAGCAGAGTGTGCTTCAGTCTTCAGGCAAGCTGTTTAGGATGCATCTGAAATGCTATTTAGATTCAGCTTTGCCAGTAGATATTTTACCAAAGCAATTGAGTTATATATAAAAATCCTGGATTGAGGACAGATATTTTGTTGTTCTCTTTCTGAAGGTTGCTATTGATGCTTCTGCTACAATTGCTGTTTTATAATTTGGCAGAAAATTTGGTGATTTAAACAGCAAAATCAATATATTGTTATTGGATCCAACAAAAAACTGCTATGCACCTAATCTCACAAAAATATGTAAACAAATAAACAAATTCATACATAAACTTCGTAGATTCAAAATAAGAAAAAACAAGAACTGGTAATTGTAAAAATATGAAAAACACTTTTTTTCTAACAGTGTAATGCAAAAACTGTTGGTCGTGTTCAACTCTTTGTGTCTTCAGGAAGTACCAGGCTCCTCTGTCCATGAAATTCTCTAATATAGTAGCAAGAATACTGGAGTGGGTAGCCATTCGCATATCTAGGGGATCTTCCTGACCCAGGGAGTGAACACAGGTCTCCTGCATTGCAGGCAGATTCTTTACCATCTGAACCACCAGGGAACTTAACTCTTAAGGTTCAGTTTATACCTGGAGGAAACAATAACCTGACATGTAAGTGGGTTGAAGATCTGTGTTGAATGTTGAAAACTTGGATAGTCCTTGCCCAGTGGCATTGAAGAGGGGAAGAAAAGACAAGGAGATGAAATGATGGTACTTCTTTCAGTACTTCTTTCCTCATCCTCTCCTGAAAAGGGTGGTGACGACAGGCTAAATGAGAACAATAAACAATGGTGACCTTGCCCAGAATCAGGTGTAGATGGAAATGGATGACACAGATCAGTGGTTATTTGGACACTCATTGTGTTCACCATAGAACAAAGAATGAAGAGTTATTGCTAAATAGCAGTTTTTAATCTAATACTTGATTGCAAACCTCTTTATTTTTCAGGCAAAATCTCATTCAGAGACATATATTAAACTGATAAAAGAAGAACTGCCTAAGTGGAGCAGGGGCATAACGGTTGTCCCTGATGTGTTTTCCTAGAGGACAGTATGACACTTGCCACTACAGGTTCACCTACAAGCATGGAGGAGGCACATTTTCCCCAAGATTATCATTCCAATGTATTTTTCTGTTTCAGTCACTGCAACAAACTGTTCTGAGACATTTATTGAAGTACCTACAATTTTTTAGTACTTCCACTTTTCTTGCTTCTACCTCAATTCAGAGGATGACCAAAAAGCCACTTATGCCAGGCCTGTGATCAGCCTGTTTTCCATCTGTTTTCTGTGTCAGAGTGGATTATTTCAGCTGCAACTAAAATAAATCCTACTCAGAGTGGTTTTAGTCATAAGGATATTGATTATTCCTGCCCTCACATTAGAGCATGTCCAAGCAGGACAGGTAGAATGGTTTATAGATGTCATCAGTAGACTTAATTATCCCATCTCCCTGGCTTATTATCCCATGACTACTTTTCCTTAGTGTTCTTCATTTGGCTGACAAAAGTAATTGGGGCTTCTCTAGTTCAGTTAAAAATATTGCAACTGGGGCTTTTCTTCCTTTAGCAAGGAAGAAAAAAGAAAGAGAAAGGAGGACAGGACAAAGGAGGAGACACAAGGGAGGGAGAGGAGCGGAGAAAGAAAACAAGGAGGAGTAAGAAGGAGAAGAAAAGCGATGAAGGAGGAAAAGAAGACAGGAGAGAGGGCGGGAGGGAGGGAGAGAACCCGTCTCCAGTGATGGAGTATAAACCTCACTTAGTCTCATTGCCCCAATCTTAGAGCAATTAACAACTGGCAAGAGAAGATCAGAGTCAACTGGCTGAGGGAGAGGAAATGGGCGTTTTGTGAGAATATTTGTGATTCTACCGTCTCTGAAGTCTGGCCCAACTGAAGTCTGTTCCACAACCTAAATCTGGTGGTCTCACAGAATAATCCAGGCTCAACTACCAAGATAAGTACTCAGACAGGCTGAACACTAAAACTGATCAACAGCTCTGGCAGCAGAGACTGGGTTAACATGGCTTTTCTGTTTTTTCTGTCTCAGGGGCTTCATGAAAGTTTATTAATCATCATTCAAAACAGTGTGCTTTAAATGTCACATGCAAAGAATCCAAGTATGCAATGTACAATTGTATTCATTTCTCTCACTCCTCCTCTCTCTTTCTGTGTCTCTTTCCCCTGAGATACCTTGAAAGAATGAGTGCATTCATACTTTGAACTTCATAGTAAAGAGCTGAAAATTATCTAGAATGTATTGTTTTACACTAATAACTTAGCACCTATCCCAGGCATCTGCAAGAGAACTCCAAGCTGCTAGCTGCTTTAGAGGATTGATGGTCTAAAAACCTGCCATAAGCTAAGATCTGAGGTCCTGTGGTGGTCAAGTGATGTCTCCCTTCCAATCTTGCTTATTGAATTTGAAAACTCCATAGCTTTATCTGTTAGGGAAGCTGCCAAATGAGAGAACTGTTACAGAAATGAGTTAAAAGAAAATAATGAAGAAAATTAAAATAAAGACACATGTAAGCTAATGTTCATTTCAGTTCAGTTCAGTTCAGTCGCTCAGTCGTGTCCGACTCTTTGTGACCCCATGAATCGCAGCACAACAGGCCTCCCTGTCCATCCCCATCTCCCGGGTTCATATTTTCAGTCAACCCATTGACAAAAATACATGTATTTTCACTGAAAAAATGGGATAGGGTCTGCTTTATAAAATTTTTAACCTCAGAATACTTCAAACTACTGTTGCCATTTACTTTAATTTCACTAAGAGAAAAGAAGTAATTCAAAGCAATTTAAGATTGTTTCCATGATAATGGTACAACTGTTCACCTTTTTTTTTTTTTTCATTAAAAAGTGAGTTATTAGTACATTTCTGCTCTTAGGGTCAACTCGAGGAGAATTTGCGGTAGGGACAGAATTTCTTATGGTTACTGCAATTCTATAGGGCACTTTCAAATATACTCCCAAACCGTTTAACACTCCCATTGCATAAAACCATATAGCTCTCTGGTATTTCTCAAGCTTCTGTGTCCCATAAAATCAGTTTATATGTGTATGCTTTCTACTATGTGATAGTTTAGGGATTAATTATAAACAATTTTAAAATAATAATTTATAAAACTGGTAACATAAGGCCAACGTAATACATGGCTCTTCTGATAAAATATAAGGCCTAATCAAAACAAAATGCAGAAATTCCTGGATGGCTGTCCCACAATAATATTTTACAATAGACCTGTTAGAGATATTTTGGTAGGAGAGTGAAAAAATATTTCAATAGACACATTCCTTAAATTATGTCACTGAAGCACTTGTCTACAGTGTCTACATATTAGTCTAGTTTACAAAATAAGATTTCAGATTATTGCCTTCAATTCATTTTTAGATCTCTTATCCAGAAAGCATTTCGAATACTGGAGGGAGTATTCGATTGGGAGGTCTCTTTAGTCTCATACTGGATACAAGATTTTGGCCAAAGTACTTGAAAATCTTAAGCTATTTCCTTGTAAATGGAATTAATGATCCCGGGAAGGTCTTGCTGTGTGAATTAAGCAAGACAATAAGTAGAAAATTCAAATAGAAACATGCTTAAAGGGACAAACAGGTAAGAGCATGTAAAGAAATTTGAGTTGTGGTTTCAGTTTGCAAAGAGATATTAGACACAGACTGGATATTTAGAGAAGGGTTTATGCGGTACCCAACCACAATGATCTTTGCCTCCCAGTATTCCTGTGCTTGTGCAGTTAGCTCTCATACTGAGCAGATGTATTATTCATTGAATCTAACATGATACTGTAGAAATGGCAGTGTAACATCTGAGACTAGGTCATGGGACACTGTGCCTTCCATCTTGCTTCTCTTGGATTCTTCCCTCTGGGGAAACCAGCTGCCATGATGAGAGGATACTCAGGCCAACTTATGGAGAGTTCTATGTGGCAAGGATCTGAGATCTCTTGACAACAACCACCATAAACTTGCCAGGCATTTGAGTGAGCCATTTTGGAAATAGATCTTCCAGACCTAGTCAGGCCTTTGAACGACTACAGTCCCTGAAAATACCATGACTGAAAGCTCACAAGAGCCCTCGAACAAGGACTGCTGGTCAGGAATTGTGGAGAGGCTAAGATTTTACCCTAATTGCCAATTAACATATCAGCCTGCCTCATTTTCATGGATATTTGTAGTTTCAGAAGACTCAAGATTCCTCAGTCAGAAACAGAGCATTATTATTAAGAGCAGGAACAATAATCACAGTATTAGTATTTTCTTTACTGGTTTGAATTTTAATTCCCATAAAGCAGTGTGAACAAGTCCAGGTGGTACCTGCATATAAGAGGACTGCATTACCTGGCAAGAATCTGAATTTAGGGAAAGACTATTTTATTATGGGCAGTAAGGATGTCTATTCTTTGCTTAAGTGATGAAGAATATTTGTCTTCCAAAGCAGGTCACTCTACCAATGTACTTGAAAAAAGAGCTCAGAGTAAAGGCAATCATGACTTTCTCTCAATAAAACAGAAATATGAGGGAACCACAGAAAACTGTCTTTCAAATCTACCCAGCTAAACTACTCCTGAACCTAACCATAGAAACTGTGAAATAAAAACCTGTTTATTACTGTCCTAAGCTTAGAAATTTTGAGGTAATTTGTTATATTTTAAGAGATAAAAAAATAATTGGTTTACAGAAGAGTAAAACAATTGAAAATCTGTAATTGTCAAGTAATAATTAACTGCTAAGTGCAAGTTGGAATCAAGATAACACTTATGGCAGAAAGCAAAGAAGAACTAAAGAGCCTCTTGATGAAAGTGAAAGAGGAGAGTGAAATAGCTGGCTTAAAATTCAACATTCAGAAAATTAAGATCATGGTATCTGGTCCCATCAGTTCATGGCAAATAGATGGGGAAACAATGGGAACAGTGACAGACTTTATTTTGGGGGACTCCAAAATCACTGCAGATGGTAACTGCAGCCATGAAATTGAAAAATGCTTGTCCTTGGAAGAAAAGTTATGACCGACCTAGACAGCATATTAAAAAGCAGAGACATTGGCAACAAAGGTTCATCTAGGCAAAGCAATAGTTTTTCCAGTAGTCATGTATGGGTGTGAGAGCTGGACTGTGAAGAAAGCTGAGCACCGAAGAATTGATGCTTTTGAACTGTGGTGTTGGAGAAGACTCTTGAGAGTCCCTTGGACAGCAAGGAGATCCAACACAGCTGTTACATGGTTATTCTGTTGGAAATGCAGGAATTTCAGAGGATTCACTGAAGGAAGTAGGTGTAAAAATGCTTGTCCTTGGAAGAAAAGTTATGACCGACCTAGACAGCATATTAAAAAGCAGAGACATTGGCAACAAAGGTTCATCTAGGCAAAGCAATAGTTTTTCCAGTAGTCATGTATGGGTGTGAGAGCTGGACTGTGAAGAAAGCTGAGCACCGAAGAATTGATGCTTTTGAACTGTGGTGTTGGAGAAGACTCTTGAGAGTCCCTTGGACAGCAAGGAGATCCAACACAGCTGTTACATGGTTATTCTGTTGGAAATGCAGGAATTTCAGAGGATTCACTGAAGGAAGTAGGTGGAGGGAGGGACCTGAACCACAAGAAAAATGAGTAAGCAACTGCATGGAGCAGGTGAAAGCCTTCCTTCTTAAACTCATGGTTATCAAGCTCACAATATTTGCCCATCTTGGGTTTTCCTGGGAGTCAGAGCTAAATATGGAGATAGAGTCTCTGAACCCAAATTTTTTACTAAGTTTCAAATCTTCTTCCTAGCCACAACTTATAGATAATTAATCCTCTTTTGCATGTTGTAACTGGATGCCAGCACCTGATATTAACTTGTAGTATAGGTAAAGTGCTTTGTATGTTATCAGTCAGACCGTAAAATAAAATGAAATACTGTGAATCCTATTTACAAAAATACCATCAGTCAACTATAAAAGTCATTATAAGCAATCAATGACTTTGCATGATTTCTAGGAATTCAACCACACTGAATTTTTAACTAGTGTTTAAATTTAATCTATACTTACTTGTATCTACAATTCATACTCAGGTTCAATGGGGTTGATAGAGTCATTAAATCTAACAAAGTTTACTAAATTTTTATAAGATATACTAAGACTTATTTACAAAATAGAAGCCATGCAATTCTCTGTGAAACAAATGAATGGTTTTATAATTCTGGCCAGCAATTTAGAAAATATATAACTCCATCCATAAAAAGGAGATAATACTTTTCATGTAAAATAGGCTTCAATAAAAATACTATTAAATTAAGATAATAATAAGTAAATAAAATGACATTTTAACTAATATTAGCAATTCATAGAATAAACGAAAACAATAAACACAAAAAATGGTCAATACACTTATAGTCCAATACATACAAAAGAGAAAAGATAAAACTTCAATTAAGCAAACTTTTATTTGGACTCTATAGTGATACAAACTTACTAGAAGGCTCTTTGGTGCTGTGCACTAAGAATTTCTTAAAAGATTATTTAATTTGAAGTAAAACTCCATTGATAGACTTCATTTTAAGGAAATAATCAGAGATCTGAGAAAAGATTTATACAGAAAGATGCATGTCAAATAATTATTTTATATTAGCAAAAAATTTGGAAATATCTCAAAGACCAGTTAAAAATGATGTATCATATTCTCATACACCTATAATTGTGAATAACATTTACCCATTAAAATGAGATATTCAAACAGATTTTTGTAATTTGGGGATATCCTTACAACATAATAATGAAATCAAAATAGAAACAAAATTTATACAATGTGATTGCAAGTATATTAATTATTTATATATATATGACTGAAAGGAAATATGCCAAAATACAAATATTAATTAGAAGAGGATATCAATGTTAAAAAGGATTATAAGTGATATTATTTTGCTGTTTGCACATACTGTATTTCCCACTCTTTCCAATAATTATGAATATTAACTTTTAAAATGACCTTTTTCCTTATTTAAAAGTCCACATGAGCAAATATTGCCCAAGTAAATAACACAAGTACACAGTATAATACCTTCTACATACTGTCAAAACAATATTCTCCTAGCCCACTATTAATAAATGGTTTTTATAAAAGAAATTATTATGTACTTTTTAATGACTATTTCTAAACATCATCAATCATATCTGTGACTTTTCACCATACAAAATAATATATACATTGAATTCAGGCCAAGTGATTACTAAGTTGTGTTTTAGAGTAATAGTTAATGTTAATAGCCAGGACATGGAAGCAACCTAGATGTCCATCAGCAGATGAATGGATAAGAAAGCTGTGGTACATATACACAATGGAGTATTACTCAGCTATTAAAAAGAATACATTTGAATCAGTTCTAATGAGGTGGATGACACTGGAGCCGATTATACAGAGTGAAGTAAGCCAGAAAGAAAAACACCAATACAGTATACTTACACATATATATGGAATTTAGAATGATGGTAATGATAAACCTGTACGCAAGACAGCAAAAGAGACACAGATGTATAGAACGGCCTTTTGGACTCTGTAGGAGAGGGAGAGGGTGGGATGGGTTGGCAGAGTGGCAGTGTAACATGTGTGATATCATAAGTGAAACGAATCGCCAGTCCAGGTTTGATGCAGGTTGCAGGATCCTTGGGACTGATGCACAGGGATAATCCAGAGAGAGGGTGTGGGGCGGGAGAGGGGAGGTGGGGGTCGGGATTGAGAGTTCATGTACACTCGTGGCTGATTCATGTCGATGTGTAGCAAAATGAATACAGTATTGTAAAGCAAAAAAAAAAAAATTAAAAAAAAAAAGGAAGTAAATGGATTTAAGTTAGAGAGCTATACTGATGGGTTTATGGATGAAATGATTATGGATGTTCCTCTAAAATACTCCAGGAAAAGATACAGGAGCCAAGGGTGACAAAATAAATGCAACTGGTAAAATGCTGAAAATTCACTGAAGCCCAGTGGGAGCTATTTCAGGGTTCACACTCTCCTCTCTGTATTTCACTAAGATTGACAATTTCCATAATAGAACTACCTTAAAGGCATACATATCTTTAGACCCAGCAATTCCTTTTATGGAAATTTATATTTGTGTATACAAAGATTTATTTACAGACTTACTTATCACAGCCTTATTTTTAATAATAAAGTGGGAAATGACAAAAAATAGAGGCAATCTATTTAAATAAATGACAAATCATTCTATTAGAAGCAGTAGAAGGATCAGAAATTTGGATATTGGCAGAAATTTAGTATATAATAAGAGTGACATTTCAGACAAAGGGAAAAGATGGATTTAATAAGTGATTTTAGGATGAAGCATGAATCAGGCTGTTGGTTGCCACAGGGGTTATATATACATTTTCTTTTTTAATTTGAGTATAGCTGCTTTACAATGTTGTGTTAGTTTCTGCTGTAGAGCAAAGTGAATCTGTTGTATGTATACATACATCCCCTTCCTCCTGGACCTCTCTCCCATCCCATCTCCCATCCCACCCACCTAGGTCAGCACACAGCACAGAGCTGAGCTCCCTGTGCCATACAGTAGGTTCCCGCCACCTACCTGGTTTACACGTGGCAGTGCACAAAAGTAGATTTAATGCCATTAAGGAATTATTGTTAATTGTGTTAGGTGTGATGCTGGTATTACTTTTAATTCTTTTTGTGTGTTGTGTGCTGTGTGTAGTCGCTCAGTTGTGTCTGACTCTTTGGGACCCCATGGACTGTAGCCCGCCAGGTTTCTCTGTCCATGCAGATTCTCAAGGTAATCTATACTAAAACAAATCCAGGTGAAATGATACAATGTCCTGGATTTGCTCTAAAATAATACAAGGAAGAGGAGGGTTAGAAGAAGGGGTACAGTCAAAACAAGCTTGGTCCGAAATTATAGCTGAGTGATCAGCCCACAGGTGTTCATTACACTTGAATTTTCCATAATAAAACATCACAACTTTAAAAGATCAGAATCAATTCGAATGCCCATAAAAAGAAAAGAAGTTCAATAAACCAGAGTATACCCAAGCAATAGAAGAGTATGCAGATGTAAAAAGAGTAAGAATGTTCTTTATATCCTAATGTGGAATGATAGGCAAGATGAATTATTAAATGAGAAAAGCAAGACGCGGAAAGGTATGGGTCACATGCTATCATTTGTGTAAAAAGAAGAAAGAAGAAAAAAAAAAAGAGGACACAAACTTCCTTATAAACATCCAGGATCTCACTGGATGAACATGTAGGATTTAAAAAAGCCGGTTCCCCTGGGAAAGAGAGTTAGGTAGGTGCAGAGGAAGGACAGGACAGACACTTTCACTATATACATTTTTCTTCATTTGGAAATGTGTCCTACTAATCACGATGGTGTGATCACTCATCTAGAGCCAGACATCCTGGAATGTGAAGTCAAGTGGGCCTTAGAAAGCATCACTACGAACAAAGCTAGTGGAGGTGATGGAATTCCAGTTGAGCTGTTTCAAATCCTGAAAGATGATGTTGTGAAAGTGCTCCACTCAATATGCCAGCAAATTTGGAAAACTCAGCAGTGGCCACAGGACTGGAAAAGGTCAGTTTTCATTCCAATCTCAAAGAAAGGCAATGCCAAAGAATGCTCAAACTACCACACAATTGCACTCATCTCACATGCTAGTAAAGTAATGCTCAAAATTCTCCAAGCCAGGCTTCAGCAATACGTGAACCGTGAACTTCCTGATGTTCAAGCTGGTTTTAGAAAAGGCAGAGGAACCAGAGATCAAATTGCCAACAACCGCTGGATCATGGAAAAAGCAAGAGTTCCAGGAAAACATCTATTTCTGCTTTATTGACTATGCCAAAGCCTTTGACTGTGTGGATCACAATAAACTGTGGAAAATTCTAAGAGAGATGGGAATACCAGACCACCTGATCGGCCTCTTGAGAAATCTGTATGCAGGTCAGGAAGCAACAGTTAGAACTGGATATGGAACAACAGACTGGTTCCAAATAGGAAAAGGAGTATGTCAAGGCTGTATATTGTCACCCTGCTTATTTAACTTATATGCAGAGTACATCATGAGAAACGCTGGGCTGGAAGAAGCACAAGCTGGAATCAAGATTGCCGGGAGAAATATCAATAACCTCAGATAATGCAGATGACACCACCCTTATGGCAGAAAGTGAAGAGGAACTAAAGAGCCTCTTGATGAAAGTGAAAGAGGAGAGTGAAAAAGTTGGCTTAAAGCTCAACATTCAGGAAACAAAGATCAGGGCATCTGGTCCCATTACTTTATGGGAAATAGATGGGGAAAGTGTGGAAACAGTGTCAGACTTTATTTTTGGGGCCTCCAAAATCACTGCAGATGGTGATTGCAGCCATGAAATTAAAAGACGCTTACTCCTTGGAAGGAAAGTTATGACCAACCTAGACAGCATATTCAAAAGCAGAGACATTATTTTGCCAACTAAGGTCCATCTAGTCAAGGCTATGGTTTTTCCAGGAGTCATGTATGGATGTGAGAGTTGGATTGTGAAGAAGGCTGAGCGCCGAAGAATTGATGCTTTTGAACTGTGGTGTTGGAGAAGACTCTTGAGAGTCCCTTGGACTGCAAGGAGATCCAACCAGTCCATTCTAAAGGAGATCGGCCCTGGGATTTCTTTGGAAGGAATGATGCTAAAGCTGAAGCTCCAGTACTTTGGCCACCTCATGAGAAGAGTTGACTCACTGGAAAAGACTCTGATGCTGGGAGGGATTTGAGGCAAGAGGAGAAGGGGACGACAGAGGATGAGATGGCTGGATGGCATCACTGACTTGATGGGCGTGGGTCTGAGTGAATTCTGGGAGTTGGTGATGGACAGGGAGGCCTGGCGTGCTGCAATTCATAGGGTCACAGGGAGTCGGACACGACTGAGTGACTGAACTGAACTGAATGTATTATATATTCAAATAAAAAAACAAAAAGTATGATTGTTAAAATATTCAGTAAATCGTTAATAGTAGCTGTTGTTGCAAGTTAGGGTTATAGGTGATTATTTTTCTTTTCTGAATATTCTATGTATCTCTGAAGTAATTTGGGGGAGAGATGGAGGTTATATTTGAAAGGGCAAAACCAGGAAACGACTTAATCAAAGAGCTTGACTCAACCATCAGACAGAAGGTGACCCACAGACTCCCCATGCCTGATGTTGCCACTGCCCTCTTTCTTCCTCCACCATCCAGGGCCGTGCACTGAGCATCCACAGGTCAGCAGGGACCAGGCTGGGTGAGGACCTAATGCTGATGAGATCTGCCTCTGCCCTTTAAGCTCTCATGGTGGGGCAGCTGAGGAAAGAGGCAGAAACACAAACAGGCAATCACAGCACTATGAGATAAGTGCTATGCTGTTGTTCAGCCGCTAAATTGTGTCTGACTCTTTATGACCCAATGGACTGCATGCAACATGCCAAGTGCTATAATAATCACAACTTAAGAAAGCTGGGGGTCAGGGCGGGGGAGTTTCCCAGTGTCACAGGAGGAAACTGATTCTTCAGTGGGGAAAAGGCGTAAGATTTTTTAAGATGGATGGTAATTGGATTCAGGATTATATGGTGATGATTCAGTCTAGGGTCAACGATGCAATGGCTGACCCTATTTGTTATTATAATTGGCCTCCGTTGGTGACTCAGCACTGAAACAGTTCCTAATCATCTACTTAGGTTCTCCAGTGCAGAGCTGAGCTGAATCTACTCACTCATCACTCCTCTTCAAGCTTTTTCACCTTGACCAGGTTAAAGAACAAGAATCTTCTACATTCCCAGACTCTGGCTCTTCTAAGTAAACTCACTATCCTTAGCCACTGCTTCTTGAATGGCTTTTGCTTCTAGTCCACTCAAGAAACCCAACACCTGGCCACATTCTGGTCCTCAGCCTTCGCCAACATTGTCCAACTCTGAAACACGAAGCACTAACATTTCTTTCTCATACCACAACTTCATATTTTTCCAAACAGTCACTGCCACAAGCATGCTCTTTTACCTTTTTAAGACCTTAATTCCTCAGCATTTCTCCAGACTGTCAGCACACCCTTGTCTTTCTTTCCTGTTCAGCCCCAATAGACAAGCTACCTAGAGCCCAATTCAATTCATCCACTGTCTTCCCAACACTCTTACCATCACCTCCTAATCTCCTGTGAGGCCTGTTCTGTGCACCTCAAGCAGCTTCCCCATCTCCACAGTCAGACACAATCCTTTCCCCATCATTCTATTCAATCATCATTCTCTTCCAAATCCCATCTCATTTCCTAAAACCATTCCCAAAGCTGCTCTTCATAAAAGAAAGGAGTTATCAGTCCAGAATGGTTCTAATTTTTCACCATTTTCCCCCTGTAAACTTACCTACCACAAAGTACATTCTCATTCCCTCTCTTGTTTTAGATAAGAGGTATCCCATTCCATTCTACTGGGCTATATTCACTCCAGTAGTCATGTATGGATGTGAGAGTTGGACCACAAAATAGGCTTAAAGCTGAAGAATTGATGCTTTCGAATTGTGGTGGTGAAGAAGATTCTTGAGAGTCCCTTGGACTGCAAGGAGATCAAACCAGTCAATCCTAAAGGAAAGCAACCCTGAATATTCATTAGAAGGACTGATGCTGATGCTGAAGCTCCAATACTTTGGCCACCTGATACAGAGAGCCAACTCATTGGAAAAGACCCTGATGCTAGGAAAGACTGAAGGCAAAAGGAGAAGAGGGCAGCAGAGGTTGAGATGGTTAGATAGCAACACCAACTCCATGGATAGGAACTTCAGCCAACTCAGGGAGACAGTGAGGACAGCGAAGCCTGGCATGCTGCAGTCCATGAGATTGCAAAGTCAGACATGACTTGGCAACCTAACAACAACAATCCCATCCCATCTGTGTCAGCCTCATCTAATGGGACTCCCAAGAGTCTTGTGACCTCATCCCTCCTCCAAACTCTTGGCCACTTGCTTTGCTGTAGCCATTGCCAGTATGGTGACTCAAATCAGAGTCCTTTAGGGCCCTGTGACCCCCGGCCTAAAGCCATGGCCATGGTCTCTCACTCCACTGTGGTTTCTACATTTGCATGAAGCAACACAGAGTGTGTGCAATCTGTCCTCCAAGTGGTGGCCAAATGGGTCTGATGACACTCCAGAAGCACGAGTATTCACTTCCTGAAAATTCAATTTTGACCAGTTCGAAAGAGAAGAATGCAAAGAGCTAGGAAATAAACTTCCTCTCCATTCCTCTCTCTACTGGACTGTTTCCAAACAGTATTTCTCTACACTGTCTGGAGACATACTGCATAGCTGAGACCTCATGACATGGTGGTCAACCTAGCAATGCATCCCTTGGTGTTTACTTTCCATTCTTCTTTCTTTCACTTCTCTTTTCCTACTCTTGCTACCCTATGTTTGCACCTCCCCGAAGACCTTAGTACTTAACCCTCGCCTTAGGCTCTGCCTTTTGGAGCTAACGTGCCATGCAGCTTATGAGTTCCATTACTTCCTTCTTATCAATGATGCAATGACTAACCCCATTACTTCCTTCTTGTCCAGAAACTTTGAACCTTAGTTACTCCCTTATTTCTATAGCATATCTTTTTGTAAATATAGAAAAGCCCAGGGAATGATATAAGCAAATCCTTAAAATCCCACAACCAAACTCTATCAAATCTTAACACTTTGCCATCTGGTTTAATTTTTTTAGAAAAACCAATGAAATTAGACATCACAGATACAAATGAAGTTCTTATGTCTCTCTCCTTGTTTTCCCATTTCTCTCATACTCCGGATATAATCAGTGTCTTGGTTTTGGTATTTATCATTCCATTCCTGTTTTCTAAAAATCTTTCTTATAAAATGTTTCAAATGTAAGTCCAAAAAAGGAAAATAAAATAACAAATGTTTACCTAATCCAGGCTAATCAGGTTTATATATTATAAGATGTTTCTTCAGAGCTTGCTTTTATTTAAAATGGTTTCATGGAAGTATGATTTACATTCCGTAGCTTGAAACCCCTTCCCTATAGATCACCTCTAATTTTATTCCATTCCTTTCAACCCAATAGTAACAGCCATAATGATTTCAGTAATTACTGTTGCTCAGATAGCTCAGTGGTAAAAGAATTTGCCTTCAAATGCAGGAGACACAGGTTCAATTCATGAGTCAGGAAGATCCCCTGAAGTAGGAAATGGCAACCTGCTCCAGTATTCTTGCCTGGAAAATTCCATGGACAGAGGAGCCTGGCAGGCTACAGTCCATGGGGTCACAAAGAGTCAGACATGACTGAGCACACAGCACACAGGACTGCTTCACCTTTATTCTGAATATACACGCATTCATGAGTGTGTGCATGTGTATGGCGGTGGGTGGATATGCATATCTAATATAATGGATACACACACACATATATACACCTGTCGATTCATATAACGCTAGTTTAATGATTATGTAGCATTCCATCTCCAGTTGATTGGTAGATATTAATAGGTTGCTAAAATGTTTTTATATGAAAGGTATCATCACAATGAATATTCTTGCATCCTGTGTAGACACTGCCTCTACTCTTAGCAGCTGCACAGAAAGTTTCAGGCTGGGGGCCAGGAAATGATTATGTCCAAATAACGCAGGGCTTGCTTCCACTTTTTGTGCCAGCTCTGTTTCTGATAATTTTCTCTGTTCCTGCCTAATAAAATAAAGGCATTAGCATATGGGAGGGGTCTCTCCCTGACCACATCAGCCACCAGGAAGGCTGAAGCATCAAGTACATTTGATGGACACTGTGCAATTACTAAAAACAATGTTGTAGACTCTTAGTTACATAAAAAATGTTCATAATTTATTGTCAAGTGAAAAAATTTCTAAACTTCATGTGTTATGTGATTATCATATTGAATGATGAGATTATACCAAGAAGATCCAGGAATTAGTCGGAAGGGGGACTACTGGTAGCAAAATAAATACTCACAGAAAGAGATTGATGATCTATTACATAAAACATTCTGAAATAAATGAGTGACATAAATGAAAGAATGAATGTGGATAAGAAAAGGCTCTTGCTTACAGCGTGAAAGTGAAGTCGCTCAGTCGTGTCCGACTCTTCATGACTCCATGGACTGTAGCCTACCAGGCTCCTCCATCCATGGGATTCTCCAGGCAAGAATACTGGAGTGGGCTGCCATTTCCTTCTCCTACGCTGTAGGCTTACTGTGTAATGCCCACAAATCTAGAAGCAATGATGGACTTGGAAAAACCATCATTTGATAACTAGCACAATAATAATTGATTCAGGCAAGAATCAGTAATGAATACTATACTAGTGGGTGAAAGTTTAATGAGGATCAGATATCTGAAGGGAAAGTCACTTTATAGTGAGAAGCCTGGCAGACTCTAGCTTAATTCAGTGATCAAAGTTAACATCATCAGTAATGGGACAAACCATCATTACGTGTCACCTGATCAGATGCCATGAGAAAGACATCATCATCACCTCTGTGACATTTCTGCCAAAGCCGCACAACTTAAATCTAACAACAAGGAAACATCAGACCAACCCAACATAAAGGGCATGTTACAAAGTAATATCTTCAAAGATGTCCAGATAGTCAAAGTAAAATAACAACACAAAACCTGAGGGGCCTATTGAGACTGAAGAAAACAGAAAAGACATCATAGAAAAGGGCTAAACATGATCCTAGGTGGCAGGATTTGGCTATAAATAGCAGCACTTGAATAACTGGGAATGCCTGAATGGACACTATAGATTAGATGATGGTATTACACTATGTTTCCTGATTCTGATGATTACGTGATAGTTATGCAGGAAAGCGTGAAAAATATGCACAGAGAATGCAAGACTCATTGGAACATCATTATGCTGCTCACTCTAAAAATTGTATAGATTTGGAAGGGAGCAAGACTGATACAATAAATGTATTCAATTGTCATTAATCAGGGAACCTGGGTGAAGGACATACAGCAGTTCATTGTATTATTCTTGAAATTTTCCTCTCAATTTGAAGTTATCTAAAATAAAACAGTAAAAACAAAAAAGACTATGCAACATCAATTTCATTTCTATCACATTCATCCCTGTGATAGAATTTACACATAATCAAGAAACACATTTAATAAGTGACATAAGAAAGCCTTTTTTCTTAAAACAACATTTGGATAAGAACTTACAAAAGCAACATGATTTTTAAATTATTTTTATTAATTTTTATTGGAGCATAGTTGCTTTACCATGTTGTGCTAGCTTCTCCTGCACAGCAAAGTGAATCAGCTATACATATACATATATCCCCTCTTTTTTGAGTTTCCTTCCCATTTGCTGCTAAGTCACTTCAGTCGTGTCCGACTCTGTGCGACCCCAGAGATGGCAGCCCACCAGGCTCCCCCGTCCCTGGGATTCTCCAGGCAAGAATACTGGAGTGGGTTGCCATTTCCTTCTCCAATGCATGAAAGTGAAAGGTGAAAGTGAAGTCGCTCAGTCATACCCGACTCTTAGCGACCCCATGGACTGCAGCCTATCAGGCTCCTCTGTCCATGGGATTTTCCAGGCAAGAGTACTGGAG
Source organism: Aepyceros melampus (assembly GCA_006408695.1). NCBI lineage: Eukaryota > Metazoa > Chordata > Mammalia > Artiodactyla > Bovidae > Aepyceros > Aepyceros melampus. The sequence continues at coordinate 142,806 of SJXQ01004424.1, read as the reverse complement.
TGGGGTGCCATTGCCTTCTCCATCCTTCCCATTTAGGTCATCACAAAGCACTGAGGAGAGTTCCCTGTGCCACACAGTAGGTTCTCATTAGTTATCTATTTTACACATAGTATCAACAGTGTATATATGTCAATCCCAGTCTCATAATCCATCCCACCCTCCCTTCCCCCTTGGTATCCATATGTTTGATCTCTACATCTGTGTCTCTATTTCTGATTTGCAAATAAGATCATCTATACCATTTTTCTACAGTCCACTATGATTTTAACTATTAAGACATTCCTAAGGATAAAAAGACAGAAAGGAAATACAACTGAAGTACAGGTAAATGATCGTGGAATGGCAGTATTGCAGATGATTGCAGGCAGTTGGGAGAGGTCATTAAATTTTCCCTTACGTGCCCATGTGTCTGATTTTCATAAGCACCACATGTGATTTTTAAAAACAAACCAAAGCCATGAATGAAGTGAGGGCTGGAGGACAAACACTTTTTCCCTTCGGGGGTCCGTTTTTCCTGGGACTCTGTGAAATCTCAAACGGGAAACCATAAAACTCAAGGCATCTGTTTTATACCCGATTCCTTTGGAAACTCCTTTTTTCCTTCCAATTCATATTCATCAATTCAGCTGTGAGGAGCAAACTGGCCACAGACTCTGCCCTTTGAGGGGCTTCCAAGGTGCGTATTTTAGCACAGGCTGACAACTGAGTTAGCTAATCTCCAAAGAGGGCGCCTGCCATCCCATTCAACAACATAAAAAGCAATTTGTATGTGGTGAGAAAAGCCTTTTCAACATGAAAATTGGTTCACAACAATATACCTGATAAAAAAACATGACACGGAGGGAAACTGTTGGCAGACCCGCCCTCCCACCCGCATCCTCCCTGTTGAACTCATCATCTTTTCTTTCGGATGTGTCACCTCGAATGGAAAATGAAGGTCTCTCAATGGAGAAACAAGTTGGGACAATTTTTTAAATTCTAGAGCAGTGAACCGGGACTGTTCACACATTATATGAGAGAAAAAAAATACAAAAACATTTCATTACTCTGCTCTTTCCCCCAAACACATTCTAAAAGTCTCAATGTCATTATCCACAATTCAACCTCAAAAATACTCCCTTGACCCCTCCCTGCTTGGTGACTGTACCTCCACCGTCCAGGGTAGTGGGTGTAAAACAAACAGTACATCCAACCACAGCTTGCTTGCATCAGACTCCTCACTGCCTCCCACCCACTCATTCACTCAACAAGTATTGCTCTTTAGTCTCTCAGTCGTGTTCCACTCTTCTGCAACCCCATGAACTGTAGCCCGCCAGGCTCCTCTGTTCATGGGATATCCCGGCAAGAATACTGGAGTCGGTTGCCATTCCCTTCTCCAATCCAGGGATCAAACCCATGTTGCCTTCATGAGCAGGCAGATTTTTTACCACTGTAGCAAGTACTGGGTTGGCGAAAAAGTTCTTTGGGGTTTTTCTGTAACATCTTATGGAAAAACCCAAATGCACCTTTTGGCCAACCTGGTATTTATGGGGCTGCTGTCCAATGCCAGGCCAGAGCCCACTATGATGGGGAAAGGCAGACCGCTCCCCGCCCCTCAGCTTCTATGTGCCAGGCTCTTGCCAAACTGGGTCTCTTCCCACATCTCAGCATCCCTCACCCACTCCACACCAGATACTGCTTTTCGCTGTATCAGAACCAGATCTTTTCTTCCTAGACTACAGACTATTTTGCTACTCAGAATACTCTTTTCCGTTTGTCTTCTGCAAATGACAAATACTTACTGAATCTTTAGGATTTATAACCAAAGTCAAGTTTTTTACCAAGCTTTCCTTGGGAAGGGAGAGGCAAGCTCTGATTCTCTCTGGAATTCTGTGGACTATTCCACAAGGGCAGCTAGGAAGGGTGCTCAGAAGTGCCCTGGGCTCAGCCCTGCCCCCCTCACCCCTGAACTTCCTGCTGGAGCTGTCCCAGTGCTTCTGTACAAGGGGCAGTACAGGGGGGCCTGCTCAGAGGAAATCCTGAGGAAGGCATGGCCCCTGGCCATTTGTCAAAGGATGGTAGACATAGCAAGAAGCCTCCTCGGGGATGAAACCCTAGCCCTGCAGGTGGGATGCCGTTAGTCTGGGACTGGTCAGTTCTCCCCAGCGAAGGAGGTTGGGGCACCCAAGGCCAACCACCTGCCAGATGGCACTCCATGAACATGTCCCCATGAAATATTGTCTCTTGTAACTGCTCCTGTGGCTACTGGCTCTCCATCTGTTCCCTCACACAGAGGAGCTCAATAACTGTCTGTCAAGTGGCAGAATAAATGAATGACCGGGACAGCACTGGGTAGATCTCAAGTCGTGTGAGCTGACCCCGTCAGGAATAGTAGGGTAGCCTCAGCAGGGCCTGGAAGCTGCATGCGGTGTCCTAGGTGGCAGGCTGTTGGAGCTCATGGACTCACGGAATAGGCTAGAATGTGGCTCTGACTCTGCACACACAGTCCTGGCAGCCCTGACTCCGGGGATAGGAAAGGGAGGATGTGTTGAGGCCAACCACTGCTGCCCATCTCAGGGCACTGGGGCCTCGCCTGACAACCCTACGGCAGCTGGTGTTCAGGTGAGAGGAGGCAGGTGGCACCCTTCTTAATCTCCCTCTAATGGAGGGTAGAGGACACCCACCTCCCAGTGGGGAACACAGCAGACTCGGGCTACAGCAGCCCTGGGGAGTGAGCCTAATCTGGCACAGTATTATTTGACTGACCCAAGGCCACAGTCACTGACTCCAGCCTCTCTGCCTCCTGGGAAGGGTGGCAACAATCACCCAGTGGGGCTCTTTTCCACTTAGAGGCCCACAGCAGGGAAGGCCTAGTGTTACAGCTTCCTCCAGTTCCTTGACACTGCAAAAGGGTTATAAGGACCGACAGTAGCTACTTTTTCTTTAGCAGAATATCTTCCCAAATATGTTACCTATGCAAGATGGGGCCCAAGCTTCAATCAGGTTGTCAAAGTGAAAGTGTTAGTCGCTCAGTCATATACAACTCTTTGCTACCCCATGGACTGTGGCCCACCAGGCTCCTCAGTCCATGGAATTCTCCAGGCAAGAACACTGGAGTGGGTAGCCATTCCCTTCTCCAGGGGATCTTCCCAACCCAGGGATCGAAACCAGGTCTCCTGCATTGCAGGCAGATTCTTTACCATCTCAGCCACTAGGGAAGCATCCAGTCAGGTTGAGAAGGCCCCTATTATTTGACTCATTAAGTAAAGGGAACTGAGTTATTGAACATTGGGATAGAGGATTGAAGAAGCCAGGCAAGGTCCCTGTTCTCATAAAACTTACATTCCAGTGGGTTAAGACAGATGACTCATGAGTAAGCAAGAAGGAAGTTTCAGACAGCGGCGAGGCTATAAAAAAATAAAATAAAACATGCAGTGTGTGGAGATGACTAGGAGGAGAGTGAGAGGCCCTCACCAAAGACAAAACATCAGGACTGAGACCCAAAGAGATAAAGGAGCCCGTCATTCGGAAAGCTGGTGGGACAGCCCAGGCAGGGGAGCAGCCAAGGCAAAGACCCTAAGAGGGTGAGCCTGATACTGAGAGAGGAGAAGGAAGGTGCGTGGACTGGAGACAGTGAGTGGCACGGACAGTGGCTATGTTAAGGAAACACTCAGGAATCACTGTTGCAAGAGTCCAGGAGCCCAATCATAGGAATAACTCAGAGAAATCCATAGTTATGTTCCTGGAAGCAGAAATCTGAGATGCTGCCAAGGCAAGCACAGGATTCCCTGGAGGAAGACTGGTCCTCAGACTTAACTGCCCGCCACCAGCCAAGGGAGAGGGGCCCAGACAGGACTGGAGACTTGCAAGTTTTCCTTAAGGCTCTGAATGTGATGGAAGCTTCCCCCAAGCTATGGACAAGGTCCCCTTAGGCTGCATATGACCCAGGTCTTCCCCAGCTGGGGAAGGTTAGCCAAGGTCATCCCATAGGGGAGAGGTAAAGGAAGCATAAACAACTCCAAACAAGGCACCATTCGTCCCCAAACTGTCCCTGGTCACTTGGACAAATAAACCCAAATACACAGCTGTTTTCTCAGTGCCTGAAGCTATGTCCCTTCAGAACTGAGTATAAATCAAAATTCTCATCGGAGGAAGATAAAGCTCAGGGCTTACACTGGGCTCTCCAGGCAAGCAAATTGAGTCCTTTTGCCTACACATCAGTCTAAGATGGTGACTGTTAAGACTGACACTTTTAGCTTGCAGATCCGAATTCACTTCCGAGCTGTGTATTTAAGGATCTGCCTCTAACACCTCTGGGCTGCAGCGGACCCACCAGCCAGTGTGACATCTACATGTGGGCTCCTATACCAGGAAGCATGTCCTCTGTGCCAACACGAGAGGTCCTTCTACACCCTGCTCTTTGGGAAATCTGGGGTGGGCGTAGGGGTGGCTGAATCTTTAATCAGAACTGTCTGCCTGCTGCCAGCACTGGATTTCCAGAAAGTTGCCAGACAAGAGACTCCCTCAGGGTAGGAAGGTCTCCACTGTTCCCTGGGTCTGTGGCTTCCATCACAGGACATCATCTTTAGAGCACTCTGAAGGCTTCGGTGTCCACAAACCACTTTCACAGTGTCTGTCTGGCTCTCTTGAGATGAGGCTCCCCTGTTTCCTGGATAGCCTAAACCACTAACAATTCACATTCCAGCACAGGGGAGTGGACTTGGCCAGAAGTCAATTTTTTGAGACTTAGACCTTAGGATGGAAGTCCCTAGGACTGGGTGCTATGATGAGATGCCCCGGAGTGGAGTTAGAAGCATCCTTTGAATAGTATAGCATCAGGCTGGATTGGAGAAAGCTGGCATGGGAAGATATAAAATGATTTTAACTTCTAGAAAGATGAAATCATGGCCAGGGACCTAACAAACTGCTTCCTTTGCTAAAGACAGCAGTGGAGGGCACAGAGTAAGGGGGTGAGGGAAGAGGCAGGCTACCAGATTGCCTTAACCAAATGGAACTTCACCTAAGAACTTTGTACTTTTAACTCCCAATGCTCTCAGTATACTTTTCTGATGATTATTCCAGAGGGGTTACACTTGCCAACAGCAGACTGTCCAAACAAGTTCAGTGAAAAAACCCTCAAACACCTCTGGTTAGTCTATGAAGACCTGGATGACAGAAGCATAAGGTGAGTTCACACAGGGATTGACTTAAGGACTCTGTCATGAGGGCACCCATATTGCTCTCTGTTATTTGCAAAGGTCACTGAGATCCCAGGCAGCAAATGGCCTGAGGAACCTTTGCTCCTTCTGTTGATATAGGTAATTGCAGAGGGCCTGTATTATAGACTGAACTGCATCTCCACAAAATTCATATGTTAAATCCTTAGCCTCCGAGGTGACTGAGAGATAACATTTTTAAAGGGGTAATTATGGTTAACTGAGTTCATAAGGTGCCTAATACCATAGGACTGGTGTCCTTATAAGAAGAAGAGATATCAGCACACTCTCTCTTTCTATGCACACAGAGAGGAAAGGCCAGGACACAGCAAGAAGGTGGCCATCAGCAAGCTAAGAAGAGAGCCCTCACCAAAAACCAACCTCGCTGGCACCCTGAACTCGACCTTTCAGCCTCCAGAACGGTAAGAAAACACATTTCTGTTCTTTAAGCCACTCAGTCTGTGGTCTTCTGTTCTGGTAGCCCAAGTGACTAACACAGCCTCATTTGGGGTTCAAAAACTGAGTATGTCCCATTTGGCCAGACACAAACCTTTTGTACTAGGGCCGCTGCAACACCACAGTAGGGACAATATATTCATTTCCTATTTCTGCTGTAACAGAAGACCATAAGCTTTGTAGCTTAAAGCAACACAAATTTATTCTCATACAGCTCTGGAGGTCAGAGGTTTGGTGTCTTTCAGGGCTAAAATGAAGGCGTTGGGAGGGATGGCTGCTTCTGGAAACTCTGGGAAGAAGCGTTGCCTTTTCCAGCTTCTAGAGGACGTTCAGGTCCCTTCTCTCCACCCTCAAAGCTGGTTGTGTGGTATCTTTTTTCTATGAGCTCCTGCCTCCCTCTTCTAAGGGCCCTTGTGATTACATTGGACCCACCCAGATTATCCAGGAAAACCTCTTAATCACAACAGCAAAGTCCCTTTGCTATATAAGGTAACATGTTTACAGGTCCCAGGGTCAGGATGTGAGTACTTTTGTGGGGCTGTCATTCAGCCTACCACAGGCAACAGCTGGTCTATAAGCATTTTGGGGGGATTCCCAGAAGAAGCCAAAGTCCAGAGGAACAGAGTCCTGTGAGGCCACCGATGTTCAACAGTGGCCTCTAAGTTTATATGCAGGGCAGTTACAGGTTAGCAGCCAATGGCTGGCCATTCCCCAGGGGAACCAGGGGCAGAGGCACTGAAGGCGAAACTGCGGACAGGCCAGGACGGGCTGCTCCTCTCGAGAGGAGCCCTGTGGACAGATACTGGAAAGAGCCCCTTTGTCCTCAGGCTGTGCCACAGGAGGTGCTCCCTAGCAGCATCATGGGCAGCTGGACACACAGAGCCAAGACTCAGGCCACCAGGCTTGGCTATAACCCCACAGTGACAGGCCGGGAGGTCTGGCTCTGAAAACAAAGAGGAACTAAAGAGCCTCTTGATGAAGGTGAAAGAGGAGAGTGAAAAAAAGCTGGCTTAAATCTCAACATTCAGAAAACTAGGATCATGGCATCCAGTCCCATCACTTTGTGGCAAATAGATTGGGAAAAGTGGAAACAGTGACAGACTTTCTTTTCCTGGGCTCCAAAATCACTGTGGACAGTGACTGCAATCATGAAATTTAAAGATGCTTGCTCCTTGGAAGAAAAGCTATGACCAATCTAGACAGTATATTAAAAAGCAGAGACATCACTTTGCCGACAAAGGTCAAAGTGATGGTTTTTCCAGTAGTCATGTATGGATGTGAGAGTTGAGCCACAAAGAAGGCTGAGCACTGAAGAATTTATGCTTTTGAACTGTGATGCTAGAGAAGACTCTTGAGAGGCCCTTGGGCTCCAAAGAGATCAAACCAGTCAATCCTAAAGGAAATCAACCCTGAATATTCCTTGGAAAGACTGATGGTGAAGCTGAAGTCCTTTGGCCACCTGATATGAAGAGCCAACTCATTGGAAAAGATCCTGATGGTGGGAAAGATTGAAGACAAAAGGAGAAGGGGACAACAGAGGACAAATTGGTTGGATGGCATCACCGACTCAATGGAGATGAGTTTGAGAAAGCTCTGGGAGATGGTGAAGGACAGGGAAGCCTAGTGTGATACAGTCCATGGAGTTACAAAGAGTCAGACATGATTTAGCAACTGAATAACATCACCAACAGCAAAGAACCAGCCTGTAGAAATAGGTCTTCTGCTTCCCTTGTTGCCACACCGATGACCTTCTGGAAAAGGTTTTGGTACAATTCAAGCCAGGTAAACCAACATATGGAGACATTCTCTACATACCCTACAATACAGATGCCTCACCAAGCAGAGTGTTCTCTCTGTGACATAACCCCTCACTCTGACCACTCCTGCTGAATCCTCTGGGTAGCAGTACCTACTAACGTACCTCAGGATGAGGGAATTATACATCATGACCCTGCCTGACACAGTGACCCTGCCCTTGATGTCCAGAGCCTTAGAGCCTCTCAAACATGGGCTTTAAAGCACAGCAGGGGGTTTCCCTGGTGGTCCAGTAGTGAAGTGTTTGGCGTTTCAAGGCAGGAGGCGTGGGTTCAATTCCTGGTTGAAAGCTATGATCAAACATGACTTGAGGCCAAAAAACCAAGATACAAATCTGAAGCAATATTGTAACAAATTCAATAAAGACTTAAAAGCAAATAAATTAAATTTAATTTAAAAATTAAAAAAAAATAAACCATACAGAGGGACTTCCTTGGCAGTCCAATGGTTAAGACTCACTGCTTCCACTGCAGTGGGTGTTGGTTCGATTCCTGGTAGGGAAACTAAGATCCCACATGCTGAATGGCGCAGCCAAAAGAAAACAAAACCACACATCATTTGATGAACTCCTAAATCTGTGTGTCGGGGGATGGCGGCCATGCAGGGCTTGAGGGGACACCAGGATTACCCACAGAGGGAGTGATCACCGTGGAAGAGGCAAACATTCATGGAATGCTGATGGGAAAGATAAATAACACCCTCAGTTGCTAATAAACACTGGCAGTATGAGCAAACAAATGCACTGAGCCCACCTGTCCAGTGGGAGAGCTTGACTGCCAATCTGGGGAAGCGGGGGGTCAGAGCTAACTCATTCATTCATTTACCCACCGGGCAAATATTTGTCAAATGTGTGGTGTGCCAAGTAACACACTCAGCAAAGATATACAAAGATGAATCAGGCATAGTTCTTGTCCTCATGAAACTCCTAATCCACGGAGATAAACAAGTACATTAAAAATGTCAATATGAATGATAAAAACAGCAATAAATACATGTAGGAATGTAGCAGATGTACAGAAAAGGGAGTGCTGACTTTGAAAATTGACATTTTTAACTATTCGATCTACCAGTCATACAACAAATATTTCTTGAGTGCCAGTCATATACCAGGCTCTCTGTGGGCACTGGACATACAAGGGTGACAGGACACACAATCACTGACGACACCGAGGTTAATTTTCACCTGTGAAATACCCAGAATTGGCACATTCATAGCAATAGCAAGAAGACTGGTAGTTGCCTAGGACTGGGAGGACTGGAAAAAAATGTGGGAAATAGCTGCTAATGGGTATGCACATTTGGAGGGAATGATTTAAAAATGCTCTGAAATTGATTGTAATGATGACTGCACAACTCTATGAATATATTAGAAACAATTGAATTGTACTTTTAAATAGGTGAATGTTTTGAATGTGAATACTATCTCAATAAAGCTGATTTTTTTTAAATGATGGTAGTAGAGAAACATAATTAAATGGTCACAATAGCTTGTGAAGACTTCCTGGATGGAGAAGTCCAGGGGCTTCCAACAACGTCTGGAAATTTTTCCAGCAAAGGTGACACTGAAATTGAAATTTATTTCTAAGGAAGGGTTTAGGCAAAGTTAAAAGCTAAAACAGTTCTAGAGGGAAGAAAACACATGGTGCATTTGAAAAACTGAAGAACATTCTAGAAAGCTTGAGAAGAGGACAGATGTGAGAAGGAGTGGGAGAGGTACAAACGCAGGTACAGACCATTTCATGAAAAGCCTTACAGTTTCCACAAGGCATGACCTCATCTCAGAGGCAAAGGGGACCCATTTGAAGGTTTTAAGAGGGCAATGATGGTATGCGTCTTAGTCATCGAGCCAACAAATGTCTAATGATAGCATCTTTGATGTGGGAGGCCTGGTCTCAGGCATGATGTTGGGAACAGAACATATTGCCTCAGGCAGTATACATAATTATGAGAGATACTGACAATAAACAAGCAAAGAAATGAACCAGGTATTTATACACTTGTGGAAAGACTCCTCTGGTAGCAGGAATGGGGGAGAACGGATTGAAGGAGATAAGACTAGAAACACAGAGAAAGAATAGGAAGCTTGGTCCAGGAGAGAGATGAGTGTGTATGTGTTAGATCCTATTACATGCCTCTCTAAAATAACAGCCCCTCTATCTACATCATCCATCCCAATCTTCCTTCTGGCCAGAAGAAGCTGCCTTCCATGTACCCACTGAACACACCAAAAACTCACTTTTCCAGCCTTCTTTAGCTAGAGCATGGACAAGTGACTCAGTGATGACCTCTGGGACCCAAGAGTAAGTCTGCAGAGGGACATCTTAGAAAGGACTTCCTCATGCATAAAAAATTTCATGCAAGCAGGACGTGTCCATCTTCTTTGCTTTGTGTGACTCTGTCTACAAGTGAGCCGAGAACTGTCACAGCCATCTTGTGACCCCAGGGGAATAACATTACTTAAGGATACTGGAGTAGAAAGTTTGAAACCACTTGTGTCTTAAATTAGCCCTGGAACTGCCCTAACTCTTACTTCTTACCATGTGAGATTTACAGAGAAACAAACAAAAAAATCTCATAGAGATTAAGTTGGTTTTTGTCGGGTATTTTATTGACCGCAATCCAAAACAGTGCAATGTTAGGATGCTGGCAGTGGAAGTTTAAAGAAGTGGGCAGACGCAAAATTATTTAGGAGGAAGAAACAACAGGGCTTGGTGATTAATTATCAGTGGGGAAACATATGTCCCTGAAGTTTGTGACTTCAACAGCTCACAAATAGACTGTCATTGGCAATGTCAGGGAACACAGGAAGAGTATCTGATGTGGACAGTGTGGAGGTTCCTTTGATATGTCCAAGTGAAGGCTGATTGAGAATGGACAGAGAGGCAAGGGCAACCAACCCAAATAAATCCAACAGACCTATATAATATTACATGGTATATGTAGCATTATATAGTGCGGTATTATAGTTAGCATAGCAGAGTTTGTAGTATGGTAAATACACAGTATTATAGTACTATAATGGGCTTCCCAGGTGCTGCTAGTGGTAAAGAATCTGCCTGCCAGTTCTGGAGAAAGGGTTTGATTCCTGGGTCTGGAAGAATCCCTTGGAGTAGGAAATGGCAACTGGCTCCAGTATTCTTGCCTAGAAAATTCCATGGACAGAGGAGCCTGGTGGGCTATATATAGTTCATGGGGCTGCAAAGAGTTGGACGTGACTGAACACACCTGTAGTACTATAATAGGATACACTTATGATATACTACAATAGTGTGTTGTAATAGTAATACTATAGGATATGGTATAATATATAGCATATGTCATATACTAAAATATTTTATATCTATATAACTAATACATATTTCATTATTAACATATAATACATATGTACATATACTATATATAGACACAAATCTAAGAGCTAAACTTGTGTCAGCTGATTATGTATCAGTCAACACAGGTTCAGCTTCTAGATTTGTAGTGGCTCATTATAAGGACTGGATGTTGTTTATTTTACATATATATACATATATGGGCTTCTCTAGTGGCTCAGATGGTAAAGAATCTTCTTGTAATGCAGGAGACCCAGGTTTGATCCCTGAGTTAGGAAGATCCCCTGGAGAAGGGAATGGTTACCCACTCCAGTATTCTTGCCTGAAGAATTCCATGGACTGAGGAGCCTGGTAGGCTATAGTCAGCGGGGTTGCAAAGAGTCAGACGTGACTGAGCAACTAACACCCTTTCATACATATATGGAATATATACATATATATGGAAATGGTAGGAAAATTTCATATGTTGGTATGTGTTAGCTCCTTTTTGAAGTTTTCACTGAAATTCTATAGGGACGGGACAAACGTCCACTAAAGACAGCTGACCTTAAAGCAAAGAGAGAATAAAATACAGCTTTGCTGTTACTCTGTACCTTCAGCTTGGAATCAAATTTTACTGAGAGCCACGTAATCCATTGCTTTGGATTTTAAAAGTCAATTTCTGTGCCCTAAGCTAAATATATAAAAATTGTGGCAGAGAATATTTGTTCCAGTAATGGCAGACTAGCTTTTATCAATCTAACCCTCCCACAGGTAACAATAACTCTAAATAAAATAGAGAAAGTAAATATTTGAAGGCACAGGCTGGTAATCAAAAGCAGAAAAAAACCAAATGGGATTGGACTCTTGAGGGGGTCAAAAAAACCATAAGGAGAAATCCATGTTTATATCGCTTTTCTTCTGAGGCCACTCCTGAATCTGTATGAGTCATGAAGTGACTAAAACTTAAGGTGGAGAACCTAAATTTTTAGTGGCTTGAAAGATTAGAGACAGAGTTTGGGGTCATCAGAAGAGTTGAAAATAGGAGACCATCCCAGAAAAAAAAAAGAAACTACAAAGGGAAAAACACTTCAAATCTATGGCTGACCTTCGAACTGGTCAGGCACAGGAAAGAATTTAAGGATCCCAACAGAACACAATTGCTATAGGCTGAAAGAGCTGAGCAGAGACTTCAGCTTCTCCCCTCCACAGCATGGGCAGAATTTGGGTCCAAGTCACATCCAGCTGGAAGAATTGGTATAAAGCTTGGAATTTCCACTGAAATAGCTATTCCTCTTAATAAAGACTATATTCTGAGACTAATGGATTCATCCTAAGACTGAGGGCAAAATTTAAATGAAAATGCCGTAAAAAAGTATAAAAGAAAACCTTTAAGTTCCAGGTGATTGGCCAACAGTTTGACTACCTGCTAGAATAAAAACATCATTCCAAAAAAAAATTAACTAAAAGTTTCTACAAGGCATTATCCAAAATGTACAGTATACAACAAATATTTATTAGAGATGAAAAAAAAAAAGTGTCCCATAGATAATGGAAAAAACAGTTAACAGAAACCAAAGACAATCCAAATATTGAAATTGGCAGATGAAGCCCTTAGAACAGCACTTATAAATAATTTCGAAGACTCAAAGGAAAATGTGTCCTAAGGAGTGAACAGATGGGGAAAGTTCAGAAGACAAAAACTATTAAATGAACCAAATAAAAATTCTAGACTCAACAGTATAATATCAGTAATAAAAAATTCACTGGATGGGCTTAACAGAAAAATAGACGGGCAGAAGAGTCACGAACTGAAATAGAAATCATTGAATCTGAAGAAGAAAAAGATACAGAAAAATACTACTAGAATCTCAGTGTCCTGTGAGATGTGGAGATATCTACAAAAATATAATTGAACCCTAAAAGAGAAAAGGTATAGATAAAAGGAAAGAAAAAATATTTGAACATATAATGAATGAAAACTTCGAAATTTAATGAAAAAAATCAACTTACAGATCCAAAATCAGAATGCCCCTAGCAATTAGCAGATGAGAACTATTACATATAGAATGGATAAACAAGATCCTACTGTATAGCAGAGGGAACTATATTCAATATCCTGTGATAAACCATCATGAAAAAAATATGAAAAAGAATATGGGTGTATATGTATGTGTGTGTGTGTGCATGTGTGTGCAACTAAATCACTTTACTGACAGCAGAAATTAATACAACATTGTAAATCAATGACACTTTAATAAAATAAATTTTGTAAAAAAAAAAAAAGAAAGAAAGAAAGAAAGAAAAAAACTCACCATCCAGAGAGATGACTAACATTATTAGTCATAATGGTAATGTAAACCAAAATCATAATGAGGTATCAATATATACCCATTACACTGTCTAAAATCAAAAAGACAGACAATACCAAACGTTGATGAGGATATGAAACAACTGGATCCTTCATAATAGTCTGTGAGGGCGTAAAATGATACAGCAACTTTGGAGAACGGTTTGACAGGTCCTTACAAAAACCAACTTTACACCAATCCAGAAATTTGACCCCTAGGAAAAACAGAATATATAACCATCAAAATAAATGTCCACAAAAATGATCAAAAAAGTTTTCTTCATAAGAGCCCCAAAAGGAAAACAACCTAACTGTTCATCCTCAAGATACAGGATAAACAAATGAGATGCAATAGAATAATATGTATCCATTTGAAAAAGATGCACCCAACATCAAAGCGCCTAAGCATACAAAGCAAATGGGAACAAATCTGAAGGGAGAAAGAGAAAGCAATATAGTAACAGCTGAGGACTTTAAAACCCATGTTCAACAATAGATAGATCACCCAGACAGAAAATCAATATGGAAACATCGTACTTGAACTGTATTGGGCTAAAGAGACTTAACAGATAAACACAGAATATTCTATCCATCAGCAGCAAAATATACATTCCTCCCAAGGGCACACAGAACGTTCTCCAGGGCAGATCAGACATTAGGCCACAAAACGAGTCTTAACAACTTTAAGACTGAAATCATATCAGGTACCTTTTCTAACCACAATGGTATGAAACTATAAATCAATAAAAGCAGGAACATTGGAAAATTCACAGACATGTGAAGATTAAAAAACACACTCCTGCACAACCAATAGGTTAAAGAACAAATCAAACGAGAAGTGAAAAAAATTTCTTGAGACAAGTGAAGGAAACACAATATACCAAAATGTATGAGATACAGCAAAGATAGTACTAGAAGAGATTACTGTGATAAGTGCCTACGTTAAGAAAAAAAAATGATCTCGTATGAACAACCTAACTTTATATCTCAACAAACTATTAAAAGAAGAAAAACAACAACAAGCCCAAAGTTAGAGAAGTGGGGAAATATAAAGACCACAGCAGAAATAAATGAAATAGACTAGAAAGACAAAAAAGATCAACAAAACTGAGACTTTGTGTTTTGAAAAGATGAAATTTAGAAAAAAGAGAATATGTCAACAAATAAAATTAGATATGAAAGAGGAAACATTACAACTGATACCACAGAAATACAAAGGATCATAAGAGACTATACTATCAACAATTATACACCAACAAATTGTACAGCCTAGAAAAAAAAAGGATAAATGCCTACTTACAAATGCTCTACCAAAACTGAATTATGAAGAAATAGAAAATCTGAACATACTGATAACATGTATGTGATTGCATCATTAATTTAAAATTTTCCGCAAAAAAAAAAAGTCCAGGAGTAGCTTTACTGGTGAATTATCAATCCTTTTCAACCCTTCCAAAAAAAAATTGAAGGAAGCACTTCCAAACTCATTTTACAAGTCCAGTTTAACCCTGATAACAAAACCAGGCAAGTACACTACAGGAAAAGAAAACTACAAACTCATATCCCTGATGAACACAGATGCAAAAAGCCTCAATAAAATATTAGCAAAAACAGTGTCAGACTTTATTTTTTTGATGGTGATTGCAGCCATGAAATTAAAAGATGCTTACTCCTTGGAAGGAAAGTTATGACCAACCTAGATAGCATATTCAAAAGCAGAGACATTACTTTGCCAACAAAGGTCCGTCTAGTCAAGGCTATGGTTTTTCCAGTGGTCATGCATGGATGTGAGAGTTGGTCTGTGAAGAAAGCTGAGTGCCAAAGAATTGACGCTTTTGAACTGTGATGTTGGAGAAGACTCTTGAGAGTCCCATGGACTGCAAGGAGATCCAACCAGTCTATTCTAAAGATCAGTCCTGGGAGTTCTTTGGAAGGAATGATGCTAAAACTGAAGCTCCAGTACTTTGGCCACCTGATGTGAAGAGTTGACTCATTGGAAAAGACTCTGACGCTGGAAGGGATTGGGGGCAGAAGGAGAAGGGGATGACAGAGGATGAGATGGCTGGATAGCATCACCGACTCGATGGATATGGGTTTGGGTGAACTCTGGGAGTTGGTGATGGACAGGGAGGCCTGGCGTCCTACAATTCACGGGGTCGCAAAGAGTCGGACATGACTGAGGGACTGAACTGAAGTTCAAAAATATACTAAGTCTCATACACCATAATCAAGTAAGATTTTCTCCTGGGATGCAAGGATGCTTCAATATACATAAACCAATAAATGTAATAACATTAATAGAATGAAAAATAAAAACCATGTAATCTTCTTTACAGAGGCAGAAAAAGAATTTCACAAAATTCAACATCTTTTAATGATACTAAAAAAATACTCTGAATGAATTATATACAGAAGGAGTATGCCTCTACAAAACAGAGGGCACAAATAACTAGGTCACAGTTAATGTCATACTCAGTGGTGAAAAGCTGAAAGCTTTTCCTCTAAGATCATGACCAACACAAGATGCCCACTCTTACCACTTCTATTCAACAAAGTACTGGAACCCCAAAGTAGAGCAATTATGCAAGAATAAATAAAAGACATCCAAATTGGAAATGAAGAAATAAAATCACATCTGCAGATAATTGATCTTATTGACAAAAGATTACACATACACAAACATACACAATGAAAATGTAATCTAGGAATGTGAGAAAATATTTGCAAACCGTATCTGTGATAAGGGGTTAATATCCAAAATATATAAAGAACACATACAACTTAATAGCAAAAAGAAAAAAAAGACATTTGTCCAAAGACATACAGATGGCCAGTAGGTATATGAAAAGATGCTCAACATCAGTAATTATCAGAGAAATACAAACCAAAACCATAGTAGATATCATCTCACACCTGTTTAAATGGTTATTAACAAAAACACATGAGATAACAGTTGTTGATGAAGATACAGGGAAAAGAACTTTTGAACATTTTTTTATGAGAATGTAAACTGGTAAAGCCATTATGGGAAACAGTATGCAGATTTCTCAATAAATTAAAATTACCATGTGATCTGGCAGTCTCACTTCGGCATGTATCAGAAGGAAACAAAATCATTATCTCAAAGAGCTATCTGCACTCCCACGTTCACTGCAGCATTGTTCACAATAGCCAAGATATGGAAGCAGCCTGAGTGTCCATCAACAGATGAATAAAGAAAAGAATAGTATTCAGCCATAAAAAGGAAATTCTGCTGTATTTGACAATGTGAATGAAACCAGAAGGCATTATATAAGTGAAACAAGCCAGGAAGAAAAAGAGAAACACAGTATGGTATCACTTTTATGGGAAATCTAAAAAAACTGAACTCATACAAACAGAGAGTAAAATAGCAGTTGCCCAGGGCTGGGTATGGGGGAAACAGGATGACATTAGTCAAAAGGTACAAACTTTCAGTTATAAGATGATTAAGTTCTGAAGATTCAATGTATAGTTAATAATACTGCACTGTATACTTGAAATCTGCTAAGAGAGTAGATCTAAAGCCTGTCTACAGTTTTTTTTTTAAGGGAATTATGTGAGATGAAGGATGAGTAGATTGATTATGGTAATCATTTCACAATGTGTATTCATATCAAATCACTATGTTACACACTTTAAGTATGTTACAGTTTTGTCAATTATACCTCAATAAATCTGGGGAGAAGAAGAATACAATCCTGGTTGCATCCCACAGACATTATGTTGTATGAAGACAGACACAAAAGAGCACATACTGTAAGATTCCATTTATATGAAGTCCAAATACAGGCAAAACGAATCTACAATGATAGAAAGCCACAGAGTGTTTGCCTATGGGAGGTGAGGATTGAACAGGAAGGGAGACTGATGGAACTTTCTGGGGTGTGGAAATGTCTTCAGCAAACTATGACTCATTGGCCAAATCTAGCCTAGGTCCTATTGTATAAATAAAGTTTTATTGTAACACAGTCACACTCACTTGTTTACAAATGGTCTATGGCTGCTTTTAGATGACAGAGGCGGAGTTGAATAGGTGAAATAGAGTATGGCCCACAAACCATTACATATTTGCATCTGGTCCTTTACAGAAAAAAAAGCGGGGGCGGGGGTGGGGGGCTGCTGACCTCTGTCCCAGTGTGTACATATTCTGCAGGATAACACAGTTACATGGGTGTAAACGTTTACACACAGAGTTGGGTTGAATTATGTCCATCCCAGAATATATATAATATAGTGAAGTCTTAATGCCTACAGCGTGAAAGTATTTGGAAATAGGTTCACTAACAAATATGCCTGGCATCCTTATGAGAAGACAACCGTGTGGCAGAGAAAGGCAGAAGGCCATGTGACAATGAATGCAGTGATTAGAGTTAGGCAGCTACAGGATAAAGAATGCCAAAGATGACTGGAAACCCCCGGAAGCTAGGAATAAGCCAGGTAGGGCCCTTGCCTACAGACTTCAGACTCTGAGCCTCCAGAACTGTGAGACAATAAACTTCTAATGCTGTAAGCCATCCAGTTTGTTACAAAGCCATGCACTTTGTTACGCAGCCCTGAGAAACTAATACACGTGACTACATAGATATGTGTATTCACTAGGTTACATGAACATACACATTTACCGAAACCCATCAGACTGTGCACTGAAGACCTGTGTGTTTCACTGTTTCTACATTGGTAGTAAAAAGGGGAAAAAAAATTTTTTTAAATATTTAAGCAGGAAGCAGATGCCATGATTTCTACTGATCAGAATCTACTGTTTCCAATTTCTTCAAGATAATTGCCCATAAGTTTAGGTCTAAGAAGGCAGAACCCAGAAACTTATAGGAACAGATAAGAATAATCAGATTTTTTAAATGATATCTAAGTAAGTTCTTTTGTTATTGTTCTTCAGTCGCTCAGTCATGTCTGACCATTTGCCACCCCATGGACTGCAGTATGCCAGCTTCCCTGTCCTTCACTATCTCCCAGAGTTTGCTCAAATACATGTCCACTGAATCGATGATGCTATTCAACCATCTCATCGCCTGCCATCCCCTTCTCCACCTGCCCTCAACCTTTCCCAGCATCAGGTTCTTTTCCAGTGAGTCAGCTCTTCGCACCAGGTGGCCAATGTATTGGAGCTTCAGCTTCAGCATTAATCCTTCCAATGAGTATTCAGGGTTGATTTACTTTAGGACTGACTGGCTTGATCTACTTGCAGTCCAAAGGACTCTCAAGAGTCTTCTTCAGCACCACAGCTCGAAAGCAACAATTCTTCAGTGCTTAGTCTTCCTTATGGTCCAGCTCTCAAAAGCCATACATGACTACTGGAAAAACCATCGCTTGGACTATGCAGACCTTTATCAGCAAAGTGATGTCTCTGCTTTTTAATACACTGTCTAGGTTTGTCACAGCTTTTCTTCCAGGGAGCAAGTATCTTTTAATTTTGTATAGAAAAAAAGGGGGTGGCAAATGAGTTATAAATATACCAAGTATTCTTTGAAGGCTATGAGTGGATATAAGTCTACTTGGTGGCATCTTCTAGCACGAAAATACCAAAGTAAAAGCAGTTGGGACTTCCCTGGCATTCAGTGGTTAAGAATCTGCCCTCCAATGCAGGGGACATTGGTTCAATCCCTGGTCAGGGAATTAATATTCCACATGCCATGGGGCAACTAAGCCCATGTGCTCTAGAGCCCATATGCCACAGCTAGAGAGAAGCCCATGCGCTGCAGCTCATACCCAACACAGTCCAATACATAGATTAAAAACAGTGAAGCAGCTTCTGATAAAGGCAGCGAGAAGAGAAGACCGAGGAGAACTGGTACCATTTACTGATGGTCCAGTCCAGTGCAGTCCAGTCCAGTGCAGTGCAGTCCAGTCCAGTGCAGTCCAGTCCAGTTCAGTGCAGTTCAGTCCAGTGCAGTCCAGTCCAGTCCAGTCCAGTGCAGTCCAGTCCAGTGCAGTTCAGTCCGTCCAGTCCAGTGCAGTCCAGTCCAGTCCAGTGCAGTCCAGTCCAGTCCAATCCAGTTCCGTCCAGTCCAGTCCAGTGCAGTCCAGTGAAGTTCCGTCCAGTCCAGTCCAGTCCAGTTCCATCCAGTCGCTCAGTCATGTCCGACTCTTTGCAACCCCATGAATCGCAGCACACCAGGCTCCCTGTCCATCACCATCTCGTGGAGTTCACTCAGACCCACACCCATCGAGTCCGTGATGCCATCCAGCCATCTCATCCTCAGTCGTCCCCTTCTCCTCCTGCCCCCAATCCCCCCCAGCATCAGGGTCTTTTCCAATGAGTCAGCTCTTTGCATGAGATGGCCAAAGTACTGGAGCTTCAGCTTCAGCATCATTCCCTCCAAAGAAATCCCAGGGTTGATCTCCTTCAGAATGGACTGGTTGGATCTCCTTGCAGTCCAAGGGACTCTCAAGAGTCTTCTCCAACACCACAGTTCAAAAGTATTAATTCTTCAGCGCTCAGATTTCTTTATAGTCCAACTCTCACATCCATACATGACCACAGGAAGAACCATAGCCTTGACTAGATGGACCTTTGTTGGTAAAGTAATGTCTCTGCTTTTGAATATGCTATCTAGGTTGGTCATAACTTTCCTTCAAGGAGTAAGCATCTTTTAATTTCATGGCTGCAATCACCATCTGCAGTGATTTTGGAGCCCAAAAAATAAAGTCTGACACTGTTTCCACTGTTTCCCCATCTATTTCCCATGAAGTGATGGGACCAGATGCCATGATCTTCATTTTCTGAATGTTGAGCTTTAAGCCAACTTTTTCATTCTCCTCTTTCACTTTCATCAAGAGGCTTTTTAGTTCTTCTTCACTTTCTGCCATAAGGGTGGTGTCATCTGCATATCTGAGGTTACTGATATTTCTCCCGGCAATCTTGATTCCAGCTTGTGCTTCTTCCAGCCCAGCATTTCTTATGATGTACTCTGCATATAAGTTAAATAAGCAGGGTGACAATATACAGCCTTGACGTACTCCTTTTCCTATTTGGAACCAGTCTGTTGTTCCATGTCCAGTTCTAACTGTTGCTTCCTGACCTGCTAGGTTCTAAGTGATTTATATGCATTGCATTATCAGTTCAAGTAGGAACTCTTGTACCATGATAATACTGAGAAACATGACCGTAAGGATTCTAGAGTCAACCAGCTATCTGGGACTGCTACCAAAATAATGTAGAAAAGAGCACTGGACTGAGAATCAGTAGATAAGCAGCAATCTAGTCTTAACACTACTACTTATGTGCTCTGTGAATTTTGGAGAATTACTTAATATCTCTGGGATAGCTTTTCTTTTCTTTAAGGCAATTATCCACAGGGTCCACTTAAGATTTAACATTCTAATTTCCAACCTATTTAGTCTGGCTTAAGTAACTTGGCTCAAGTAATTTGGCTAGATTTATAACAATTCATAAAACATTTATGAAACAGCATAGTCCTGTCAAGGGAGCTATAGCAATTGATTATCCCAAGCTCCAAACATTTGGCATAAATGGTTAGGGCAGGATATAGATGACAGAATTCTGTCAATAAAGATAATAACTTCCTGAGAGCTCTCAACATTCTAATACAGCAGCCGTGAACTTAAGGAGGAATTACTGTCCAGGTAAGATGTGATTTGTTGTCACAGCTATAACAATCTACAGCCAAAAGTCATTTTTATTTGATCTGGAGATACAGTAATGATTTTTTTAGATAGTAAAATGACTTCTCCCCTGAAGTCAGCATCAAGTTAATTGACATTTTGTCAGGACACACATTTTTTTTTTTTGCAAAAAACAGACAGAGTGACTTGTATCGTGAATTGGAAAGAAGGCCTGAGACAATTCACAAAATTGATAATCTTCAGGGTGAAGAAGCAAAAATTGATTTTTTGTGAAGTATATGGTGAATGCATTGGAATAAAAGGTTATTCAAGCTGTAGAAAATTACATGGATTTGTATTTATGTTTAGCATCAGTAGTAAAATTACATTTTCTAGTGAATCTACAGCTCAGGGCTTTAAAACATAGATCTTTTAAGATGCATCAAGCAGAATTCCAAGGATTACAAGAAATGTTTTATTTATAATGTTTGCATGAAACTAGACACTGTGCCCATCTGTCCCTTCCAATATATTTTTGAAACCAAATTTATGGACTATAACTAGAAAAGTAAAAAGGGACCGTGTTCTGACTTCCTCTCAGTGTAATTCAGTCTATTATTATATTTTTTCTTTGCCATAAACCTGCCAATACGATTTACCATAGTACCCTTTATTTGTCAGTTTCATAGTAGTAAGCTTTGTGTCTTTTTTATGATAACTTCTTCAAGGATGCAGACAGTAATGCCAATGTGTGATTTACCACCCCCTCCTCCACATTTCCACATACTTGATGCAGTGGGAGGGAAATAATTATTGAATGAAGGGCCAGAACTCTGACACGGCATCTCCTCACTATGAAAAGGACTTAAAAGAGAAAAATGCTCCCACCAGAAGAGAATTTCATTCTCTATGTCTCCTACTGGCCTTTTGTTTATACCCTCACTCTCTCTCTCACTTATTCTTTTGCTGCCATTTAGTTCCACTCTCTTGTCTACTTATGGCCTGGATTACTCTGAAGCTAGTCTAAAAAGCACCTCATATTCTTCTAGCAAACTCATCCAGGCTTCAACCACAAAGAACTCCACTTGAAGCCAAGCAGATGAGCAGCAGTCAACAACCACTTGCAAGACAATGTTTAAAAGGATTTTTAACCACAATGCAAAAGAATATTAAAAAAGAATGTATACATATATAGATATATGTATAAATATATAAATCACTTTGAGGTACAGCAAAAACTAACACAATGTTGTAAATCAACTGTACTTCAATAAAAAAATATTAAAACTGAAAAAAATTAAGCAAAAAGAATTTTTAAAAGTTCATGGCCATTTTTAAGTAACTCAAAGTCTCAGGAATGTCAGGATGAATGTTAGTCCCAGAGGCATTGACTCTCTTACTCCCCCAGAGAACAGTAAGCTTTAAGAATGAGGAAGAACCCCAGACACAAGAGTGTATACTGTATGATTCCATTTATATAAAACTCTAGAAAATGAAAACTGATCTGTGCCTAAGAATGCAGATCAGTTAGGGACAAGGATGAAAGTGTGTAGGGGGAGGGCTGAATTACAAGGGGAATAGGATGTTTGGGGATGAGATAGAAATCTTTGATGTCTTGATCATGGTGGTAGTTTCATAGGTGTGTATTTTGTCAAAATGCATCAAATTGCACACATTAGGTGCATTTATTCTCCACAAAGTATATCTCAATACCTCTTCAAAATGATAATAAACTAAAGCCAATTCAGAATAGGGTGAGGGAGCAAGAAAGCATTCCATTTAAGAAAAAACGTGAAGATTCTTGGGAAACATAATCACTGCCATTAGAGGTCTAGTGGGCAATCAAATTCAAGACCATGGTAACCTGGTGGAATCTGAAGGCAACAAACTTCACCTGAAATTAAACAACTTCCTAACACAGAAGAATAATCTAAAAGCAAAACTGGCCACCATGTTGAAGAGAGAGTTTCTTGGTAATGGAGATATTCTTGGAGAAGCGGGGCCGACTAAGACTTTGTAGAAACATTTCTGGAAAGATCGAGATGAATTTTAAGGCTTCTTTCAACTTGAAGATTCAGAATTCTGCAAGACTGGACATTCCCTGTTGTTTACTGTTAGTACAGAAAAGTCCAAAGATGGACTTCCCTGGTGGTCCAGTGGATAAGAGTCCTCCTGCCAATGCAGGGGACATGGGTTCAATCCCTGGAGATTCCACATGCCTTGGAGCAACTAAGCTTGTGCACCAGGACTACTGAGCCTGTACTCTAGAAACCCTGCTTCACAACAAAAGAAGCCACTGCAATGAGAAGCCCATGCACTGAAACCAAGAGTAGCCCCTGCTCACCGCAACCAGAGAAAGCCTGCACACAGCAACGAAGACCCAGCGCAATCAAAGATAATAAAAAGAAATTATAAAAAAGGAAAAGAAGCCCAAAGTCAACATCATCTCCTTTTACTGGATGATTTTCCCCAAAGACAATGAAAATGTCGGATGGGATTAAGTAGGAATTTTCTGCCCTCTTCATTTGGTATCTAACCTCGGTCTTTCTTTGGTCCAGGAACACGTTCACTGAACATAGATGACATTAAAAAAAATAATTTTATTTACTTATTTATTGGCTGTGCTGGGTCTCCGCTGCTGCACGGGCTTTTCTCCAGCTGGGGAGAGTGGGGGCTCTTCCCTAGCAGCGATACGCCAGGTTTCTCACTGTGGTGGCTTCTCTTGTTGCAGAGCTCAAGGACTCAAGAGCTCCAGGGCACCTGGGTTTCTGTAGTTGCAGCGTGTGGGCTCAGAAACTGCAGCTCCCAAACTCTAGAGCACAGCCTCAGTAGTTGCGGTGCATGGGCTTTGCTGCTCCACGACAACTAAGGACGTGGGATCCTCCTGGATCAGGGATCAAACCTGCCTCCCCTGCACTGGCAGGTGGATTCTTCACCACTGAGCCACTAGGAAAGCCCCCAGAGATGACTTTCGCTTTTACTCCTTTCCAAAAGCCCATATTATCATACATAACTTGCCTGAAGTGAGCACACCCACTGGTGGAAACACTGTAATTTGTGGGAGTATATTCTCAACATCACACTCACGTGACATTCACCACATCTTCTGCTGAAGCAGTGTGTTGCAGAGATGCATGCGTGTCAGCCTTAGGCATCATGATAAACTACAAAAACTGCAAGAACTCATTCATTCATTCAGTCTGTCAGTCAGCCAATGAACACGTGGGCACTCGAATGCATCAAGAGGCTCTCCTCCCCGCTTTGACAGTGAGCTCTTCTCATTGTAATTTCAAGTGATGAACCTGACTTTGGGAGGAGGAAACACGTTTAAGGATGTTATATAGAAATAGACCTCCTGGGAGTTCAAGTAACTTAGGCCTGGCTGAAGAGTCAGTGTTAGATAAATAGTTCAGGATTTCCGTTGTTAATTTCTGATTATGCTCGAGAAGTTTGGGATTCATATCTTCTAAGCCAATCTTTCTATTGAAATGGGACTTCTGGAGATCTGATTCTAACATAGGATCAAGAGTCGTTTCCCAGGACTCCAGCCCCCTACGCAACCAAGCTCTGGTTCTTTCTTACCCCTGCTTTAGCTCTCTCTTTTGTAGACAAGTCAGTGTTCATTCACAGCTTCACCAGGGGCTGAGCAAGGGTGAAAAAAAGAACCCACTCAGATCCAACCATTTATCTTTCCCATCAACTGCTCTCACTCATATAAGGAAAGCAGCAGCTCATTTGGTCAGTAGGCTTGATCTGAGTATTTTTAATTTCATTGATTTCACTGGCCCCAACTTAAGAGGATAATAGGAAGAGGTGTTTGCATTTAGCTCTTCCAAATAACACTGGGAAAGTGCAATGGAAAAATCCGTAAGCTGTTCAGAGGGAGAATAAGGTCCAGTACACACTGGGTAAAGGAAACTGAATCCAAGAAGAATAAACAAAGGATTGGAAACAAAAGTAGAGTCAGGCCCAGGAGGGAAGACCCTCCCCCCTTTTCCTGAAAATCCAGCTCATGCTCCGGACAGCACTGAGAATTATTTTAGCTCTATATTAAAGCTCTACATTAACAACGGGAAGTGTGAGCTCTACAGAAGGCTGCACTTAATCTTTGTGCCACAGATAAATTGAGTAACATCCACATATAATCACTAAGGTTACTAATTTGAAAATGAATTCTTTTTTTAATTTAGGGAGATGACAAATCTACCTAAAGCATCTTTTAGTATTAATAAACTTACAGAGGCAGGAGAACCTCTTTTGTGACTCTCAGTTCTCACGATGACCCATTAGTCTTTGGACTTAACACACCACGTATCTCATAATAAACTTTGAAAATGGGTTCTTGACATATTTTGCTTTTCACATGGTTAGTGCTTTTAAATATATCATCAATGTCTATTTCAGTTAGACTACAAAATTTATTTTGTCAAATTTAGAGTTCATTAAAACCAGTAAATTCTGAAATACTTTAACCCTGTATTTTACATGTGCTTGATAAAATCTGAAGTCTGAGCTTTCCCATATTTTAATGGTTTTTTGGTCTTTAGGCATCATGACTTAAAGACTAATTCTGAAACAACGATGGTTTTCTTTGAAACAAACAACATGTTAAAGGAAAATTGGTAACTTTTTTGGACTAAAATCAACAAAGAGTAAAATTTAGACATTTTATCAAGTGCAAGTAAGTTCTTAGTTGGACTCAGACTTCAGTTGGACTGTTAGGCTGAAAGTCGATCTGAATTAGAAATTCTTAAAAATAAATTTCTCATTATGACTTTCAAAGGCATTCAATAACATTAGGAAGTAGATAAGAAAAAATGTTCTATTTATATATCTAACCAGGACAGCTCTGAAGACTAAATAAATTTCATGGGTAATTAATATCATTTGCATGAAAACTAACATGCCTAAAATTTAAAATCCTTTTTTAAAGAACATAGAATTTTCCTGAATGTCCCTACTCTGACTCAGAGTGATGACTGGCCCTGGTGAACACAGGGGCAGGAGAACCTCTTTTGTGACTCTCAGTTCTCACGATGACCCATTAGTCTTTGGACTTAACACACCACGTATCTCATAAGTTTTATGACTTTAATCTATGATTATACGAAAGCTAAATTTACTTCCACTTAAAAATGATCATAAGAACACAACTCTTCAGCTTATTCAGTGTATCTATATCATGAGAATTTACTGGACTCCAACCCCATCTCAGGCACCGTGTAAGGTGGCTGGATGACAAAGACAGATAAAGCGCAAGCCCTGTTCTTAAGAGGGATGGATTAGAGCTGCTGCTATGAGCACAGCATGCCGCCCTTTAGCTCTTCAGAATCCGGTGGGCAGCTTGTCCTAAACCATTTATTGCTTGCCGCAGATAAGAGTACAGATGTTTGCAAATGGTTTGCTTTTTTGAACAGTAAATGAGAAGTCTGGTGTCAGCCTTCCAGTGCCGCCTATCTCAATGCATCTCAATATTCAGAAGGCCAGGAGGAGCACACAGCTGGAGCTTTGCACACGGCAGGGAGCCCCATACATCTGCATCATTGATCAAGCGTGTCATCGTCTAAAAAAATGCACCTAGTAACAGAAATGTATCATCAGACAAATATTAATATAATACAATGTGATATGTTCTCACAACGCTACAGGAATGTAGGCAAGTCTGTGATTCAAAACGTCTCAGTGAGAAAAGAAACAGGAGTCAGGCTTTGAACAATGACACAAAACCAGTGTTGATGAAAAGCAGGACAGGGCGTTCTAGCAGGTATGAGCTTCTGCAAAGGCCCAGGCTTGTGACAGCCGTATGGACACAGCTGTAGACTGCGAGTAGCCAGAAGACAGTGTGTGCTTGCAAAGCAGCAGAGAAAGGTGGGGTGGGGTCAGGTGGTGAAGTGCTGACAGCCAGGACAGGGCATCTGGATATTATCGGTGAACCATCAAGGTTGTGCAAGCAGAATAATACGGTCACATCTCCGCTTTAAAAGGGTAACTCAAGGGAAGCAGGGCAGGGGACATGAATAAGAAGGGAGAAAAACTGCAGAAAAAAGATTAGCTGGAAGCTTACTATAGTCCTGATGAAAAATCATGAGGCCTAGAAGTATTACCGAATTTGCCAGGTAGAGAAAAGGAGGTTGAAATTGAATCAAAAAGCTTTTCAAAAGTGACCTTAAAAAAAGTGGGTGACTGAGGACACGTGAGAAGTCAGGGAGAAAGAGACTAGAGGATGACTGAGGTCTCTGAGGGTCAAGAAGCAGTAGTGAAATGGCAATTCCATTTTCTAATGAGCCAAGTCAGAGTGCAAATGGATTAAGAATTCATATGGAGTGTGTTTGCCAATAGGCAGGTTGCAAAAAACATTTCAGACAAATAAACTCTTTAGGATTTCCATCTTGAAAATACATGCAGAGCCACTAACATTTACAGCTTGTCTATGTTAAAAATTTAATGTTCTCCTTGTAGTAAATTATGAATGTCCACTTATACCAGGATGCTGTCCCTAGAGTCAAAGAAGAGTCCCAAATTTGAGGTCGAGGTTGCTTAGCAACCAGAGTACCCGAGAGCAGAGAAAAATGGACATTTTTTTCCCCCAGTAAAGTCTTTCACAGATCTCAAACGGGAGCAGGGAGAAATGATCATTAAAAACTGACCTTAGGACTTAGGTACAAAGAAAACAGAAGTTGTTACACCAGCAGGGGGCATCGCACCTTCTCCAAAGCGTTAGTGGCTCAGTGGTGTGTGACTCTTTGTGACCTGGTTGGACTGTAGCCAACCAGGTTTCTCTGCCCATGAGATTTTCCAGGCAAGAATACTGGACTGGATTGCTATTTCCTCTTCTAAGGGATTTACCCCACCCAGGGATCAAACCTGGGTCTCCCGCATTAATAAATAATGATAAAATATTGATAAATAATCAGGCAGATTGTTTACCATCTGAGCCACCAGAATTACCAACCTTCTCTAAAAAGCTTTCTAAAATCCTCAATACCTATTAGTGTCCATTTCCCATCCTTGACTAACCCTGGCACACAATAATCTCTTCTCACTGGTACCATCCTGGAGGCATGGCCCTGCACAGTGGTTAACTTTTCAGTTGTCTTCTCCAAAAACACTTGACATGTCTGAGGCCTTAATCTTACAGGTCATGTTCTCACCGAAGAGCCTGGTATTGAATCCTGGCTCTGGCCCTACTCTCTGTCTGGCCATGAGCAATTCTTCAATGCCTCTGTGCCTCAGTTTCCTCATCTGTAAAATGGAGCTAGTGTAATAGTGCCCTCCCCCACCGTGAACATCAAATAAGTTAAAATATTTAAAGTGTTTGACACAGGCCTGCACACAGTAAGCATTCAATAATTCTCAGCTAGGACTGGTGTTCTTATTATATGTGTCCTCTGCCATAACTGGAGAAAGCAGGGTGGGAATTCTGCAGGTGTATCCAGTGTTCTTGCCTGGAGAATCCCAGGGACAGGGGAGCCTGGTGGGCTGCCGTCTATGGGGTCGCACAGAGTCGGACACGACTGAAGTGACTTAGCAGCAGCAGCACAGGGGACGAAGCAGTCAGGATGGACACCGAGGCATCTCTTCATGGGTGTGAGGATTTTGCATCCTTTGGACAACAGGCCCGAAGAATCTTTTGTAACCGAGCAGCACCCTGTGGGTAATGTAACGTCCTGAACCTTTATTCCTTTTCTTGTTCAAAACTTGTTATCCTCAAGATTGAGGAATACCAAAGAAAAGAGGGGAATTGTAACCAAACAGGACTATGAGGCGCTGGGGAGGAGGACAGGCCTTCCCCTATATCTGCTGCTTTAGCTCCTCTCTGAAGTACCTAGATAATACTATCTGAGGCACATTTCCTGATGTTTTACAGATGTAAACCCTCCCCACCAATAATTGGAAGAAGCTAACTAACTACTTGATGACCATAAGCACAAAGCCACAGGCCGCCTGGAGAAGGCACACCCTGCTCTCACCATCAGTCAATCAGAGACTCGTGCATATGCTGATCATATACCCTGCAACCGGCCTCCCTCACCTAGCCCTTAAAAGTGCTTTGCAGAAACCCTGCAGGGAGCTCAAGGCTTTTAAGGGCATGAGCCACCTCTCTCCTTGCATGGCCCTGCAATAAACCTTTCTCTGCTCCAAACTCCTATGTTTCAGTTTGTCTGGCCTCACTGTGCATCGGACACAGGAACTTGCACTAACATTTTCCTGGGTTGGCACCTCACCCAAACAGTCCAAGCATAGAGTTTCCTCTTTGGAAAAATGTACACCAACCCGTAAATGGAATATGTTCTGGAAATGCTGAAGACTGCCTTAAAGAAAAAGAAAAGACAAAAAAGAGGGTGAGCCTGAGACAAATGGCCGCTCGTGCTCAATCGTGTCCCACTCTTTGCAGCCCCGTGGACTGTAGCCCGCTAGGCTCCGCTGTCCATGGGATTCTCCAGGCAAGAACACTGGAGTGGGCTGCATTTCCTTCTCCAGGGGATCTTCCCAACCTAGGGACTGAACCCGTGTCTCCTGTGTCTCCTGCATTGGTAGGCAGATTCTTAACCACTGTACCACCTGGGAAACTCTGACAAATGAGTAGGTGGGGAAATTAGAGATTTTTCAGGATTGTTTAGAAAGCTTTCCTGGAAGGACCCTGAGATTAGCAGAGGCAGGCACAGAACTCACCCTCTCAAAGCTGGCAAACCAGGGTGTGGTGAGCAGAATTATGGCACCCCAAAGTTGTCCACATCCTGATTTCAGGACTGTGAGATGAGGGCGATCCTCCTGGATTATCTGGGAGACCAGTATAATCACAGGGTTCTTACTAAGAGGAAGACGGGGAGAGTCTGAGGAGAGGTGGGCAGGGAAGCAGTGGCACAGTGACGCGGGCCAGGACCCGAGGAACACGGGCAGCCTCAAGAGGCTGGAAAAGACCAGGGATTCTCCACTAGACCCTCCAGAGGAACGCCGCTCTGCTGACCCAGTTTAGACTTCTGACTCTCAGAAGCAGAGGACAACTCTGTGTTGTAGTAAACCACGAAGATTATGATCGTTCTTCAAACAGTGACAGGAAACAAATGCCCAACAGAAAATGGGAGGTCTGTGAATATGTCAGGAGAAGACAGGAAACAGCAAGAGAAAGTTACGGGCAGAGCAAAGAGCGTGCCATTGGCTAAAAAGTGATGGGATGTTTAGAAAAAGAGGAACATGAACTGTGATTGCTGTAGTCAGGAGTTGTGAGAAGTACTATTATTATTATTATTATTATTATTATCCTGTTTTCTGTGGGGGAAAACTGTAAGACTCTGAAATGGATGAAAAGAATTCCTGGGTGTCTTGTCTAACATTCTTTGCCAAGTTCTCTCAGTCTTTCATCAACTTTGAACTATTGTATAATCTGTAAGTTTGGGGAAATTAATAATAACAATTATTAATAATAATTAATATTAAATTAATAATTAAAATTAATAATAACAAGCAATTCTTGCCCATAGAGATGCCAATTAGCAGCACTGAGTGCCCAGTGGATGGACCATTTTGCATCCATTTGTAACTCCACATCAGCATTTCCTATTTGCCCGAATATGTCTGGTCCTTGGGCTATTCCTCAGAACAAGGTGTACCATCTTACTGGCTCTCTCAACTGATGACTTAAACACAGTCTTCGATGCATGTTCATTTTATATCTGTTCCTTGCTGGCTCAGATGGTAAAGAATCCGCCTGCAATGTGGGAGACCAGGGTTCGATCCCCAGGTTGGCAGCCCACTCCAGTACTCTTGCCTGGAGAATCCCCATGGACAGAGGAGCCTGGCAGGCTACAGTCCATGGGGTCGCAAAGAGTCAGACATGACTGAGCGACTAAGCATAAGCATACAGCATGATAGTCATGAGTTCACATTTTCAAAAACATACCCTGTAATATTTAACTAGGCTAGAACTGTAACATAGCTGATAAAACCAAAGTTGTCTTCTGTCTGCAATCCTCCTTCCCAAGCGCTGACTTTATGGTACCAAACAGTACTGCCACAGGGCCAGGCGCCAAGAGGGCCGAAACCAGGGTACTTTGGCAAAGGATAAGGCTGACACTTGGCTTCCCCCCGGGCAGGGCACCTGGGACAGTGGATAACTGCCGCCTCTGGGACTGTCGCCGGAGCAAAGCCTGATACAGGACCTAGGTGGGTAAGCAGTGAGGGTCCCCAGTGGGAACCAGCACTCCACAAATCGTTCATCTTCACTGCTCACACACACACAGAGGATGTTACCCCATCTTGGTCCAGAAGAGGCAAACAAGCCTTTTCCCAACGAGACTCTCCCCGCCTTCAGGACTATGGGCCTGGCAGTGAGAACAATGAACAGAAGCAGGAAGAACAAAAGAGTGGTCCTTAGATGCCGTTGTATATAATCAGGGCTAAAAGAAAGAAAACTTTAATATAAATTATCTTCAGAAATGGTGTAGACTTAATCATGGGTGAGAATCCTCAGTGATTATCACCTACAGGAAATTTGCCTGCTTATTAATATCCTAATCTGTGGAGTTGACGTCAAGGAGCCAAGAAGTTATATTGTTTCTTCTGTGTCCAAATTTCCAAAATAATATTCACATACTATGAAGAAAATGGACATTTTTGCTTTACTGTTAGCTTTATGGAAAATGATTTTGTTTCTCTAGCAGCTAAAATTTGGCACCTGGGTTCAAATGGGATTTTTTATATTAGAATAATAAAGCTTTAGTTGGGAATAAATATTGTACCTTATTAAATCATTTCAATAGGTATTGAGATGCTTTTTCTTCTCTTTCTTAAACTATTAGTAAGATGTACTGTGTTAATTATTTCATATTGAATTATCCTTGCATTTCTAAAATGAGCCTTCCTATCTTAGAGTGCCATACATTGAATGCATATAGCCAAATTCTGTGCCCTAGTAAATTTTTTTGGACTTTTGTGCCTACATAGCATTTTCTAAACTATTCAGCAGGATGCTATTAAATGCGTAATGATTTTTTTAAAAGGGCCTATTCTCAGGCTTGAGAGATGGTAGGTTAAAAACAGCATTAGCGGGTCTTTCCTGCATGAATACTCAGCGGCTCTACAGTGCTGCGTGCTCTATGAATCTCAAAAAGAGGGAAAGATCATGCTGTACTTCCCAAACATTTGACAAGGGAACTTTATCCCAGCACATCTATTTACATTTCCCAGAATGGAGCTCTATAGAACACCCGTTTTCAAATTGCAGGTTAATCAAAGAACAAGACTTGTTTATTTGTTTCTGAAATTCCTTTACCAGGTTTGGATTCAGGATCATGTTTGTGTAATAGAACAAATTTTCTAAATGAGTCCATGAATCAGAAGGGCTTTTTAAATAGAGGAATCACCTATACCTTGAAAATTTGAAAGAATACATTTAAATCAGTTCTAATGAGGTGGATGAAACTGGAGCCTATTATACAGAGTGAAGTAAGCCAGAAAGAAAAGTACCAATACAGTATACTAACGCATATATATGGAATTTAGAAAGATGGCAACAATAACCCTGTATGCAAGATAGCAAAAGAGACACAGATGTATAGAACAGTCTTTTGGACTCTGTGGGAGAGGGAGAGGGTGGGATGATTTGGGAGAATGGCATTGAAACATGTATAATATCATATAAGAAATGAATTGCCAGTCCAGGTTCGATGCATGATACTGGATGCTTGAGGCTGGTGCACTGAGATGACCCAGAGGGATGGTACGGGGCAGGAGGAGGGAGGGGGGTTCAGGATGGGGAACACGTGTATACCTGTGGTGGATTCATGCTGATGTATGGCAAAACCAATATAATATTGTAAAGTAATTAACCTCCAATTAAAATAAATAAATTTATATTAAAAAAAAGAATTCCCTGTAATTCCACAAAATGTCTCATGAGAAAGGGACTTTTTTTTTTTTTGAGAAGTTTTATAAACTCTTCCCAATATTCATTGGAAGGACTGATGCTGGAGCTGAAACTCCAATACTTCGGCCACCTGGTGTGAAGAACTGACTCACTGGAAAAGATCCTGATGCTGGAAAAGACTGAAGGCAGGAGAAGGGGATAAGAGAGGATGAAATGGTTGGATGGCATTACCGACTCAATGGACATGAGTTTGCGCAAGCTCTGGGAGACAGTGAAGGACAGGGATTCTTGCCATGCTGCAGTCTATGGGGTTGCAAAGAGTCAGACATGACTAAGAGACTGAACTGAACTCAGTGAAGTCTACTCAGTACTTTTTTTTCCCTGCCCTAGTCGAGTCTACTACTTTTAGCAGGTTACTTGTTTTTCAGTTAAAAATGTGTTCTCTTGTTTAAAGATTAAAGCCTGATCAGCATTCAGGGGTATGTTCTCATGTTTAAATATGCCTCCTCTCTGTTGTCTTATACACATTTTCATTTCTAACTTTGTTCAATCTTTTGCATGTGTTCCTTGAACAAAGACTTTGAAGTGAGGACTACAGAGTAGAAGCCAGGCATGAAAATGGCTAAGTTATTATTTGAGGAAAACTCATGATCAGTGTGAGGGACAGACACATAAACAAATAATTACAATGCCTTGTAATAAGGGATGCAATTGGAATAAGGCAAACAGGCTGCGAAGACAATCTTTAATGACTAACAGACTGAAGGAATCGATGCCATCTTCAAAAAGACTCTAAAAAGCCAATAGAGAATCACACAGCAGTTAGGAAGAGGCTACAGATCATGAGAAGAGAAGAGAGAGCAAGAGAAGAGAGAAAAATGGTGTGTGAATTAAGAATTGCTACATAGCATGGGGAACTCTACTCAACACTCTGTAATGATCTATATGGAAAAAGACTCTATTACATTTATAAATAATGACAAAAGGTAGATTAGTTGCTTAGGGTTTGGGACAGGGGCCATGAGGAGTTGAGGGGAGGGAAGTCTAAGGGGTACAGGGTTTCTTTATCAAGCAATCAAAACGTTGTAAAGTTGATCATGCTGATGGACACACAACTATGTGTGACACTATGGGCAGTAAGAGGCCCTGGGAGATATTTTAAGCAGGAAAGTGACATGATAAGGCTAAGATGAAGAGTTCTGATGGCAATACAAAAAAGACACCCTGGAGCAGCCTCAGACTGGAGGCATGGAGACCTGCTAAGATACCACACAGAGCGGGGAAAGTAAGTGGTTCCTGATAACCGAAACAAATATAACTGACAGGACTTGCTTGATTGAATGAGGAAGGTGATGCTATTAACCAAGATAGAAACTTGCTCCGAAGTGGAGCAGATTTGGACAAACGGATTTTCTTACCTGATCCCTTCCCTTCTCTTCCTCCCTCCCCTCATTTATACTTGTTTACATTAAAATCAACTCCTCAGTCTACAAGATAAGACACTTCATGATCTGGGCTCTCCTCATGCCTCCAGCTGTATTTCTCACCATTCATCCCATTTCAACCCTCAACGTCAGCCAAGTCAAATCACTTCATGGTTCCTGTTACCCTGTATAGCTCATTGTTAGCTGTCCACACATCCATTCATTAAAGATTAAAGCCTGATCAGCATTCAGGGGTATGTTCTCATGTTTAAATATGCCTCCTCTCTGTTGTCTTATACACATTTTCATTTCTAACTTTGTTCAATCTTTTGCATGTGTTCCTTGAACAAAGACTTTGAAGTGAGGACTACAGAGTAGAAGCCAGGCATGAAAATGGCTAAGTTATTATTTGAGGAAAACTCATGATCAGTGTGAGGGACAGACACATAAACAAATAATTACAATGCCTTGTAATAAGGGATGCAATTGGAATAAGGCAAACAGGCTGCGAAGACAATCTTTAATGACTAACAGACTGAAGGAATCGATGCCATCTTCAAAAAGACTCTAAAAAGCCAATAGAGAATCACACAGCAGTTAGGAAGAGGCTACAGATCATGAGAAGAGAAGAGAGAGCAAGAGAAGAGAGAAAAATGGTGTGTGAATTAAGAATTGCTACATAGCATGGGGAACTCTACTCAACACTCTGTAATGATCTATATGGAAAAAGACTCTATTACATTTATAAATAATGACAAAAGGTAGATTAGTTGCTTAGGGTTTGGGACAGGGGCCATGAGGAGTTGAGGGGAGGGAAGTCTAAGGGGTACAGGGTTTCTTTATCAAGCAATCAAAACGTTGTAAAGTTGATCATGCTGATGGACACACAACTATGTGTGACACTATGGGCAGTAAGAGGCCCTGGGAGATATTTTAAGCAGGAAAGTGACATGATAAGGCTAAGATGAAGAGTTCTGATGGCAATACAAAAAAGACACCCTGGAGCAGCCTCAGACTGGAGGCATGGAGACCTGCTAAGATACCACACAGAGCGGGGAAAGTAAGTGGTTCCTGATAACCGAAACAAATATAACTGACAGGACTTGCTTGATTGAATGAGGAAGGTGATGCTATTAACCAAGATAGAAACTTGCTCCGAAGTGGAGCAGATTTGGACAAACGGATTTTCTTACCTGATCCCTTCCCTTCTCTTCCTCCCTCCCCTCATTTTATACTTGTTTACATTAAATCAACTCCTCAGTCTACAAGATAAGACACTTCATGATCTGGGCTCTCCTCATGCCTCCAGCTGTATTTCTCACCATTCATCCCATTTCAACCCTCAACGTCAGCCAAGTCAAATCACTTCATGGTTCCTGTTACCCTGTATAGCTCATTGTTAGCTGTCCACACATCCATTCATCCCACCACCACTGCCCTGATTGTCCAGCTGTGACTGTGCACACATACTCAGCTGTTGAGACTGTTCCTCTGTTCATTTTCCAGGTAGAATGACCACTGCCCTCCCCCTATCAGTGAATCAGGTATCAGTTCAGTTCAGTTGCTCAGTTGTGTCTGACTCTTTGTGACCCCATGAATCGCAGCACGCCAGGCCTCCCTGTCCATCACCAACTCCCAGAGTTCACTCAGACTCATGCCCATCGAGTCAGTGATGCCATCCAGCCATCTCATCCTCTGTCGTCCCCTTCTCCTCCTGCCCTCAATCCCTCCCAGCATCAAAGTCTTTTCCAATGAGTCAACTCTTCAAATGAGGTGGCCAAATCAGGTATGGGCTTCCCTTATTTAAATACAGGCACATACTTAGATCCCTAAGTGTCCTGCTGTTGAAAAATAAGCACTCCAAAATCAAGAGCATAGCTTATCACCCAATTCTTGGTGGCTAACATAGCATAGCACCTCAAAATAAATGTTCAATGAATGAATCAATGAAAAATGATGAACAATAAAATTAAGTCATTGCAAGTTGCAAGATGTCATATGTGGTCCATCAATGGATGAATGAATAACGAAAACTTGGGATATCCATACAATAGAATATCATTCAATTATCAAAAGCAATGGAGTACCAACACATGCTACCACGTGTGAAAAATAAGCACTCCAAAATCAAGAGCATAGCTTATCACCCAATTCTTGGTGGCTAACATAGCATAGCACCTCAAAATAAATGTTCAATGAATGAATCAATGAAAAATGATGAACAATAAAATTAAGTCATTGCAAGTTGCAAGATGTCATATGTGGTCCATCAATGGATGAATGAATAACGAAAACTTGGGATATCCATACAATAGAATATCATTCAATTATCAAAAGCAATGGAGTACCAACACATGCTACCACGTGGATAAATCTCAAAAATGTTAGGCTGAGAGAAAGATGCCAGTCACAAAGACCACATACTGTATGATTCCATTCATGTGAAATGTCCATAACAGTCAAATCCATAGAGACAGAAGGTAGATTAGCTGCTTAAGGTTGAGGGGTGGGGGCCATGAGGAGTTGAAGGGAAGGAAGTCTAAAGGGCACAGAGTTTCTTTATGAAGCAATAAAAATCTTGTAAAGCTGATCATGCTGAGGGACACACAACTATGTGACTGTACTAAATGCCGTTGAATCGTACACTTTAAGTGGGTGAGCTGTGAATTTATGAATTATATATCAATAAAGCTGCTACCAAAAAAAAAAAGATGTCAAATTTGGAACCAAATATAATTCATTAATGAGAAAAAGTTTTTTAAAAGGTCAGAGAAGCACTGGGAGATAGACCCCACTGATGGTGGATGAAAACAGAGTAAGTGAGAGCACATCTTAACTCCCACGGTGTCACTTATTATGCGATAGGGGCTTCATCTGCATGTTCTCCTTTAATTTCCATGAGCTAGATATTTTTATCCCTATTTAGAGGTGAGAAAAAACTGAAGCAGGGTCTTTCCTGGAAGTCCAGTGTTTAAGACTTCTCCTTGCAATGAAGGGGGTACAGGTTCCCTTAGCTCCCTGGTTGAGGAACTAAGATCCCATGTGCCTCCTGGCCCAAAAAAAAACAAACAAAAAAAGCAATATTGTGACAAAGACTTTAAAAATGGTCCATGTCAAAACATCTTGAACAAAAAAAACTGAGGCAAAGATAATGCCGGTCACTTGCCTAACAGCACTCAGCAGTGGGCAAAAGCCAGGATTTAAACGCAAGCAGACTAGCTCTAAAATCCACATGCTTTGACCATTTTGCTTTGTTTATGGAATTGGTGGGTATGTTAGAGTTTTTCCTTTTCATTTCTTGCAGAGAAGTTTAACTTTTAAAGTTCTTTGGTTGACTCATGTGTTGCTTTAATAATGGAAGTACTTAAATCTCTGAAATTACCTCCGTGTAATTTTTCAATGAACTTCTGCTATATGTCTTTTGCACTGTAACTGAGGCAAAGATAATGCCGGTCACTTGCCTAACAGCACTCAGCAGTGGGCAAAAGCCAGGATTTAAACGCAAGCAGACTAGCTCTAAAATCCACATGCTTTGACCATTTTGCTTTGTTTATGGAATTGGTGGGTATGTTAGAGTTTTTCCTTTTCATTTCTTGCAGAGAAGTTTAACTTTTAAAGTTCTTTGGTTGACTCATGTGTTGCTTTAATAATGGAAGTACTTAAATCTCTGAAATTACCTCCGTGTAATTTTTCAATGAACTTCTGCTATATGTCTTTTGCACTGACCTCATTTTTTATTGTCCAAATAATTTGTTTTTTTCAATACTTGATTTTCTTCTGTTGGTTTTTCATTATCAAATGGTAGCTTTGCTTCTTCAGACTGGGTTACCTTATTCCCAGAGAATGTGGCTGGCACAGTTTCTGCATTGAGGGATTTAATACATTTTCTTTGTGATCTAACATTATCAAGTTTTGCAAAAACCCCATGGACTCTAGAAAAGAAGGTCCATTCTTCCTTTTGCAGAGGCTGTGCCAAATGTTCCCCTGTTATAGTAAATATATTTTATCATTTACAGACCTTCAAAAAAGAAAATTCCAGTTTCATCTTAAAATATTTTCAAAATAGCAATGGCCTTCACAATAATACATTCTTAATGCAAGCAACACACTTAGAAGTTAAAGGGGGAAGAATACGTCTGAGTAATTCAAAAGGCCAGGAAGAACCTAGCCATTTGTAATCAGATATTTCGATACTGGCAAAGCTTTTAACTTCAGCACTATGAATGGCCATAAAAAGATATAAACCTTCTTGTAAAAGACTTGGCTTCCTCTGCTTTTTACATAATCAATTTGACATTTGAATTTTGGCAAAGGATCCCAAGTACCTTGGTTTATTTATTACCTGAGATTAGATAAAAACATCACTGTTATCAACCCTACCAGGCTTTTTCCTAAAATAATGTGCAATTTTTCAAGCAAGGATCACTTTGTCCTGACATCAAAGTCTACAGAACAGGATTTCCAAGTATATTATACATAGAAACCACTCTCCTCCCACCCCTCCTACCCTCTCTTCCCTGCCTGCTACACATCCCTCCCCTTAAAATAACCCATTCCCACCAATCCTGCCTTCCACCAACCACTACATTTATAGTAAGACACCAACCTAAAAAAGAACAAGGAAGTACACAAAGAATCAATCATCAAAATGGTGCCAGAGAAGAGCGGAAGGGTCCTCAGGCACTATATTTGTCATTCCGCACACTGTACAGACCATACCGAAAGGCACATAGATGCCCAGGGACCACATGCTTGCTGATATCCACACCGAGAAGATTTTTATCCCTGGGGACAGTCTAAGAGGTGTTACCATCAGGGAAGGGTGTCATTAAGCCCTCACCAATCCCTATGGTGACCTCTGTGCTCTCAAAGGCACCCCATGGAAGGAAGGGTCTTTCTAGAACCTTCTGAAGAATAAGAACTAGTGGCTTAAATGGTAGTGTCTAATGCCCATTCTCCTAGCTTCCCATGAAAGTCAAAACCCCAAAAGATGGGAGCTCAGCTCATCCTCAAAAACAAAGCTGCTGGTTAAACTACAGCCCAACTCCAGATACCATCTCCCCACCTCATCCCCATTTGGATGA
Organism: Aepyceros melampus; assembly: GCA_006408695.1. Classification (NCBI taxonomy): domain Eukaryota; kingdom Metazoa; phylum Chordata; class Mammalia; order Artiodactyla; family Bovidae; genus Aepyceros; species Aepyceros melampus. The sequence goes on along the minus strand of SJXQ01004424.1, from coordinate 103,706 downwards.
CTGATTTGACAAAAAGTACTCAGGTCTGGCTTCATGGTATCCCCAGCTCTGCTCATGAAATAGACAGTCATCTGGGAAAGTCAGCAGGATGCTTCAACTGACCTCTACTTACTATCCAATCCCCTGCCTTAGTCTTCCCAGAACAGAAAACTATGCTGCAAAGAAATGAATTTCCCAGGACTTCTCTGGCAGTCCATGGTTAAGACTTCACCTTCCAGGGCAGGGGGTGCAGGGTCGATCCCTGTTCAGGGAGCTAAGACCCCACATGACTTGCAGCCAAGAAACCAAAACATAAAATGGAAGCAATATTGAACAAATTGATAGACAGTCATCTGGGAAAGTCAGCAGGATGCTTCAACTGACCTCTACTTACTATCCAATCCCCTGCCTTAGTCTTCCCAGAACAGAAAACTATGCTGCAAAGAAATGAATTTCCCAGGACTTCTCTGGCAGTCCATGGTTAAGACTTCACCTTCCAGGGCAGGGGGTGCAGGGTCGATCCCTGTTCAGGGAGCTAAGACCCCACATGACTTGCAGCCAAGAAACCAAAACATAAAATGGAAGCAATATTGTAACAAATTTAATAAAGACTTTACAAATGGTCCACATCCCAAAAAATCTTTTAGGAAAGAAATTGTTTTGTTTTTTTAAAAGAAAAAAAATGAATTTCCCACCATCTAGGGCACTCTGCACCCCGGGCTCTCCTTCCCTCCCTCCCTATATCCCATCATCCTTCTTCATACATTCTGATCAATTAACTCAAAAAGAGCCAAATGAATATGAAATGTGGGGAGTGGAGAGGATGGCAGTGACACAGTGACACATTTCTGAGGCAGTCTGCATGGGGACATAATAGTGAGGAGTCCCAGTTTTGGAGCTGACTGCCTGGGGTGAGTCCTGGAGTCACGCCTATGAGCTGTGCAACTGCAGTTAAGTATCTAAACCTTTCAGGGCCTCCTTCCTGTCTGTGCATCAGAAATCTTGAGTGCTTCGCTCATATTTTAAAACATGGGAAGTACATAGAACAAAACTTGGCCATAGTAAGCACTCAGGTTCCCAGCACTGGATAACAAGTCTCTCATACTATCTCATTTAATCACCATAAAAATGTTTGGTGTCCCATTATACAGGTGAACCAAGGCTCAGAAAAGCTATGAAACTAGCCCAAGGCAATGGAGTGAGCAGAGAAAGAGCCGGGACTTGAATTGAGGGCTGACATCAAACTTAGCAGCTCTTGATCCACACACCACGCTCCCGCCCTCCACGGATGAAGTTCAGCATATGAGGACAAAGGAAACACCAAGCTGGGTAGCAGTCTGTGGTGATGACGGTTGTTTTGCAAACGCAAACTGTAGGTTTAAAATAAAACAGAGCCAGACACTGGGGACATGACAAGATGTCACCATGTCAAACCGGTAGCTTTATCAGCAGAAAGTTTAGATTCGAGACCTAAATTCAGAATCTCTTGAATCACAATTGACTGTAGCTTTAGAAAGAGATCTAACTGCCCATCACCCAAGTGGACAGAAGGTGCAACCCAGAACATTCCACATACCCTGTCAATTGTCAGGAAATCATTCAGACAGACCTTGTTTCAAAAGAAAGAGTAAAATCTGACAGGGAGGTCTGTAAAACTACTTCAGAACAGTATCCTAGAGTCCCAGGAGAAGAGCATGGCTTCAAAGAATTCAAGGACACATGAATTTCATGAAACAGGAGCAAAATTCTATAGCAAGAGAATAGCCCAAGAGAAAAAGAAAACAAGAGGAAATGAAAAGGGTTGTAATACAAGAGTTATAAGAAGTCAAAATGTATTTAAATATCCACACGTAGGTGAGGAAAGACAGATACTGCAGAAAAATCAAATCAGGGACGTGAAGAATACACTTGAGAGGTTCCCCATGAATGTAGAGGAAAAGGATCAAGAAATTAAAGTAATGAGAATGATAGACAAGGGAAAACCAATTTTAAAACTCCAATATAAAAATAATTGATTTTTTTCAGAATAGAATAACTAAAGGAAAAAAAGAATAGAAAACACTTTCTCCTGACCTTTAGAAAAATCATATCCTATGAAAAGAAATCCTCACATGGACATATCTTAGCAAAATATTTATTAAAATATTGGAAAAATCAAAACCATTCAAAGACCTGAAGGGAAAAAATACTTAGGGGAAAAAAAAAAGGTCAGAGCAATCCTAGATTCTCTGTAATAAAATTTCTAGACAACATGGAAACACCATCTAACAGTTGAGGGGAAGGATTAGAGACCAAGATTTTGAAAATGCACTTGTGCAGTCTGACATCTGTGAAGACAATGCTTTGCTTTTCCTCCTTTGAGAATATATACCACCAATTACTACCTTTTAGAAAAATAAATTTAAGCTTATGCCCCAAAATGAGCAGGTCATGCTATAATGGAATTGGGGGTTTCCCCTAATTAATTTGGGCTTCTCAGGGGTGCGGGTAAAGAGCCCGCCTGCCAATGCAGGGGACAAAAGAGACATGGATTCGATCCCTGGGTCGGGAAGATCCCCTGGAGGAGGACATGGCAGCCCACTCCAGTGTTCTTGCCTGGAGGATCCCATGGACAGAGGCGCCTGGAGGGCTACAGTCCAGAGGGCTGCAAAGAGTAGGACAAGATTGAAGCAATGTAGCACGCATACATGCCAAATTAATTTAGTCCCCAGACTCCAGCATCCAAGTGGGTTAAGGACTGTGGGGATGTTTCTGGATACCCTGGGCCAAGTATTCTGTGAAACTGCCTTTCTCTGTTCACTTCCCAGGACCAAGAATACATCCTACAACTGACAGTTCGAACCACAGGTTTCCCCACAACTTCAAACAATAGCAGGCGCTTCTCTGCTCCATTCTAATTAGCAAAGGCTAAAGTATTCATACTGCTGCACACCACAGACAAGTAATACAAAGAGTTTTTTTCTCCTTCCCCCAAACAGGGCAACATAAACAGTTTAAAAGGTATTTTCATCACCAAACAACTTGGTTCTGATTTTCAGTTTATGATTTAATAACATTTTTTAATAAAATAGATAATTAATGAGAACTGACTGTGCAGCATAGGAATTCTATTCAATGCTCTGTGGTTACCTAAACGGGAAGGAAATCTAAAAAAGAGGGGGTATAATGTGTCACTGATTCACTTTGTTGTACAGCAGAAACTAACACAAGGTTGTAAAGCAAGTATATTCCAATTTAAAAACAAACATTTTTTTGAAATGCAGAAGGCAAACCACATGCAATGCCAAAAATTCAGACAAGCATCCATAATCCTGATGCTCAAAGAGAAACATTGCTAACCTACATGGTATTCATATATTTCCATGCACATCCCTCTTGAGTACTATTTTTCATATGAATGTATTTAACTATACACAGTTCATAGTTTGCTTACAATGTATCATACAATTTTCAAAATTTCCAATCAAAAAATATTTTGAAGGGTCGTACAGCATTCCACGCCTGAATAATGGTGTTCACTTAATGAATTCCTGATTATTGAGCAGTATAGGAACTATACTATATAGTACATATTACACCATGCAATGAAACAACCATAGTTTGTTTAGATTCAGAAGCAAAATTTCCTGAGATCAAGTCCTATTCCAGCACTTACAAGCCATGCAGCATTAGATCAACAGTCTGTGCCTGTTTCCTCATAAGCGTAATGGGGATTATATTAATAACTACGGGGATTACATTAACAACTGTACTTAACTCAGAGTTGTGTGGATGAAAAGAATGAATAAATGTAAAGGCTTTAGAACACCCTCTGCAACATGGTAAACATGCGCTGTGCTTAGTCACTCAGTCATGCCCAGCTTTGTGACCCCATGGACTGTAGCCCTCCAGGCTCCTCTGTCCTTGGAGATTCTCCAGGCAAGAATACTGGAGTGGGTGGCCATGCGCTCCTCCAGGGGATCTTCCCAACTCAGGGACTGAACCCAGGTCTCCCATGTTGCAGGCAGATTCTTTACCAGCCACGCTACTAGGGAAGCCTGGTAAACAGTGTACTCTTAGGTTATTATTTTTCCAGTTCTTTGGTACAATGTGGAATGAACATCCTTCGGTATATACCTTAAAAGCATAAAAAACTCATACGATTATTTTTTTGGATAAATTTCTAAATGGAATTGTTGGTTCCAGAGGCAATTCACTTTTAAACTTGTGTATACATTATGTAATTTCATATCAAGAAGCTGTACAATTTTATAATCCCAACCACAAATAAATGAAAATGCCTATTTTCACACAGCCTGACCAATACTGGATATCTATTTTTTTTCTCCCCCAACTCTACTAACCTAATGGATAAAACTGACATTTTGTTTCCTTATTTTGCATTTCCATTACAAATAAAGCCGACCATTTTTTTCTGAAGGCTTATATGTGATTTTGATTTTATTCTGTTTACACAAAACCTGTTCAGGTGCTTTGTCCACTTTTTGTTAAGGAGTATTTTTCTACTCATTGCCAAAAAATTTCTGTATTAGGAATAAACATTTACCTTATACATTGGAAATATTTTACCTCAGTTTGTCATTAGCATTAGCTATTACAAAAATTTGTTGATAATATTTTGGGTTTTTAATGCTTTATATTTTATAATATCAAGTCTACCAAACTCTTCCTTTATAATTAAAACTTTGATGTTACAGTTGGAAAGGCATTCCCAAACCCAAGTTTAGATATATTTCACCTACACTATCATCTCTGACAGGAGTGTGGTTTCACATTTCATACTTTAACTCTATCCAAATTTAATTTATTTATGAATTAACATAAGGAAAGAAACTAACAATTTTCTCCCCATATATTAACACACTTGCCCACCCATATTCACTAAATCTTTTTCTTACTGATTTCAGATCCTCCCCATGTATTAAACATGTAAACTCAATTATACCGCTGGCTTCTCCTTTCATGTTTTTCTTATTCTGACAAGAGCCCCACTCTTCATTATAACAGTTTTCAAGTGAATTCTAATGTCTGGAAGAGCAAGTGCTCATTCACCATTTTGTTTTTGTTTTTTAAACGACTTAATTGGCTCTTCACAGCAATTTGTTCTCCAGATGAACTTAGAATAATTCTGTCACACTGCCCCTAAAAAGGCCCCGTGGGGCTTTTGTTGTTGTTGTTATATTTGAAACACAACAGCTGTTATTCTATTTGTTTTGGATTCTTCAGAAGTATAAATTATCCACATGTTGGATCTTCGCTGTCTGGCCTCTGTGTTCATAACTTTTCAGATGACTTCTAACTTCTTATCCTTGTCCTATTCATTCTCAGGTTTTTCTCAACCCCATCTTCCTTATCACCTAATAGATTCATTGTAATATTAATTCTGCTCCCTGGTGCTTATAACCTGCCTACAGCTTTGGTCCCAAATGACTTGCTTCCTTCCATTTGCTTCTAAAGTTTTCATCTTGGTCTGCTGCTTTATCATCTAAGCTTATCTTTCTTATATTTGATCTCTTGTTTAGAGTCTATAGTTTCTTAGGATTCCTATGACTAAAACAGATGCTGACTAAAATTTGTTTAACTTTTAAAAAATATGCCCTTTCCTTGCTTTGAGCAGGATATGTTTACCTCCATTCATGCTGCAGACTTGTTTACAGATCCCATACTGAAGGCTTTTATTCCTCTTACTCAGTCTTCACTGAGAATAGACTTAACTTAGCCTTTGATGATATTTTTCTCATCTGGCACCTGGAAGCTGGGAATCATATTCAATGACTGAGATCCCTATGTTTTTATAAGAATTATCTACCCGAATGCAGACGTTATCTGTTATTAACTTCTCCTTAAGTTTTTCTTTTGGCCAAGACATGCAGCATGTGGGATCTTAGTTCCCTGACCAGGGATTTAACCCGTGCCCCTTGCTACAGAAGCACCGTGTTCTAACCACTAGACTGCCAGGGATGTCCTAACCCCTCTTTATATCACTGTCTAAACTGGAAAGTTTTCTGAACAGTTCCGCTATCATCTCTATATCGATATGTTTGATAAGATACAAATATCAAACCATTACAAAAACAAAAAGGCTCTAAGTAACTACTCAAAACATGGGTAAGATCTGAACTTTACCACGGCTAACAAGGACTTCCAGGATCTGGCCCCTCTTCTGCTTTTTTTCCTCCAATCTCTCCCCCACCCCAGCCACCCTGGCCTCTGTCTTTCAGTCAAGCACAAACGTATTCCCATCTTTGAGTTATGAGTTGAAAAGAAGACTTTGCCTTTGGGTATTCCCATGGCAGACAACTTCTTCCTCTTCAGGTCTCTTTTCAAGTGTCCCTCCCTGGCCATCATAACTGCCCGCCTTCCCACGTCATTCCTATCTCACCAGCCTGTTTTATTTTCTTGCTATCATCTGCCAGTACCTGAGATTATCTGCTTATCTGTTATCTTATATGTATATGTCCCCTGCCAAAGAAATATGTAAAACTGGTCCATAGCAATTTTGCCAATTGCCAAGGTATGGAAGGAGCCTAAGTGTCAGATGAATGAATAAAGAAGATGTTGTATATAAATATACAATAGAATACTACTCTGCCATAAAAAATGAAATTTTGCCCTTTGCAGCAGCATGGATGGACTTGGAGGGCATCATGCTAAGTGAAATAAGTCATACAGAAAAAGGCAAATACTGTATTATATCATTTATGTGTGGAATCTAAAAAATACAACAAATGAGTGAATAAAACAAATAAATAGAAGAAGCAGACTCATGAATATAGAAAACAAATCAGTACGTACCAGTCGGGAGAGAAGCAATATAAGGCAGGGGAAAAAAGAGATACTTTATATATATATATATATATATATATGTATGTATGTATCTGTAAGAGCATGGATTTTCTCTGTCTTTTCATTGCTGTAACTCCAGAATCTAGAACAATTTTGTGTTAACAGCAGACATGTAATGTTTGTTGAGTGAATAATGATTATATGATAGGTGGGACTCAGCTTATTTTTCTCTTATTTGTCTTTACTTTTCATATTTTATAATAAATTACATTTATATTACTTTTATAGTTTTAAATGTGTAGTTTAAAGCCAGAAAGTCTACATAATTTTTAAATGTACAACTGGATTTTGAAGTTCTCAGCAGCAAATCATTTTACAAAATCTGTGTGGATTTTTCCAATACATAGAAGAGACAAAAGAACTATTTTATTATTATCAGTGAGTTTTAAGGGCTTCCCTGGTGGCTTAGTGGTAAAGAACCCACTGGCCAGTGTAGGAGACGCAGGTTCCATCCCTGGGTCGGGAAGATCCTCTGGAGAAGGGAATGACAATCCACTCCAGTATTTGTGCCTGGAGGGTTCCATGGACAAAGGAGCCTGGTGGGCTACAGTTCACCAGATGACAAAGAGTCAGACATGGCTTAGTGCCTAAACAACGAGTTTTAAAGTTCAGACTATAATACCTGCTTCTTATAAAATCAACCAATAAAACAATGAGGCTATTTCAATGAAAACTTAAATTTTATTTTATTTTTTTTCTTTAATTAATTTTTATTTTTTAGTTTGTTTTGCTTTACAATACTGTTTTGTTTTGCTACACATCGACATGAATCAGCCACGAGTGTACATGAACTCCCAATCCCGACCCCCACCTCCCCGCTCCCGCCCCACACCCTCTCTCTGGATTATCCCCGTGCATCAGTCCGAAAACTTAAATTTTAAATTGAAGAGTATGAATGAAAGTTTCTCTTATGAAAATCTCAGGGTGACATTCACTTATTTTAATTTAGTCATTTGGTATGGAGAAAAATTCTGATTCATATAAATAGGTAGTTGCAATGGTAACAGTTTTTAGTAAGTCACTTGTTCTTATGACATTCTTAAATTTAAAAGGATATCTAAAAGTTAGTCTCAAGTTTATACCATCACAAATGAACCAAGCTACACAAATTTTCACACTAGTAGTTTCTAATAAATTTGGTTTATTATGCATTTGATTGTGTATTATTTTTGTTACAGCTCTAAATAAACTGGAATGTATTTAAAATACTAAATGTGGATATGACATTTACACAAATCACCGAAGCTTGTCCACGGAAGATGGCAGTTTCATAGAAAATATTTTAAAAACTAGAGGGGGATACCTCCTACTGGCAATTGTGTAGAAGTTAATATGCAGAGTCAAAATACTTGAAAAACATCACTAATATTAACAGTGGTTCTATCTGGGTTGTGAAATGTTTGGAGCTCTTTACTCCTTGTTCTTGCTTTTCTGTAATTTCCAGAGACTTTTTGGATGTATGTGTATTAATTTGTAATGAGGAAAAAAAACTATTCTTAAAAAAGTTAAGGGCATATGCAATATGTATGAATCTCACAAAGTGTTGAGCTAAAGAAGCCAGACACAATAGACCATTTAGTTCTTTTTACATCAAATGCAAAGACAAGAGAAGCAAATACACTGTGTTAGAAAAGAGGACTGTGGCTACCCTCCGGGAAGGCTTGGGACCTGGGAAGCACCACCACCTCAGCTCTGAAATCCTGGTCCTCTACCCACACACCCTTCCATCCTCCCCTTCCTCTTTCTTTTTATTCTATATATCAATGTGTTTTTAGTGTGTTCACAGGTATGTGCATATCCAGTCATCACCACAGTCAACTTTAGAACATTTTCATCACTTGGAAAAGAAACCTCATGCCCTTTGGCTATCACCCCATCCTTAAGCAACCATCTATATATCTTCTATCTCTATAGATACACCTATTCTGGACATTTTGTATACATGGAATCATATACCATGGGGCCTTTTATGTCTGGATTCTCTTGGTGAGCATCAGGTTTTCCAGGCTCATGTTGTGCTCCCTGAAACAGCTGCTGCTTACCCAACTTTGTGAAAATTGTCTGAGCTGTACGCTACATTTTACATATTTCCTGTGCATATAGGATACTTCGATAACAAATCCCAAACAATAAAAGTCAAACATAAAATCCAAAGAGCATATTCCAGCAGTGTCCACCGGAGGCTGTTATTTCTGAAGATGCTTGTCCTCCCCATTCTCCTCCATGTTGCAGGGTTGGGGGAGGTCCCTTCTCAGTCCCCCTCCCCTCCTGAGGACAATGGTAGGTGGTGAGGTTTGCTCATAGCCTTGTGGCCTCTTTCCCTTTTGACCCCACCTCCCACCTCCTGCCATGCTCAACTCTGAACAAACCCTCTGTTAGAACATTTTCATCACTTGGAAAAGAAAACCCATGTTCTTTGGCTATCACCCCATCCATAGCCCTAAGCAACCACCAATATATGTTCTAACAGGCATGCTGGTAGTTCCTTGCTTTCCTACCCCTCACCCTAATAAGACTCTTGCTGTGCGTATTCTATCTCTGACAGTCTTGATGCAAAATTGTAAATTATTTTGTGTTAAAATATTTCGTGCTGTCAGGGTAGTCATTCTAAAAGGAAAATTTGATTGCTACACCTCTAATGAAATCTTTCCAAAGGCTCTCCATTGCCAACAAGATTAACTCGGGCTCCCAGCAGCCTGACCCTGCAGGCTGTCCTGATCTGCCCCTTTCCCAGCTTCGCAGACCTCATTCTTTGCATCTCTTTTCCTAACCTATCCCTGCTCCAAAGGCACCCTGTTTCCCAAATCGAAGCTTCTGACAAGGGGAGCCTTGGAGGGTTCCCCAAATCCATACACTCGTCCACACACCTTGGCTTTGGCTGAAGCTGCTCCTTTTGCCTCAAGTGCCCTTCCCTTCTATTCCCTTCCCTGGCTGCCAGGTAAACAATCATCTGCCTATCTGTCTTTGGTGCCTTGTGTAAAACACCTCCTCCTGACTCCTCATAGCAGGGATGACCAGCTCATCAGCAAAGTTCCATTTTGCCTATTTCATCACCTAAAAGGCCATGGGGAATAGCATGTCTCTTGTCTCCTGACTCGGGGCAGGTTGACTAAATCCCCCCTGAACCTTAGTGTGTTTATCAATAAAATGACATTAATAATAGAAACAGCTCTTTGGGGGATTTCCCTGGTCCATTGGTTAAGAATCTGCCTGCCAATGCAGAGGATACGGGCTCGATCCCTGGTCGGGGAGGATCCCACATGCTGCAAGACAACTAAGCCCCTGAGCCACAATCACTGAGCGCCCCCGCGAGAGGCTGTGCTCCGCAACAAGAGAGGCCACCGTAATGACAAGCCCAAGTGCTGCAACTAGAGAGCAACCTCTGCTCACTGCAACTAGAGAGAGCCCATGCACAGCAGTGAAGACCCAGAGAAGTCAAAAATGCATAAATAAAAAAAAATTTTTAAAGGAAACAACTCTTGGGGTCCTTTTGAGAATTAAATTAGAGAAAACACTTAAAAGCAAGTGTCTGGCACATCATATGTGTTCAGTGAATGCCAGCTATTATCACAAAACTTCACAGAATGCACCTGTTCTATTTCCATTCCATGTTTCTAAAATATGAGCCCCTGAGCACCACCTTATTCATCTACATTGCCGCCAATGATGATACATCCTGCAATGGCATCAGGCCTGGGTTTGAGTTTATACCCGGCCACCCATTCGCTGGGCAGATCCCACGTCTCTGAAGTGGAAACGTGTTGGTGCTGTTAAGAGGATTTAAAGGAGACGAGGCTAACGCGCACTTGGACACACTCAAGCCCACATTAAAGGCACAACAAATTGCTTCATATATCATTTAAGACCTGACTCATAATAGATGCTTGAGAATAACCTTTGTCCTGGCTCCCAGACAGCAGATTGTTTTATACTTCAGAACCATTTTTTTTAAACATCATAAAGGAGCTCAGCCTGCCTGATATAAAAGCAACAAGGGAAACCAAGGACTCTGGTGAAGGAATGCCCACCCCCAGGCCTCGACCAAAGCTGTTCTGAATCAGCAGCCTACCACCAATGGTGCTGTGGGGTTAGTGTCAAAGCCCTGACTTGACATGAACCCATTTCTAAAGAGGGTAGCACGTTACCTTGTAAACAGTGACAGCACAGAACATCTTTCATTGAGGAGAATTTTTGATTGGGGGCCCCCACATTGAAAAGAGACTCAACAGTATCACCAGAAAAAGCTCCCCTGGTCAGGACCTAAGGGCCCTACTGACTCCCAGGCTCTCATCTAGCAGAGCATGTGATCAGATGAGGAATTTCTGGTCAGAATAAAAGTCACTCTCAGGAAACGGGGCCATTTTGGTAGAAACTGTTCAAGTACTAAGACATGTTCTATCCTGCCTCATCATGATCATTGTTAATGCATCTCATGTCCTAATTAAAAATAATTCAAATCTGTTCCCACGTCCTCTGTCTCCACTCCTAGCAAGTTGCCCAGGTTGGTGGCTCTTGCCTCCGAGTCAGAGGAGGCCAAGTGGCAGTCCTTCAAGAGGAAGGACCTTTCTGCATCGTTTGCTTTGGGTCTTAATATGGGTTCCTGAAACAACAAAGCCTGAGGCAAAATCTTATGGAGCAGAAAAGGCAAATTGAGAGAAGCAGAAAGCAGCTTAGTGGTTGCCGGGGGCTGGAACGGGAACAGGCAAGACGGGAAATAGCCCCAGGGATGTTTGGGGGAAGATGGAAATGTTTTAAAATTAGATTTTGGTGATGGTTGAGCAATGCTGTGAATTTTATGGTATATAAATGATACTTCAGTAAAGCTATTTAAAAAAAAAAAAAAACACCTGGAATTCCCTGGCAGTCCAGTGGTTGGGACTCAGCCCTTTCAATACTGTGGGTGTGGGTTTGATTCATGGTCAGGAAACCAAGATCCAGCAAGCTGGGCAGCACTGCCAAAAAAAATAGCTGAAGAGCTAACACTTTATTGGGAGACAGAGTCCCAGAGAAGCAAGAGAAAAGGGATGGGCAATGAGGCAGGGAAGGGGGTACAGACGCTCAGGAAGATGGCACGGCCACACCTCCTTGCTGACACCTTTGTGAAGGTGGTCTGTCCCTGAACTGTGGGTCCCAGGTAGGGAGGAAGAGGAGTGCACCCCCAGGCCCAGTCTACACCACCCACCCCATACTATTAGGTTGCATATGAGCCCAGAGAAGGTCTAGCAGCTTCGAGCACCTCAGGGGCCACACAGACTAAGGGGAGAGACTAGGGTGCCAGGTGCAGGCAGTGTTGGGACGTGCGCTGAGCCAGCAGAGGGTCTAGGAGCAGCTGCCATGGGTAGTCTGTGGTCTGGAGTGGCAGGGGAGGTAGAGGGGTGGCTGTTACAATCAAAGGAGAAGCCAGGTGGCACTAGGGTGGCCCGGCCTCACATGGCAAAGATCCAGGTACACAGATCTAGGTGGTGCCTAAGCTGAATCTGGTTCATTCTGCAAAGCCTATACCACCAGATGACATCATATTTACAGAAACCTGGCCCAAACCAAAATGGCACCTGTCTCAAACATTCAAGTCAGAGGAGAGAAAAGGCAGTGAAGACCCAATGGGAATCACTGTTGTCCCATAATACTCTGAAAGACTTAAAACCAAGAGATAACTCCCAAAGTAGCTACTGCCTTCATATACTGGTCATGGATGCACCACCAGGATCTCCCTTCAAGAAAGAATCTAGACTTCCTTGACGGTCCAGTGGCTAAGACTCCATGCTTCCAATGCACTGAGGCCTGGGTTCAAACCCTGGTGAGGGAATTAGATCCTGCTTGCTACAACTAAGACCCAGCACAGCCAAGTTAAAAAAAAAAAAATTAATTAAAAAAAGAGAAAGATCTTTCTGACCCAGGGATCGAACCCAAGTCTTCTGCATTGCAGGCAGATTCATCCCCTGGAGAAGGAAATGGCAACCTACTCCAGTATTCCTGCCTGGGAAATCTCATGGACAGAGGAGCCTGGCAGATTATAGTTCATGGGGTTGCAAGGGTCAGACACAATTAAGTAACTAAACCACCACTACCACTCACTAAGCATAGTCAAGGACCTTTAGTTCCTTTTCAAGGGCTATGAATAGCATAGCCTGTGAGCTATCTTGTGGATACTGAATTCCCCACCAGGTGGAAGAAGTTTAACTACGGGATGACCAGACTGTACCCACAAAATAAGCTGCCACAGTTCCGGAATCGGCCTCAAAGAAGTTGAAACAAACTGACCCTGGAACTGAAGATTAACTGCACCTGAAGCAACCAAGATGACACTAGTCAGACCACTGACAACCAATTTCAAGATGACCATCAGAGCAGAATGTGCTGTTTCTGCCTGGAGTCCCCTCTCTGTCTTTAAAAGCTGTTGCCATTGATTGTCAGTACGGGGGAGCCAGCCTTTGGACAGACGTATTTCCCCCACCCACCTCTCCTCTGGTTGCCAACATCTAAAATAAAGCAAACTTTCCTTTCCACCAAAAAAATAAAAAAGAAAGAAAGATCCTGCCTCAGCTCTGGTACCATGATCATACTCTTCCCAGGAAGCCCCAGCCAAGGGGACTTGGGCCATTGCAATCAACACAGGACTCTGATGGGCAATCTTTGCTGTAGAGTTGCCCACTGGTCTGGCCAAGGCTTGGTCAGATCTTCATCGCAGTCTGCAGCTCTCCCTGCCCAGTCCTGCTCTGGCCCCTTACATTTGACAGTCATCATTATCTCCACGCGCCCCCCCACCCAGTAAGCCCTGCGCCCTCCATCTCAGCCTCTGCTCCCAGGAAGACCCAGTTGACACGCTTGATGACCTTAAAAGTCACGGTGATGAACTCTTTCTATGTCCAAACCTAATCTACAATCAGTCACAGTCTTACTTCTAAGGCAAAGGGTTCTTATCCTAAGGGTCATGAACCCCCAAAGAGATTCAGTTCATGGGGGACACAGTCTAAGGGGCTGGAGTCTCTTTAGTAGATGGCCAAATATTTGGAAAGGACCTAGAGGTTTGAATCAGTTTTCTATGGCTGCTGTAACAAATTGCTATAAAGTTAGTGGCTTCTAACAACAGAAAAAAGTACTATCTTAGAGTTCTAGAGGTCAGAAGTCTGACACGGGTCTCAGAGTAAATCAAGGTGTTGGCAAGGCTGAGTTCCTTCTGAGCCTGTAGTCTATTTCTTGATTATCCCAATGGCCAGGGGTTGCCCACATCCCTTGGCTCTGGGGTCCCTCCTATCTTCAAAACCAGCAACACTGGATGAGTTTTTCTCCTTCTGTATCACTGATCCTGATTGTCCTACTTTCATTTCTCAGGACCCTTTGATTATATCGGGCCCACCTGGATAATCCAACATGGTCTCTTTATATGGGGGTGAGTTGCCTAGCAACCTCCGTTCTATCTGTGATCTTAATTCCCCTGTGCCATGTATAATAACTCTCAGGTGCTGGGGATTAGGACGTGGGCATCTCTGGAGGTGCCATTATTCTGCCTACCACTGAGCACAGCCCGATGGATGATGCCTTGACCTTGGGAGGTAGAGAAGCATAAGCCTGGAGAAGAGAAGCCTGAGGTGAGTGGTTCTAACCTTCTCGTCGCTTTCTTTCCCTCTCACCTGTCTTCTCACTCCTGAGATCTGACCTAAACTGGGGCTGGGGAGATCTTCTTGCTGGTGGACACAGGACACAAAAGTCAGGTAGGTCTAGTGCCCCTCAGATGCCCAGATAAAGCAAAGGACAGTGTACCTGTGTGGTTCCTCTCTCCCAAGCTCTTTCTCCAAGAGGCACATTTTCAGCATTTTAAAAGCAATGTGTGAATGTGACAAGATGTTACAGGAAATAGTGAGAACGCCAGTGAGGACTCAGAGAGGTGGCAGTAAATGCTTTTTGAAGGGTTTGCTTCCCTGCTGATGAAGAGGAAGGCCTGTCCCACCCCCAGGTTCCCTCTAAGACTACACCCTCCGAAGGCTGTGGCTAAACAGACAGGAGGGTTCCAGAAAAGCGAGCATAGTAGAGCAGAGTCCCCAGGTGGGTAGTAGAACTCAGGAACCTCAGGATAGCGGCAGGTCTGCAGCTGAGCATCCTGCTGCTCATAGTATGACTAACACCAGCTCCAACCATTATTTGAGAAAACAACTCTATAAAGCACTTGTCCACGCCAATAAAGCTCTCTGCCTGGCCCTGACATCACCGCTTCTATGGCAACCAGTGCACTTCAAAGAGCAAAATGTGGGAGACTGAAAAACAGAATCAAAAACTGAAGCCACTAAGTCGTGCCAAATAAGTGAATTGGCCAGAAAGTCACGAAGCAAAGTTGAGAGGCTGTCATCAAGGAAGGTCTGGAGAGATGTCACAGGCATCATCAAGTCTGAACCAGAATGTCCCAAGCAATGGTGACATGGTTCGTTGCTGTGATTGCTTGGTTTTCTGTTCTAGGGGGTTGGGAATGGGGTGGGGGAAATCTCTACCCTCACCACACAGAAAATAGCATGTTCGATGAAGAAGTTTCCAAAAAATAAACATTATTTTGCTTTAGTATACAAGGCCTAAGTAAATGTTAATTGTCCTTCAAAGAACAAAAGGCCACTCGCGGCAAGACTGGGACATGTAGGTGCAATGTGGTCAGAGTCCTTAGCCACGTTAGTGGATGTAATCCAACAGACAGTAACAGTAGGAGTCTGCTCGGGCTGCCTTAACAAAATACCAGCCTGGGTGGCTTACACAGCAGATGTTTACTTCTCATGGTTCTGGATCAGGGAAATGTGAGATCAAGGTGACAGACCTGGCTTGCAGACTGCACCTTCTTGCTGTGTCCTCACGTGGTAGAGAGAGAAAGTTTTTGGTATTTCTTCTTTTAAGGGCGCTAATCCCATCATGGGGACCTCATCTGAACTTAATCACCTCCAAAGGCCTCATCTCCTATTACCACCGCCTGGGGTGGTTAGGACAACAACCTATGAATTCTGGGGGGACACAACCTTCAGTCCATAGCAGGCATCGTGTCCGCTGTTGGAGTCTCCTCCATCAGGGGACAAGGCCTCAAGATCCACTCCGCGTCAACTCACCTCACCTGTTGTAGCTGGAAAAGTCAAAGGAGATGAGCCACCACTCTGAAGGCAGCCTCGAACCAAAGGAGCTGGGGGTCTGGACTGGTGACTAACCCTCCTCCACCCGCTCAGTCAGGGTGCTCCCCACCCGCAGGCAGAAAGCAACACCCAACTCCTACCATCAGCCCCATCCAGAGCCCACAGCCCTACCCTGTCCAGCCCAGCCACACCCCGCTCTGCCCTATCTGGGGACAATCTGCTCAGGAATGGGCCAGCAGGGCTGCCCCAACCCCTGTGATAGACAGAGACTCTGGAAACGTCTGGGGTCCTGTTTTTGGCCATTTGATCCTAGAGGTGCACATGGGCCCCTGGGTATCTGAATGGAAGAGCGTGGGAGGTAGCGAGGGCTGCACCCCTGCAGTCCTGCTCTGCTGGTCAGCAGGCAGCTGCCCACCCTACACCACTCCTCACCATGGGCTCCTGAGTCAGCCAACTAAGCATTTTATAAATTATATTTTAGATATATGTTTCAAACTTGAAAAAAAATCAAGGAGGGGAAAAGAGGTGCAGATCTGGCTGTTCCAAGAGCAGCTGGATGCAGAGAATTGCAGAAACCCCGGGCAGCACACAAGTGAAGCGGGAAACATCCCCACCTGGGGTTCCCCACCCTGACCCTGAGTGTGCCAACATGCGCTTTTATGGATACACACTGTGTAAATGAGATCACAGCCATTCCACTTCCTAACTGCCTCTAGTCATTCTAGGATCTGACCATGAGCACAGATCATACAAAATCCCTCTGGAGTGGCCACCACACAGCCATTCTTCATTGAGTCAAATGCCTTCTATTGAAGAGTCAACTCAACTTGTGAGTCAACATGAAACCAGAGATGCACACCACTCAGTAAACCCTGACCCAACTCTCCATTAAAATCCACAAAGACACACACACACAAACACCTATACACATACACACTTACACACATGCATACTTAAATACATACACTCATAAACATGCACACATATCTATACACATACATGCGCCTGCATACACGTACACACAGACAACAGAATAAGAAAATAATGTATATAAGAGAACATTACATGTGAACAGAAGAAATTTCCATGGCTAAATTGTGAGTAGGGTCAATTTGAGAAAAAAAATTCTGGAACAGGGAAGAAGTACCTTCTAAACCAGAACAGTATAGACATCAAAGAATGCAAAGGTCCATCTAGTCAAGGCTATGGTTTTTCCAGTGGTCATGTATGGATGTGAGAGTTGGACTGTGAAGAAAGCTGAGCGCCGAAGAATTGACGCTCTTGAACTGTGGTTCTGGAGAAGACTCTTGAGAGTCCCTTGGACTGCAAGGAGATCCAACCAGTTTATTCTGAAGGAGATCAGCCCTGGGTGTTCTTTGGAAGGAATGATGCTAAAGCTGAAAACTTTGGACACCTCATGAGAAGAGTTGACTCACTGGAAAAGACTTTGATGCTGGGAGGGATTGGGGGCAGGAGGAAAAGGGGACAACAGAGGATGAGATGGCTGGATGGCATCACCGACTCGATGGACGTGAGTTTGAGTGAACTCCAGGAGATGATGATAGACAGGGAGGCCTGGTGTGCTGTGATTCATGGGGTCGCAAAGAGTCGGACACGACTAAGCGACTAAATTGAACTGAACTGAACCCCCTATAGAAAAGAAAAAAAATTCAACCTCACTTCTAATCAAAGTAAAACCAAAAGACAGTATTAATTAAAACTACCAAACCGGCACCAACTTTTAAAACTCTAAAGATAATGTTAGTAAGAGAGAATGAAATGGAATTTTCATAGATGGTTAGGGGGAAGTAGAAATTGAGACTTTTTTAAGGCAGCAATCTGCCCATACATCACAAGAGCCCAAACATTTTACACACAGGGAACCAGTGTTTTCACTGGTCCAAGTCTGGATTTTAAAAAATGATCACAAGGAATTCCCTGGTAGACCAGTGGTTAGGTCTCCAGGCTTTCACTGCTGAGGGCATGGACTCAATCCCTGGTTGGGGAACTAAGATCCTGTGAGGCATGGCTAAATAAATAAAATATAAAATTAAAAAATTTAAAACAATCACAAATACAGGCAAAGATTTCTTCTACAGCAGCTCATCATGGTAGCACATGTGATCAGGGAAAACTGGAAATATGGTTGACAACAGGGGGTTGCTGCTACTGCTGCTGCTGCTAAGTCGCTTCAGACGTGTCCGACTCTGTGCGACCCCACAGACGGCAGCCCACCAGGCTCCCCCATCCCTGGGATTCTCCAGGCAAGAATACTGGAGTGGGTTGCCATTTCCTTCTCCAGTGCAGGAAAGTGAAAAGGCAAAGTGAAGTCGCTCAGTTGAGTCCGACTCTTCGCGACCCCATGGACTGCAGCCCGCCAGGCTCCTTCGTCCATGGGATTTTCCAGGCAAGAGTACTGGAGTGGGGTGCCATTGACAACAGGGGGAGGACTATATAAATGATGTTAAAGGTATCTCTCCATTAGCTGTGTTTTTCCAGGAAGCACTTCGTTTTAAGACCTGCCATTAACCCATTGTGCCCCCTTAGGCAGATTCTGCCCCGAATCAGCTTCTGGCCTCCTGCTCAGGGAGTTGACTTTCTGAATCTGAGATGAATTACGGTAAGCTGAAGCAAAAACAGAGAAGGCAATGGCACCCCACTCCAGTACTCTTGCCTGGAAAATCCCATGGATGGAGGAGCCTGGTGGGCTGCAGTCCATGGGGTCGCTAAGAGTCGGACACGACTGAGCGATTTCCCTTTCACTTTTCACTTTCCTGCATTGAAGAAGGAAATGGCAACCCACTCCAGTGTTCTTGCCTGGAGAATCCCAGGGACGGGGGAGCCTGGTGGGCTGCTGTCTATGGGGTCGCACGGAGTCGGACACGCTGAAGCAACTTAGCAGCAGCAGAAGCAAAAACATCTGTGGTGGGATGGGGGGGATGAATAGAGGAAGGAGCACGAGGGTGCAAGATGGTCAATCAATCTTACATATTTGAGATTTCTACCCTCAGGTTCTTCCCAAAGGCTAAAGCGACTTGATTTCCCTATGAAACTAAACCTACCAAAAAAAAAAAAAAAAAAGAACAATTAACAATAAGAATGAAAAGGATGGAAAAGAGATAAAAGGGGCAGACATCTAGTTGCCACCAGACACTAGGGAGTGATTATTACAATAAGGTACCGAATTTAGCACTGTGGCTCCTGACAGCTTCAGTAGAATAGGAAACCCTTTGAGTAATAGAGTTCTTACTGTCTGAAATAAAAACACAGAGAGAGAAGGAATGGTTCCGTTGGAGAGATGCATTATTACCACATACTGAAATTAAATGGAGATATTCATACTTTCTTCATATATGGCTTTATACAGCAAGGATGAGAATTCACGGGGAAAGCGGCCTCTGGCCTCCTTGGATGTGAGCTCTCACACCTTTACACCTTCTCAGTGGTCCTGTGTCTCCTCCACTAGACAGGCTCAGAGGGCAAGAAGGGTCTAGTTCCTTCCTGAACCTTCTCATTGGTACCCTAAACCACCTTCGGAGAAGCATAACTGAGGCAGGGCTGCTGGGGACGCACTAGGCTCTCAATCAGTGAAAGCTGGCTCAGGTTCAGGTGGCATCTGACTGCTGTCTCTGAGACAGTGTCCATTTCCCACTAGATGCCAACGAAGAAACAAACAAAAAAACCAAAGAACAACACAGAAGCATTTCTACAACCTACAAGTCAGAGAGATAGATCGGGAAACAGAGCTGGTGGCACACCCATGCCGGCCAAGATAAACGGAACCCCGGCTAAGGTTGACCCACTCCTGAAACTCTCCCCAACGCCCCACTCCATCATCAACCCAGCCCACCACCAAAATGCCAGCAAACCTTTCTGAATAATGATGCTTCACTACCAAGGTGCAGAAGGAACAATCATAGAAGGACTTTTGGTTGGGTGGCTCTCTGTGTGTGGGCTTTATGCCAACCCCATGCCCATGCTTTCCCAGAGATGCTCTGTGTCAGAATCTGGGGCGTGCCACCAGCCCACGTATGAGGAACTGCTCCCTGGTAATTCTGGGGTGCACAGGGCTCCCACACAGGCACTTAAGAATGTCAGTGCCAGCACGTGCACGGCTTGGATGGGCCAGTGCTGTTGCCCACCCACCCCTCGGGACCTTTCTTCACACCACTTTATGAGCAAGGGGACGGGTTGCCAGGGTGAGCCACGGGCTCCCAGGAAAGCCATCAACGCTGGGGCAGGGGCAGTCAACCAGAAGGAGGACAGCTGGTTTCCTCGCTGCTGGGTGCATGGTGGGCTGTCAAGTGGAGGGGAGGAGAGATGATGTGGTTCTTGAGCTGAACTTGGTCTGAAATTGAGGCTGGAGCTGGGCACAGCATTCAACTACCAGGAGAACTGCAGTCCCAAGGAATGACTTCCAAAGGCCCGGTGGAGGGCAAGCACAAAGAAACGTTACCTGTACACTGAGAAGCTAGAAACGAGCCCACACAGAGAAACTGCTCCTTCTGATCACAGTAAGATGGAAGGTGATGGCTTTTTTTTTTAAGTATAGCTGATTACAATGTTGTGTTAGTTTCAGGTGTACAACAAAGTGATTATATACACCATATATACTGTGTGGTATAATATATGGTATAATATCAGTTACACATAGTATATAACTGATATTGCATCTATGTATGTGTGTGCATATATATATATCTTGCCAAGGCAAGAGACTATAAGAGATGTGGGTTTGATTCCTGAGTCGGGAAGATCGCCTGGAGGAGGGTATGGCAACCCACTCCAGAATTCTTGCCTGGAGAATCCCGTGGACAGAGGAGCCTGGCAACCTACAGCCATAGAGTTGCACAGAGTCAGACACAACTGAAGTGACTTAGCACACGTGCACGTGTACAAATTCTTTTCAGATTGCTTTCAACTATAGGCATTGTAAGATACTCAGTACAATTTCCTGTGCTACGCAGTAGGTCCTTGTGGTTTATTTGTTTTATATACAGTAGTATGTATATGTTAATCCTAAATTCCTAGTTTATCCAACCCCCTCCCTTTCCCCTTTGGTAACAATAAGTGTGTTTTCTATGTCTGAGACTCTATTTGTTTTGAAAATAAGCTCATTTGGAAACTGATTCCTTAATAGACATTAAAGGAGGGTAAAGAAAACAGCTGGTTTCGCCCACGGCTGCTACACTTCTTAGAAATAGAACCTACTGAACGGAAGGAAGACAGTTCTGCTGCTTAGAAAGAGCAGGATAGTCTCAGTACTTCCCCTGAAACTGGTTGTTCATGGACCCTGGTGGTTCCAAGCAGGCCCTCACCCGACGAGCTCAGACAGACCCTGATGTCTCCTCATCTCAGGGAGGCTCCATCACTTGGATCAGCTGCAGGGGTGCTTTCTGGGCCAGCAGGGCAAACCTCGGGCAGAGCCATCCTCTGGCGCGTCCCTGCATGCCCCTGCCTATCCCCTATTCCTCTTCTGTGCGTGAGTGCTAAGTCACTCAGTCGCGCCCAGCTCTTTTCGTCTCCATGGACTGTAGCCCACCAGGCTTCTCTGTCCATGGGATTCTCCAGGTAAGAACACTGAGATGGGTTGACACTTCTTCCTCCAGAAGTTCTTCCCAACCCAGGGATCAAACCTGAGTCTCTTATGTCGCCTGCATTGGCAGGTGGGTTCTTTACCACTAGCACCATCTGGGAAGCCCCTCCAAGTGACTTAGTATTCTAAGTGCTCATTCCCAGTCAGATGGGGTAGGAAATGACACCCCAGAGGGGTCCTTTTCAAAAAGTGACCAAGGGATTTCAGCCATGTTTGTGGATCTTCAAAAGGAGCAGACAGACGGTTCAAAGGAATCATTTTCCATTTTCAGCACCCAAGACCAGCGACTTGACAGGAAGATCAGACATAGCTCGGTCTCGGAAGGCAGATAACTCAGAGTGTGTTCCATTTTAAACCAAGCCCTCCATGATACCTTGATGACTTTGTAGAATTTACACTGAAAGGGCAGAAAATGCCACACCATCTTGCGCACTCCCCACTTCCCTGTGCTCTTTGCAAGAAAATCAGACTCGGCTGCTTCTGAACCAGTGACAAGCACCCACATGTCTAAAGCGTGCCGTTTCAATTACGCATATTTTCTGTGAGCAAAAGGGTACCGGGAGAGAAATAGCAGTGGGGATACCATTTCTGAATGGTATCCAGACTCTTCTGAACCACAGTTTCTTCACCTGCAAAAGGAAGATGATTCCATCTACCTCTCAGGCGTGACATGATAGCATAAGGCACAGACACACCTGGAACAGAGTACAGCACATTAGTAGGTCCTGTCCCTTCCCCTCTGGGGCCTCGGTTTCCTCACTTAATAAACTGCAAGAAAGGGTTAGAGAAAAGAGACAGCCATAGTAGATGACCCAGCTTCAACCCCCTCCATTATTAGCATTCCCCCTCAGACACGTCATCCAAAGTCAAACTCCACCAACTATGTTTTCCTCCAGGCTTACATGGACAGGATGTATGTTATCATCACAAGCTGCATCTTCCCTGGAGATGAGAGGGCGAGAAGGAGGTCTCTGGACCATTATGAAGACGAGAAGGGGAGGCACCAGAACATGGGGGCAGCTCCTCCTGGATCACAGCATGGACGCCAGGCTGCTCATAGACGCCCTGACCCCTGATCTCATTTCAGCGGAGCCCTTCTAATGCCAGATTTCAGGTTCACAGCAAACAGGAACAGTTCAGACCAGGCTTTGGAATACTGAATGTCTGCAGTGCCCATCAATGCAGCTTTGCCCTTCCTTGTGGTGGGAACTTCCATCAACGCAACAGCCTAACCAGGGTTGAGCTCAAGTCAGGGAACCAGTCATGGACCCAGTGGCTATTTGTCTCGTCTATTTAAATAGGCCAAAGAGACAAAGTAGTCTTTCTAAGTGCTAGAAAGCTTTCCTTCTCCCCACCCCCACATTCTAGCCTCTGTGCTCTGTAACACACATCAGTAAGTATTCCTGAGCTAAGTGAATCATAGAATAATTAGTTTAGAAATATTGCTTCCCCTCTGGATTGAGATCTCCTCTAATGAAATTTTAGTGGTGATAGATATGTTCTGAGGGTTTCCCTGGTAGCTCAGAGGTTAAAGCATCTGCCTCCAATGCGGGAAACCTGGGTTCGATCCCTGGGTCGGGAAGATCCCCTGGAGAAGGAAATGGCAACCCACTCCAGTATTCTTGCCTGGAGAATCCCATGGACAGAGGAGCTTGGTAGGCTCCAGTCCAAGGGGTCACAAAGAGTCGGACATGACTGAGTGACTTCACTTCAGATATGTTCTGAAACTGGACCGTGGTGATGTATGCACAACTCAGTAAATTTACAAAAAGTCATGGATTCATAAATCTAAAACAGGTGAATTTTACAGTATGTAAATTATACATCATTCAAGCTATTAAAAAAAAAAAAAAAAACAACTCTATGAACTTCCCCGGTGGTCCACTGGCTAAGACTCCACGCCCCCAGTGCAGGGGGCCCAGGTTCAATCCCTGGTCAGGGAATTAGATCCTACATGCTGCAGCTAAAGATTGTTCATGCCACAACAAAGACGGAAGATCCCGTGTGCACCAACTAAGACCTGGCACAGCCAAATTAATTGCTAATCAACTTTAAAAACCACTCTACCATCCATTACTGCATGGTCTTGGCAAATTACTTCTCTGGGCCTCAGTTTCCTCATCTGTAACCTGAGACAACAATAATTGAGGTTATACAATAGTTGTGAGGTTTTGATGAGATTATGCCTGGCAAGCACTGAGCACAGGGCAAGCACGCCGTGAGTGCTGGCTGCTATTTTTATTGTCTTTTATTATGATGATCATTAGTCAACCACAAAAGATATAATTGAGAAAAAGAGAAAAATAACATGGAAGAAAACTTCAGGGCTATCCTAGGCAGAAAAATGACTCCCCAGAGATTCCTAACCCCCAGAACCCACATATATTTTATCTTACATACAAAGGGACTTTTGCAGACACAACTGAATTAGGGAACTTGAGATGGAGATGTTCTGGATTATCTCAATGGGCACAATGTAATCACAGGGGTTCTTAACAGATGGAAAAGGAAGGTAGGAGAGTCAGAGGAGAGACTAGGAGATGTTGCCCTGATGGCTTTGAAGTTGGAGGAAAAGGCCAGGAGCAAAGGAGTGTGGGCAGTCTCTGAAAGCTAGAAAAGGCAAGGAAACAGATTCTCTCCCAGCATCCCCAGAAGGAACATAGCCCCACTGACATCTTGATTTTAGCCCAGCAAGACCCATTCCAAACTTCTGATTTCCAGAATTGTATGATAATAAATCTGTAATATTTTTAGCCACTAAGTTTGTGGTAATGGTTTACAAGCAGTCATAAGAAACTAACACAGGGACCACATTGCAGAAATCCTTTATATTCAGTGTGAGAGCAGATTTAAGGGGAAGAGGGATAAACTGGAGCTATGTTTTGTGAGATTAATTTTTGGCAGCATGTAAGGTCCCCTAGAAGCAACAGTTAGAACTGGACATGGAACAACAGACTGGTTCCAAATAGGAAAAGGAGTCTGTCAAGTCTGTATATTGTCACCCTGCTTATTTAACTTCTATGCAGAGTACATCATGAGAAACGCTGGGCTGGAGGAAGCACAAGCTGGAATCAAGATTGCCAGGAGAAATATCAATAACCTCAGATATGCAGATGACACCACCCTTATGGCAGAAAGTAAAGAGGAACTAAAAATCCTCTTGATGAAAGTGAAAGAGGAGAGTGAAAAAGTTGGCTTAAAGTTCAACATTCAGAAAATGAAGATCATGGCATCTGATCCCATCACTTCATGGGAAATAGATGGGGAAACAGTAGAAACAGTGTCAGACTTTATTTTTTGGGCTCCAAAATCTCTGCAGATGGTGATTGCAGCCATGAAATTAAAAGATGCTTACTCCTTGGAAGAAAAGTTATCGCCAACCTAGATAGCATGTTCAAAAGCAGAGACATTACTTTGCCAAAAAGGTCCATCTAGTCAAGGCTATGCTTTTCCAGTGGTCACGTATGGATGTGAGAGTTGGACTGTGAAGAAGGCTGAGCGCAGAAGAATTGATGCTTTTGAACTGTGGTGTTGGAGAAGACTCTTGANGCATGTTCAAAAGCAGAGACATTACTTTGCCAACAAAGGTCCATCTAGTCAAGGCTATGCTTTTCCAGTGGTCACGTATGGATGTGAGAGTTGGACTGTGAAGAAGGCTGAGCGCAGAAGAATTGATGCTTTTGAACTGTGGTGTTGGAGAAGACTCTTGAGAGTCCCTTGGACTGCAAGGAGATCCAACCAGTCCATTTTGAAGGAGATCAGCCCTGGGATTTCTTTGGAAGGAATGACACTAAAGCTGAAGCTCCAGTACTTTGGCCACCTCATGTGAAGAGTTGACTCACTGGAAAAGACTCTGATGCTGGGAGGGATTGGGGGCAGGAGAAGAAGGGGACGACAGAGGATGAGATGGCTGGATGGCATCACGGACTCGATGGACCTGAGTCTGAGTGAACTCCAGGAGTTGGTGATGGGCAGGGAGGCCTGGCGTGCTGCGACTCATGGGGTCGCAAAGAGTCGGACACGACTGAGTGACTGAACTGAAGGTCCCCTACAGCAACAGGAGGGAGGGAACGGGGTGGCCAGGCAAGACATTGTTCTTGTGAAATGGTGAGGAATGGAGCTGCTAGAGAATGAGGGGAGAGGGTAGACAAAATACACATGATGTGGTAACTTCTTGAATACCGAGGCCAAAAGAGACTCCAAGAGACCCACAAGGCTGGCACAGGGATGCCATCACCGAGTGGGGAGAGCTGGCTGCCGCAGGAGGGCAGAGGCACCAAGAGGAGGTGGAGACATGGATAAACCAATGGAGGCATCAAGCAAGGAATTTACAGCTTGGGTCATAAGCCTGGGAGTTGCAAGTGCCAAGATGAAAGCCAAAAGTGACTGGGGCGGTGGAAGCAGACACTGGCCCAGCAAGGCAGAGCTGGAAGAGACAACGTAGGTCACGGGCACATTCAGGCACCGGAAAAAGCTGAAGCGGCAGATCAGGTGGCAGAGTGCGAGCCTGAGGAGGCCAGGGTTTGGGGGTCATCTGCAACCCTCCCAGGGCTAATCCAATGCTGGTGTAAAAGCGGGAACTGGATTTACGGGGATAACTGGAGTAAGAGATTGAAGGAAGAAGAGAGATTTCTTTTTCTTTAATTTTTAAATGCTATTCCTTTTTAAATTTTTTAAAATTATTATCTTTAAAATTTTTATTGGAGCATAGTTGCTATACAATGTCATGTTAGTTTCTGCCATACAGTGAAGTGAATCAGCTATATATATATATATGTATCCCCTCTTTTGGATTTCCTTCCCATCTAGGTCATGACAGAGCATTGAGTAGAGTTCCCTGTGCTATACAATTGGTTCTCTTTAGTTATCTGTTTTATACATAGTAGTGTATACACGTCAATCCCAATCTTCCAATTCATCCCATCTCCCCTTCCCCACTTGGTATTCATAGGTTTGTTTTCTGCACCTGTGTCTCTCTTTCTGCTTTGCAAATAAGTTCATCTACACCATTTTTCTGGGCTTCCCTGATGGCTCAGTGGTAAAGAACCCACCTGCCAATGCAGAAGATGGGGATTCCATCCCTGGGTCAGGAAGACCCCCTAAGAAGGAAATGGCAACCCACTCCAGTATTCTTGCCTGGGAAATCCCATGGACAGAGGAGCTTGGTGGGCTACAGCTCATGGAGTCGCAAAAAAGTCAGACATGATTTAGTGACACACAAAACAAAACAAAAAACCCTTTTTCTAGATTCACACGAAGTAAGATGGAGAAAAGGAGAGGATTCAATGGTAGCCAGTCAGGGAGCTAAATGGAAGAAAAGTGTTTCTTACTATCAAAGGCTCCTGAACACACTTGAATTCCTGGGGGAAAGGAGGAGGGTGGATGATAGAGTAGGACTGGGGGGCAGGGAGATGGGGCAGCAAGAGTCTGAGGAGAGAGAAGGAGGTGGCGTAGGTGATGCTAGTGGTAAAGAGCCTGCCCGCCAGTTCAGGAGACCTAAGAGCTGCAGGCTCAGTCCTCAGGTGGGGAAGGTCCCCTGGAGGAGGGGATGGCAACTTACTCCGTGTTTTTGCCTAGGAAATCCCATGGACAGAGAAGCCTGATGGGCTATTGTCCATAGGATTACAAAGAGTCAGACATGACTGAAGTGACACATGCACACACAAGGAGATGGTGTAAACAAAGAGACTTAAGTGAAGAGAGAGAACATGACTAAAAAGGGATCAAATGATATTTTAATAGGAAAAAAGTAAGGTTGAGAAGAACTTGCCTTGGGCAGCCTCAATCTTTTCTGGCAAATAGAGAGGCTGTCAGAGCATTATGGAGAGCAGAGAAAAGCTAAGAGCTCAGTTTTGGATGTCAGCAAGAAAAGAAAAGAAACATCCATCAGAGCCTGGCCAAGATTAGACTCTAGGTTGGTGCCTTCAGCCACCAGGTATCACCCCCCAAAAGTCTGACACAGCTGAGGCTGATCCATCACAAACCCTGAACTGTCGCTTCAACTGTTATCTGCAGCTGGTCTGTCTAATCTTCCCAACTTCTTGAGGACAGAGACCATTTCTTATTTAAGTTTGCATTCACCTTAGATCCTAGATCTCAGAAATGGTCAAGGAGGACTCAGCGATGAGTGGAAAGGCATGGAAGAGGAGCAATATTTAGAGAACAATATTCATGCCCAATATATTGTTTAAAACCTGCTTTAAAGAAACACAACAACAAAAAAAAAGAAACACAGTAGATTAAAACTTATAAAACAGACAAATTAAGATGACCCTGTCCTACAGAATGTCTTTAAATACTGAGCTCCATTAGTGTATTTTTAAAAGAATCTGCTTTACTGAAATCCATGAACTCCTAAAGAAGTATCATCATGGTGTAAAAATTATTTAACACCAGGACAGAGAGGCTTGCAAATGAAACCCTTCACAGACTCACCAGAAAGAGTCCCACACACCGTGCTGTGCAACAGAGAAGGATGCTAAAGCAGCCTTCATGGACTCCACTAGGAAAGGGCTTGCTTGGGACTCAGGGGACCTGGCACACTTCTAAAAGTATGAGAAAGCTCTCCATTTCCCCTGGTGCTGGACTCTGCCATGATCTCTCTCGCACAGTTGTCTTATGTTGTGCTTAAATCTGTCAATCAGATCTCTGCCTCCTGTGCTCAACTTGGCCAGAAATCCTGGAAGGTCAAGTCAGGACCAGATTTCTCTCTAAGCCCTGCCCAGTCCTTGCCCCATTCTCTCATACCTGCACCATCCCCACCTGTAAGATGAATTACTAGCACCTGGAAGGATCCTGTCCTAATTAAGACCAAGCTCCACAGTTCAGAAGGCCTGATTTCACATCCTAGTTCCAGCCCTAACTAGCGGCAAAATCTCAGAAAAATCACCTAATCTTTAAAAGTGGAATAATGGTCATCTAAGTTTAAGGGCTATTATGTACACAAGATGATGCCTGTCACAGAATCAGGACTCATTAAGGTTCAGTATTACTATTAAGTCTTTAATGAATAATTGATTGGCTTATAGGGTTGAAAGCAAACACACAAAATACCCAGAGACAAAGTACTCAACAGCATCAGATTTACTCATGTAGTTCACCCACCGTCCAGATCTACCAGAAAAGGAATCAACAAAATGGGGTGATCTCTCCCCAAGGAAATTCTGCTGAAGACACACAAAACAGAGGCTTAAATATATATTTTGAATAAAACAGGCAAGCAGTACTTCTGTCCATAAAGACACAGCAAAAACACAAAGAGAAACCCGGTTCGTGCTATTCATCTGCATGCAATGGAAGTTCAGGGTTGCAGGTTTTTGTTTTTTGTGTTTTTTTTTTTGCTTTTGTGTGATGGCAGATAATACCAAGCCCTCCTCAAATGAGATTATCCCTATAATTTTTCTGAACGAAATACCAGAGAGCAAACTGTGCTATGGAGGAAGGTGAATAAGGGAGGTCATTAATTCTCAACCTAAACAATAAAATACAAGTACTTGTGAGTTAGTTGCTATTATTTCATATGTAATATTCATGATCTGTGTCCAAAGGGCAGGTTTATGTCCTACGGCACCCCTCAGGACCTGGAGTTCTGCCCAAGTTAGTGGATGTGCAGAGACGATGAAGTCTGACCAGTTGGGGGAATTCTTACTATGCTGATAGGAGTAAGTGGAATGGATCTGAGGTATCATGACATGCAGCTTGCAAACATCTGGCAAACATCTGGAGGTCTGACTCCTCCGCCCCTGGCCGGAAGCTGCGGTCAGGGGTCCTCATTCCAGATGTGGGGGGTGAAGCGGAGAGCACAGGCCCAGAGAGGCAGCCACACCAAGAAGACTGAGAACCAGAAGGAGAGGCAGACCAGGAGGGGCAGAGGCCAGAACAAGATCACAGGAAGATCAGCACACAGAGCAGGGGGAGGAGACGCCAGACCAGGCCCGAGCATCAGAACAAGGAGAAGCCCTGAAGGCCCATCTGCAGGCAGTTGGGCCATGGAGGGGGGCTTTTTAAGGTGCTTGGGGCTGATCTGCGGGTGGTTTGACTTCACTCAAGAGCCCTGAGCTGATGGAGTGCTTCAAAATGCCTAACACAAAGGCAAAGAAGAAAGGGATCTGGGACTTCCCTGGCAGTCCAGTCTACTTCCAATGCAGTGGGTACAGATTCACTCTCTGGTAGGGGAACTAAGTTCCCGCATGTAGTGTGCCACGGCCAAAATAAATTTTAAAAATTTTTAAAAAGGTGGAGGCCCTTCTCTCAACCCTCCACCAACCTAAGTTCCTGCTGTGGCTAGTCGTGTGGAAATCTATAAGAAAGATAAGACAGCAGACATCGGGAGAATGGAACTGTTCCACACGGAGTGCCCAAGAAATATTACCATGAGAAATGGAAGTGCCTGCAACATCACGGTCCTCTCTGCCTGGCACTGTTGGCCACGAATGCATAAAAGAAGGGACTTTTGCCTGAATAATGCATGTGCATAATCTAGCATCTTAAAGCATTTCAAGAACAGAGGTGGTTTCCAGAAGCTTGTCAGGGAAATGACCCCAAAAAGAAAGAGATCTGTGAAAGACAGGTGGGTTCAGCAAGCTCCAGGTGAGGGCTGGCTGTCCAGGGATGGTGTGGTTTGGTTGTGGGAAGCACTTAAACCTTGCTCAGCGATAATTCAAGTTGGTTCTAAGGGTACATTGAAATGGAGTCTCGATACTTGAACTGTTTTTCTTGGCTTTTTCATTTTATGTAGAGTCTGCTTTAGCAGCGAAATAAATTGCTAGCAGGACAGATAGCAAGGGGCCTGAGCTGCCAACACTTATTTCAGAGGAGTTCATGGAATGAGGGGTATAATAGGAGAAAAAGATTATAATGAGACAGACATGTCCCACCATGGTCAGACACCTCCCACTGAAAGAGACTAGGCTAATCCGCCTGCCGGAGAAGGCAATGGCACCCCACTCAGTACTCTTGCCTGGGAAATTTCATGGACAGAGGAGCCTGGTAGGCTACAGTCCATGGGGCTGCTAAGAGTAGGACACGACTGAGTGACTTCACTTTCACTTTTCACTTTCATGCATTGGAGAAGGAAATGGCAACCCACTCCAGTGTTCTTGCCTGGAGAATCCCAGGGACAGAGGAGCCTGGTGGGCTTCCGTCTATGGGGTCGCACAGAGTTGGACATGACTGATGCAACTTAGCAGCAGCAGCAGCAGCGGCAGTCTGCCTGCAATGTGGGAGACCTGGGTTAGATCCTTGGGTTGGGAAGATCCCCGAAGAAGAGAAAGGCTACCCACTCCAGTATTCTGGCCTGGAGAATTCCATGGACTGCAAATTTGGAAAACTCAGCAGTGGCCAAGGGACTGGAAAAGGTCAGTTTTCATTTCAATCCCAAAGAAGGCACACAATTGCACTCATCTGACATGCTGGTAAAGTAATGCTCAAAATTCTCCAAGCCAGACTTCAGCAATACGTGAACCGTGAACTCCCTGATGTTCAAGCTGGTTTTAGAAAAGGCAGAGGAACCAGAGATCAAATTGCCAACATCTGCTGGATCATGGAAAAAGCAAGAGAGTTCCAGAAAAACATCTATTTCTGCTTTATTGACTATGCCAAAGCCTTTGACTGGGTGGATCACAATAAACTGTGGAAAATTCTGAAAGAGATGGGAATACCAGACCACCTAACCTGCCTCTTGAGAAATCTGTATGCAGGTCAGGAAGCAACAGTTAGAACTGGACATGGAACAACAGACTGGTTCCAAATAGGAAAAGGAGTACGTCAAGGCTGTATATTGTCACCCTGCTTATATTGCCAACATCCGCTGGATCATGGAAAAAGCAAGAGAGTCCCATAAAAACATCTATTTCTGCTTTATTGACTATGCCAAAGCCTTTGACTGTGTGGATCACAATAAACTGTGGAAAATTCTGAAAGAGATGGGAATATCAGACCACCTAACCTGCCTCTTGAGAAATCTGTATGCAGTCAGGAAGCAACAGTTAGAACTGGACATGGAACAACAGCCTGGTTCCAAATAGGAAAAGGAGTACGTCAAGGCTGTATATTGTCACCCTGCTTATTTAACTTCTATGCAGAGTACATCATGAGAAACGCTGGACTGGAAGAAATACAAGCTGGAATCAAGATTGCTGGGAGAAATATCAATAACCTCCGATATACAGATGACACCACCCTTATGACAGAAAGTGAAGAGGAGGTAAAAAGCCTCCTGATGAAAGTGAAAGGGGAGAGTGAAAAAGTTGGCCTAAAGCTCAACATTCAGAAAACGAAGATCATGGCATCCGGTCCCATCACTCCATGGGAAATAGATGGGGAAACAGTGGAAACAGTGTCAGACTTTATTTTCTTGGGCTCCAAAATCACTGCAGATGGTGACTGCAGCCATGAAATTAAAAGACGCTTACTCCTTGGAAGGAAAGTGATGACCAACCTTAGATAGCATATTCAAAGCAGAGACATTACTTTGCCGACTAAGGTCCGTCTAGTCAAGGCTATGGTTTTTCCAGTAGTCATGTATGGATGTGAGAGTTGGACTGTGAAGAAGGCTGAGCGCTGAAGAATTGATGCTTTTGAACTGTGGTGTTGGAAAAGACTCTTGAGAGTCCCTTGGAGTGCAAGGAGATCCAACCAGTCCATTCTGAAGGAGATCAACCCTGAGTGTTCTTTGGAAGAAATGATGCTAAAGCTGAAACTCCAGTACTTTGGCCACCTCATGCAAAGAGTTGACTCATTGGAAAAGACTCTGATGCTGGAAGGGATTGGGGGCAGGAGGAGAAAGGAACGGCAGAGGATGAGATGGCTGGATGGCATCAGTGACTCGATGAATGTGAATCTGAGTGAACTCTGGGAGTTGGTGATGGACAGGGAAGCCTGGCGTGCTGCAATTCATGGGGTCGCAAAGAGTCGGACACGACTGAGTGACTGAAGTGAACTGAACTGAACTGAACCTCATCCACGGTTTTCCTTCTAATCAGAAGACTTCCAAACTACATTTCCAGCCTGCACTTTATCTTGTGTAACAGGGAGCCCGCTCACTACAGCACCTAGAACACAACATTCACCAAATGGAACTCATCATCTTTCTCCATATAATCTTGCTATTTCTCCTAGATTTTCTGGATTGGTGAATGGTCTGCTCAAATCAGAAAATTTTTTGAATGTGCTCTTATCCAATTAAATATAATTTGTACAATTTTCCTCCATCCCCAGGTTTTCTTATTTTCCATGGCTCATTAACTCTTTCATGAAGATCACATTTGGGAAAGGAAAGGTATTTTAACATAAGTGTTATGTATGCTTGTAAAATCGGCTTCCTTTTAAAGTTTCACTCAGAATAAATTGGAAAGAAGAGATGCTATTTAAAGATTGTATTTATAGCTGTTTCCATCCTTTAGTATTATTTATTAGTTTGAACATTTCTTTATTATGAAGTGTTTCAAAATAAACATATGTAGCAAGACAATATAATGATATCCCAATGATATTTTTATGATATCTCAATGATATCATTACAATATCTCTGAAGGAGACGATTGATGGACCTCATGTTTACCATCTGCAGACATCAGCTTGAGACTCCAACTGAGTGCCAGTAATTGGATGGACAAAAGATACATCCCAGAAACAGCAAATCCCAGCGTCTGAACAACCAGGAACCAGGTCAAAGTGCCAAGGTGACCCTTCACATGGTGAGTAGAGTAACAGGAGGAAGGGAAGGGAACTTGAAAGACTGAGTTTGTTCAGGTGAATAGAAATGGTAGCTTGTTGTGACTGTGAAGATTTAAAGCATCCTTTTTTTTTTTTTTTTTTTGCTCTCCCACCGTTCAGTTTAGAATGCTTTCTCATTCTTCAGAAGCTGGTAACTTAGTTCTCTATTTTCCAGACTCCAGGAAGTTCAGTTCTTACAGATATATTTCTGCCAGTGGGATACACTCATGCTGTTATGCCCAAGTCGCCAAATCTCCCAATGACCACCAGGGAGCTGGTATCCGAGGCAAAAGCAAGAGAGTCATTACCAGGCTCGAGCTGGAGCTCCCACCGACACCAGCGCAGCGGCTGTAGGGAGAAGCCTCAAACTCTGGGTTTCATTGCTTATATAGGGTAGACGTCTAATTAGTTAGGTGTTGGGTTCTGATTGGTTCCCATTTCCCGGGCTTAATTGCTTAATTCGAATTTCCCAGGCAGGTCATAAGTCCTGCACGTACAGTCAGGAGATCCTAATCTGGGATCTGATTAGCTCGCAGGTGGTGTGGTGAGGTCAGGGGATTTCCAAAGACTCTTTCCTCAGAAATGGAGTCTTTTTTAAAAATAGGGTGGCTTAGGTCCTTCATGTGACACTGGGAGTTTGTACCTTGTGAGTACCTGTTGCAGATGGGACAGTTACCATGGTCCCAGCTTCCTGGGTAAAGAGCTGATGAGCCATAGTGGATGCTTCTTAATCTTGGGCTTGAAAGTATAATAGTGTTTTCCCCACTCCTGCTTCTATATTCTTTATAATGATTCTATAAACACATTCTTCTCTGTGTGAAACCTCTTTTTTTCTTAAGCCTCCCAAACTCCAGAGTGGTTTCTGTTTTCTCCTCCCAGAAGGGGTTGCAGATAACAATCTCAAGGATAATAACATTGGATTATCTGACCTGAATGGTTTTGAAGATAACAACAGTCCTATTGCTATTAGAAAATTGTATTCTCATGCTCTATGGCACACTGTGACAGAAAGTGTTGCTTAAATGATCACTTATGGCTTCCTGGACTATGTGCCTCCT
Organism: Aepyceros melampus; assembly: GCA_006408695.1. Taxonomy (NCBI): domain Eukaryota; kingdom Metazoa; phylum Chordata; class Mammalia; order Artiodactyla; family Bovidae; genus Aepyceros; species Aepyceros melampus. Next base: position 69,411 of record SJXQ01004424.1, on the reverse strand, counting down.
TAAAAGATAAATTCTGGCAAAGCAGTTGCTATGGTAATGCATCAGAATGAAAATGAGAAATGTCAAGCATTGTGGAATGAAGTGACTATAAGGATAGCCCTGGAGAGACTAAAGAGAGAAAATGACAATCTCAGGGTATGACGTCATCAGCTCAAGAAGGTTCAGAGAACCAGGGAGCTGCCATTAACTACCCTAAGATAACCTTTTATCTTTTGGGACCTTAGGACTCAGATAGGACTCAAATCTAATGGGTTGCTAAGGTTACAACATTAGCTGAATTCACATTTTGTCCTTTCTTTTATTTATTTATTTATTTATTTATTTTTGATTGCTCTGGGTCTTTGTTGCTGTGCACAGGCTTTTCTCTAGTTGTGGTGTGTGAGCTTCTCATTGCAGTGGCTTCCCTCATTGCAGAGCACACACTGTAGGGCGTGTGGGCTTCAGTAATTATGGCACATGGGCTTAGAAGTCGTGGTTCTCTGGTTCTAGAGCAGAAGCTCAATATTTGATTTATGGGTTTAGCTTCTCTGTGGCATGTGGGACCTTCCCAGATCAGGGATCAAACTCATGTCTCCTGCATTGGCAGCAGATTCTTTACCACTGAGCCACAAGAGAAGCCCTTGTCCTATCTTTAAAGTGACACTAGGACTCCGATTTGAAAAGAGAGGGACCCTGGGAATTGTAGTGAGACATTTGAGCATGTTCAATTGAATTTGCAGTTCCCTAAAATTCCCATCCCACTGAACCTCCCTGGCCAGCATAAGCAGCTGCCTTCCCCTGTCTGATGAGGTTACTTGTTTATTGGAGGCTTGCTAGTTACCTTCAGTTCAGTTCAGTCGCTTAGTTGTGTCCGACTCTTTGGACCCCATGGACTGCAGCACACCAGGCCCCTCTGTCCATCACCAACTCCTGGAGCTTGCTCAAATGCCTGTCCATCAAGCCGGTGATGCCATCCAACCATATCATCCTCTGTCATCCCCTTCTCCTCCTGCCTTCAATCTTTCCCAGCATCAGGGTCTTTTCCAATGAGTCAGTTCTTTGCATTAGGTGGCCAAAGGATTGGAGTTTCAGCTTCAGCATCAGTCCTTCCAATGAATATTCAGGACTGATCTCCTTTAGGATGGATTGGTTGGATCTTCTTGCAGTCCAAGGGATTCTCAAGAGTCTTCTCCAACACCAAAGTTCAAAAGCATCAATTCTTCAGCACTCAGCTTTCTTTATGGTCCAACTCTCATATCCATACGTGACTACTGGAAAAATCATAGCCTTGACTAGATGGACCTTTGTTGGCAAAGTAATGTCCCTGCTTTTTAATATTCTGTCTAGGTTGATCACAGTATTTCTTCCAAGGAGCAAGCATCTATTAATTTCATGGCTGCTGTCACCATCTGCAGTGATTTTGGAGCCCCACCCCAAATAAAGTCTTTCACTGTTTCCATTGTTTCCCCATATATTTGCCATGAAGTGATGGGACTGGATGCCATGATTTTAGTTTTCTGAATATTAAGTTTTAAGCCAACTTTTTCACTCTTCTCTTTCACTTTCATCAAGAGACTCTTTAGTTCCTCTTTACTTTCTGCCATATGAGTGGTGTCATCTGCATATCTGGGTTATTGATATTGCTCTAGACAATCTTGATTCCAGCTTGTGCTTCATCCAGTTTGACATTTCGCATGATGTACTCTGCATATAAGTTAAATAAGTAGGGTGACAATATACAGCCTTGACATACTCCATTCTTGATTTTGAACCAGTCTGTTGTTCCATGTCCAGTTTTAACTGTTGCTTCTTGACCTGCATACAGATTCCTCAGGAGGCAGGTCAGGTGGTCTGGTATTCCCATCTCTTTCAGAATTTTCCACAGTTTGTTGTGATCCACACAGTCAAAGGCTTTGGTAGTCAATAAAGCAGAAGTAGATGTTTTTCTGGAACTCTCTTGCTTTTTCAATGATTAAACAGATGTTAGCAATTTGATCTCTGGTTCCTCTGCCTTTTCTAAATCCAGTTCCAACATCTTGAAGTTCTTGGTTGAGATACTTTTGAAGCCTGGCTTGGAGGATTTTGAGCATTGCTTTAGAAGCGTGTGAGATGAGTGCAATTGTGTGATAGTTTGAACATTCTTTGGCAGTGCCTTTACTTGAGGAAAATAACTTGCCAGCTTTCCTCAGGCCCCTTTATGACCGTGCTTCCTTGTCTTCCAATTCACAGCCCATCCCAGAAGACATGCAGTTGTTGGAGCTAGGAAGAGAAGATTGTCATCATAGAAGATCTTGCTCTTTGATAATGGCAGGAAGCTAGGGAATTTGTGTGAGCACAGTTTCTGAGAGCACTGCACCAGGAGAAGGGACTCTAGTTGGGACAAAGTGGGTTAATATGGGTTTCTGAATTCAGTCTGCTAGCTCAAGCTAGAGTTTGCAGATTGTTGATTGAAATCTGAATTCAGTGTTGTCTTGGGCAAAATAAAGTTGAGCAACAGATGTGTGTGGATGACAAGTCACTGAAGGGATAGAGTATGAGGGACATGACCATTGCATTGCAGGGCTGGAATAGACCTGTAGCGGATACCGTAGATTGACCCTCTCAGCCTCCATCTGACAATAGCTTTCACTGGTGTGTTTTTGTAGAGCAAGCCTGAAAAGCTTATAGCATTTTACATCTCCATTAAAGCCAGAATTTGGGGTGCACTCACACATATTTGGGCTTCCCTAGTAGCTCAGGTGGTAAAGAATCTGCCTTCAAGGTGGGAGACCTGGGTTCTATCCCTAGGTTGGGAAGATCCCCTGGAGAAGGGAAAGGCTACCCATTCCTGTATTCTGGCCTGGAGAATTCCATGGACTGTATAGTCCATGAGGTTGCACAAAGTCAGACACGACTGAGCAACTTTCACTTTCACATATAGTTTGGTTGGTAGAAGAGAGGTAGTAGTCATTTTCCTGCTTTTCTGTCTAAACAGAGATGTAGTGTTAAGAAGCAGTGGTGGCAGTGGCAGGGCATTGGGGATGTGACCAGACGTGTCTCCATCTCTGGATAGGAGCATTGGCGCTGTGCTCTTGGATTCAGTGGCTGTTTAGGGGCTACCATAGGAGCTTTGCTGATGCCTACGTTTCCAGCCTGTCTGAGAATTTTGTAAGCATCTAATTTCTGTTGGACATACCTTGAGTTTCTTGTATGAGACCTTGATATATATAGAGACTGATTTAATTATTGAATTAAAACATGGTTTACCATTTGAGGGAACTCAGGTGGAATCTCATGAGTGAGAACAAAACAGTGATTTTTTTTTTTTTTTTTCTGAACCCATGCACTTCAGTGTGGTTTGGTTCTGTGGGCCCCCTGCAGGAATGGTGGGGATAATTACCAGCATCTTACTGCATCGCCCATGTGGGTTCTGGGGAGAGGGTCAGGAGTCTTGCAGAATGCTCTGCTCTACTGCACTCCAGAAACATCTATTTCTTTCCTTGGTTGTCAGGTTTTGAAGTCTACGGTATTGGGTTGTTACCCTTTCCTGAGTTAGCTGTGTATGATTTTTTTAGGCAAGTTTTTACTTTTAAAAACTGAGTTTGTGTCTTTAGATACAAGAAAGGATGATACTGTGAGAAATTTAAATTCTCTGATTTTTTAACAGAGAAATTGAATATTAGCACTTAGCACTACAGAAATGGCATTTAGCATACTACACTGTATTACTACTTTTATTTTATTCTCATGGTATCTCTATTTGGTCATTATTGCCAGCTCCACTTACAGATGGAAAAACTGATTATGAGAAGTTTAAGTGATCTAAGAAAAAGAATTATTAAAACTAACTGCAGGATTAAAATAATAAAATTATTGTAATCATTTCTAAGCCCCAATATGATTTAGTCAATTTGTATTCTTCTTACAGAAATTTCAGCTTTTATACGACATTGCCTTGAAATATGTAAAAGTTGCTGTTACCTATTGTTCTCTTGCCTGTTTCACTTCCGTTCTACAGGCTCTTACATCAGCACTGTGTGGATTATACAAAAATTCATTTAAACAACAATTAGAAGCTATTATTAAATAACATTTAAGTTCATCATTACTGTTAGCTATGGAATCAATGGAAGTATTGTGAATCGTTAAGATATAACTGGGTTTGGTGCTGGTGGTAAAGAACCTGCCTGTCAAGGCAAGTTAGATGTAAGAGACATGAATTCGATCCCTGGGTCGGGAAGATCCCCTGGAGGAGGGCACAGCAATGCACTACAGTATTCTTGCCTGGAGAATTCCATGGACAGAGGTGCCTGGTGGGATATTGTCCATGGGGTCGCACAGAGTTTCGACATAACTGAAGTGACTAAGCATGCATGCAAGGTATAACTAAAAAAAATTTTAAAGTAGATTAATTTTCATACTGTGGTGTTGGAGAAGACTCTTGGAGAAGACTCTTGAGAGTCCCTTGGACTGCAGGGAGATCCAACCAGTCCATCGTAAAGGAGATCAGTCCTGGGTGTTCATTGGAAGGACTGATACTGAAGCTGAAGCTCTAATACTTTGGACACCTGATGCAAAGAATCAACTCATTGGAAAAGACCCTGATGCTGAGAAAGATTGAAGGCAGGAGGAAAAGGCGATGACAGAGGATGAGATGATTGGATGGCATCACTGACTCAATGGACATGAGTTTGGGTAGACTCCGGGAGTTGGTGAGGACAGGGAGGCCTGGCGTGCTGCCAGGGGTCTCAAAGAGTTGGACGTAACTTAGAACTGGACATAGAACAACAGACTGGTTCCAAATAGGAAAAGGAGTTCATCAAGGCTGTATATTGTCACCTTGCTTATTTAACTCATATGCAGAGTACATCCTGAGAAACGCTGGACTGGAAGAAACACAAGCTGAAATCAAGATTGCTGGGAGAAATATCAATAACCTCAGATATGCAGATGACACCACCCTTATGGCAGAAAGTGAAGAGGAACTAAAGAGCCTTTTGATGAAAGTGAAAAAGGAAAGTGAAAAAGTTGGCTTAAAGCTCAACATTCAGAAAACAAAGATCATGGCATCTGGTCCCATCATTCCATGGGAAATAGATGGGGAAACAGTGGAAACAGTATCAGATTTTATTTTCTTGGGCTCCAAAATCACTGCAGACGGTGACTGCAGCCATGAAATTAAAAGACGCTTACTCCTTGGAAGGAAAGTGATGACCAACCTAGATAGCATATTCAAAGCAGAGACATTACTTTGCCGACTAAGGTCTGTCTAGTCAAGGCTATGGTTTTTCCAGTGGTCATGTATGGATGTAAGAGTTGGACTGTGAAGAAGGCTGAGTGCTGAAGAATTGATGCTTTTGAACTGTGGTGTTGGAGAAGACTCTTGAGAGTCCCTTGGACTGCAAGGAGATCCAACCAGTCCATTCTGAAGGAGATCAGCCCTGGGTGTTCTTTGGAAGGAATGATGCTAAAGCTGAAACTCCAGTACTTTGGCCACCTCATGTGAAGAGTTGACTCATTGGAAAAGACTCTGATGCTGGGAGGGATTGGGGGCAGGAGGAGAAGGGGACGACCGAGGATGAGATGGCTGGATGGCATCACTGACTTGATGGACGTGAGTCTGAGTGAACTCTGAGATTGGTGATGGACAGGGAGGCCTGGTGTGCTGCGATTCATGGTGTCGCAAAGAGTTGGACAGGACTGAGCGACTGAACTGAATTGAACTGAGTGACTGAACTACTGACTGAATTTTCATATGTTATTGAATTTTATACATTTATAAATGTTACAGATAAAACACGTGGGTAAGAGAAGTCATTTGGCTCTGGATGTGTCAAGGCACTGATTTTTCTATAGAAGAGTTTTTTTTGTATCTATAGCTGGAGGGTGGAAGTCTGAATGACTCAACCTTGCAGGCTGCCAGGGCCTGTCTGGGGCAGGGGAGGTGCTACCCATGCTCACGTTCCTGTCCTGACCCATCCACTCGGACCTCAGCACACAGTGATGGGACTCAAGTGACGTGACAGGATGGCAGAGCCAGGCTTGCTTCCACTGGTGGCGTCTCACTGCCGCTATGACATTCATAAGCTGGGAAGTTTGGATGACAGCCAGTAGACGTTACTTTTCCTTTGCTCTGGTTCTTCAGCAGGCCCTAAGTTTAACTGAGCTTTTACAAGTGAACTGTTTCAATTTGTGGCATTTTTACCATTAATAGGCGGTGCAGTGCTTCCCATCACAGGCATTAGTGAAAGTGAAAATGAAGTCGCTCAGTCGTGTCTGACTCTTTGCGACCCCGTGGACTGTAGTCCACCAAGCTCCTCCGTCCATGGGGTACTGGAGTGGGTTGCCATTTCTTTCTCCAGGGGATCTTCCCAACCCAGGGATCGAACCTGGGTCTCCCACATTGCAGGCAGACGCTTTAACCTCTGTCCTTCAGCATCACTTCCTCGCCCTTCTGTCCTAAAGGGGTTCACCAAGAATGGTGTATTTGTAACAATTTAGTCCAACAAGTCCAAGTAATGTAGTTACTTACACTGCTTCTCTGCTCTGTCCCTTTCTAATGCTATCTTTTCTCTCTTTTTCTATCTTATTCTACCTCAACACACACACACACACACACACACACACACACACAGAGAGAGAGAGAGAGAGAGAGAGGGAGGGAGAGAGAGAGAGGGAGAGCGAGCACAAAAAAGAGAGGGAAAAGAGAAAGAGAGATGATGTGGAATTTGAGAATGCAGAAGGAAACAAGACGGCTTATTAATATTTCCCCAAGTCAGAGCATATATTTTGTAAGGAGTTCTCTTTTTAAATAGTAACATCTTCAAACAAACAAGCTTTTTCATAATTAACATTTACCTTCCTTCCTGCCTTCCCAAAGCATTTTCTTCTTGCCACCCATTACTTCCTCTCACCAGAAGGCAGGAATAGAAAATGCAGCCAAAACTGCAAGGTTGGAAAGTTAGCATTTTTGAGAAAACAGCTTTTGGCATATGTGTTTCTATATATTAAATGCTATATCCTTCATATTTTAAGGACGTATGAGACAGTGAGCAGAGTGGTTTTTCATGCTTTACTTATGATCCCACTGAAATTGATTCTCTGGTGTTTCTTGAAGCATCATAGAGTAAACTGCATGGTATTAAGAGGATACTGTGTTACGGTATATGGTTTCCAGTATGTGTGGGTAGTGAAATATGAACACTGTTGATGAGATATATATATATTTACTAAAAATAGTTTTTTAAAGCTAAAAACATGCAATGATGCTCTGAATAAAAATGAATGCCATAGATCAAGAAAAACCTGGTTTTGCATACTGCATTAATAAGTATTTATTAATTCAATGAATGAATGAATGAATGGGTCTCTGTACTGAAAGACACTTCAGAGAAAACTCAGTTTCTCTTACATTATAATAAAATTTGGGAATTGGGGCTCTTAACAAAAACACAGATTTCCAGGCTTCTTTCCCTATTGGAGATTCTAATTTATTCGGTCCGTAGTGAGTGTGGAGGTCTATATTTTCTATCAATGCCTTGGGGGTTCTTGCAGCAAGTTTTCGGAGAACTACATTATGGAATGTTCTCTGATTAGAGCATTTCTCACATTGCAGTGGAGAAGAGTTAGATTTAGCAGTGGAAAAAGCCTGTCAATCAGAATGAGCAGGTTCTTTTCCTTAGTAAAGTTGCTGATTGTTAATAAGGTTAATGCAAGTGGTCAGTAATTTAAGGGCACACTGCTCATATGTCTTGTTACACTTTTTATAATCTGCTTCATACTTGACTATTTATATATGTATTTTATCTCATGAGAATATGATAGGAATTAATCTTAGCCTATGTCTTTTTATTGCCTCAGTGACTTCTGAGGTATTTTTAATATAGTTAAAATATGACTCTTACTAGCTCTCATAAATTACATAAAGCAGTAAATTATTATTTCATCAGCATCAAATATTAGTTACAATTTAGTTTTATGGAAAAGTAGATGAGGCCCATCACCTTGAATTCTGGAGCACGCATCTCTCTCCTACACGCTCTGATTCCCGGGCATCCTTGGCGTCAGGGTTAGGGTGGAGGGGGTGTCAAGAGACGAGGTCTGGAGGGACATGAGGAAGGTCTATGTTTCTTGAAGGCGCTGCATAACTTGCCACGGTGCTGTTTATTAGGTTGTCCTCAAAGAGTTTTCCAGGATTCTCCTTGAGAAAAGAGTTCTGTGGCTTAAAATGCTTGGGAATCCTGTACCCCCACTTGGAATTAATAATTCAGGTTAATACGATGAAAAGAGAACTCAGGCTCAAAGAAATAACTTTAATTTTGTTGAACCCTTTTATGAAAGTGAAGTGAAAGTGCTAGTTGCTCAGTCATGTCTGACTCTTTGCGACCTCATGGACTGTAGCCCGCCAGGTTCCTCTGTCCGTGGAATTTTCTGAGCAAAAACACTGGAGTCGGTTGCCATTCCCTTCTCCAGGGGATCTTCCCATCTCAGGGATCAAATCCAGGTCTTCTGCATTGCAAGCAGATTCTTAACATCTGAGCCAGCAGGGAAGCCGAACGTTTCATAGTGCTACCTTTTAGTAACTTTTGGGAAGTGTTTGCTTTTGCGTTTGCACAAGACATGTCTATAACGTGAATAGCCCCGTGGTTTTCAGAATGCAGATCCAGGATAAGTAGCTTCAGCATCACTTGGGAACTTCGAACAAAAGCAAATTCTTGAACCCGACTTGAGGGGCTTTCAATTAGAAACTCTGTAGATGGGGCCCAGGTTTCTGCATTTTAACAAGCCCTCCAGCTGATCTGCTGCTGCTCATGTCTGGAAATCACTGCTCTAGGCTAATAAATCACTTTCAGTAGGTTCTGAATTCGGTAATAAAAGTGTCTGCATCGGGAAGTGAGTCATTTCAAAACTTTAACAAGTGTGCTATATACCCAAGATGCAGATTTCTGGGCCCTGCTCCTACGTTCTGGGCCAACGTCTCTGCAGGCGGAGCTTAGGACTCTGCATTTTTCACCAGCCAGTGGGGCCACAGGCTGTTGGATCAGGCTTTCCAAACCATCCTGTAGGTTTGCAGGGGCTACTCCTGGGTTCTTTTCAAGTAGGGATTTTGAATATTCAAAAGTTGAGGGATTCGTACCTCTGTCTTATGAAACTGAAGGCATAAATCCTATTGCCTACAATGTAGTCTTATTGATGAATGGATGAAATAAGTGTTATTTGGTCAGTGATGTCCAGCTCTTTGTGACCCCACGTACCGTAGACAGTGAGGCTCCTCTGTCCAATGGGATTACCCAGGCAAGAATACTGGAGTGGGTAGCCATTCTCTTCTCCAGGGGATCTTCCTAACACAGGGATCGATCTCAGGTCTCCTGCATTGCAGGCATATTCTTTACCATCTGAGCCACCAGGAAAGCCAGAATAGATGAATAGGTGGTTAGTTAATTCAGTTTAGATTTATGCTAAGTGGAACATTCTTGATTTCATATACTTCCTCAATTCTCAGCACCCACTCTGGGAGACACAGTGGAGCATCTTTTTCTCAGGAAATAAAGATCCCTAGAGTAGAGATGTTCTGGGCCGTTAGAATAGACCTTGGAGTATTTAGATCTGACCTTCATCTGGTCAGATAGACCAATTCATCAGAGCAGTAGTGTGAGCGGAGAAGGCAATGGCACCCCACTCCAGTGTTCTTGCCTGGAGAATCCCAGGGACAGTGGAGCCTGGCGGGCTGCCGTCTATGGGGTCGCACAGAGTCGGACATGACTGAAGCGACTTAGCAGCAGTAGCAGCAGCAGCAGCAGCAGTAGCAGCAGCAGCAGCAGCAGTACAGCAGCAGCAGCAGCAGTAGTGTGAGAGCTCCTTGAATTTGAATGACAGTAGTTTCCTGGATGAAATGGGCTTGGCTCTTTGTGAGTACCTTTGTTTTTAAATTCATTTTAATTGGAGGATAATTGCTTTACAATATTGTGTTGGCTTCTGCCACACAACAACATGAATCAGTCACAAGAACACATATGTCCCTTCTGAACCTCCCCTCCACCCCTCACCCCAACCTACCCCTCTAGGTTGTCACAGAGCACGGACTTGAGCACTCTCTGCTTACAGAGCAGTTTCCCACTGGCTATCTATTTTACATGCTGGAGGATCCCCTGGAGCAGGGAATGGCAACACACTCCAGTATTCTTGCCTGGAGAAGTCCATGGACAGGGGAGCCTGGTGGGCTACAGTCCATGGGGTTGCAAAGAGTCGGACACAACTGAGCGACTATCACATATGCACCATGTATACATGTCAGTGCTACTCTCAATTCCTCCCACTCGGTCCTTCCTCCCCGCACACCAGATCCATAAGTCTGTTTTCTATGTGTGTATTTCTATTCCTGCCCTGCAAATAGGTTCATCGGTATCATTTTTCTAGATCACATATATATGCATTAATATATGATATTTGTTTTTCTTCTTCCTGACTTACTTTACATTGTATAACAGGCTCTAGGTTCATCCATCTTATTATAACTGACTCAAATGTGTTCCTTTTTATTGCTGAGTAATATTCCATTGTATACATGTACTACAACTTCTTTGTCCGTTCATCTGCCAGTGAACATCTAGGTGGCTTCTGTGTTATGGCTATTGTAAATAGTGCTGCCCTGAGCACTGAGGGACATGTGTCTTTCCAATTATGGTTTTCTCAGGGTATATGCCCAGTCGTGGGATTGCTGGGTCATATGGTAGTTTTATTCTTAGTTTTTAAAGGAATCTCCATACAGTCCTCCATAGTGGCTGTATCAATTTACATTCCCACCAATAATACAAGAGCGTTCCCTTTTCTCTACATCCTCTCCAGTGTTATTCTTTGTAGATTTTTTGGGTGATGGCCATTCTAGTGGGAGTGAGGTGATACCTCATTGTAGTTTTGATTTGCATTTCTCTAATAATGAGTGATGTTGAGCATCTTTTCATGTGTTTATTTGCCATCTGTATGTCTTCTACAGAGAAAGTCTGTTTAGGTCTTCCTCCCACTTTTTGATTGGGTTGTTTGTTTTTCTGATATTGAGATGCATGAGCTGCTTGTATGTTTTGAAGATTAATTCTTTGCCAGTTGTTTCATTTGCAATTATTTTCTCCCATTCCGAGGGTTGTCTTTTCATCTTGTTTATAGTTTCCTTTTTTATTTTTAAATTGATTTCTGTTAAGTATAGTTGATTTACAATATTGTGTTAGTTTTAGGTGTACAGCATAGTGAATCAATGTCTACGTATACATATATCCACTCTTTTTAAAGGTTCTTTTCCCATTACAGAGTATTGAGTATAGTTCCCTGTGCTACACAGTAAGTCCTTATTAGTTATCTGTTATATCAATAGTGTATCAGTTGCCAGTCCCAATCTTTCAATTTACTCCCCATCCCTTTCCCTTTTGATAACCAGAAGCTTGTTTTCTACATCTGTGACTCTATTTCTGAGTACCTTTAGAGGCAACTCTTTGAAGAAATTGAGTGTGATATTATTGTGGGATATTTTAAAGGAAATCGAACCACTACAGAAACTGCCTTTTGTGTCCTATCTCAAAGGAAGCATTCTAAGCTGAGAGTCTTTGTGTAGTTAACTGAAACTTTGAAGAATTGTTGGATAAACATAGATAAACATATTTGAGGTTTTAAAAAGGTTTGTATTTATAGAAAAGCCAAGGGTTCAGCTACCTAGGTTTCTCTAATGCTATTTTGAGAATAATAGACAGAAAAACAGCTGTTTTGAACATACAATGTGTGGTTGTTTATCAATTCACGTATTTATGATGTGTGTCACGTTTCCTCCTGTGTTGTTAGCCTTAAAAAAGACAAACTTACAAATCTGATGAAATATTCTAAAAGAGAACACTTAAGTTCTACATCAAATGGATTGGCATTGCCATCATTCTGACAGCTCTGTAAAAAGCTGTATTGAAGAAAGGAAAGAATTTAGCAACTCAGAATTTTAAATGAAGGCCCAATTAAAAATTAAAAGAATCCTTGAATATACTTCAAACATTCTTATAAGCCTATTAAAAAGTATATATTATCACCATCATACCCATAAATAAATACTGTTTATCTAATTCTTATAGATTAGTGCCAGCCAGTGACACGCAAATATTTGGGATGTTAGTTTCCTTTCCCTTGAATGCCTTGCACTTCTGCCCTTTTCCTGTAACAAAAGGCTAGAATTTTCCACTTTTATTGCCTTGGAGAAGAAATGAAGCAGATGTCTGCAGGAAACAAAGGAATCAGATTTTTAGTATTTAATTGCCAAAGGCCCAGGTTTGAGCATTGACAACGATTGCAGGAAAACAAAAAGAAAAGCTAGGCTTTGCTATTCCTGGACTGGACAAGAGATTTGGACCAGAAAGGGAGAGGAGAAGGGTCTGCCTGGGCTGCACCAGGGGAAATCAGAAACCCCTCAACTTCATTATGTCTACAAAGACCCTATTTCCATATAAGATCACATTTTGAGGTTCTGAGTGGACATCAGTTTTTAGTGCAGGCTAACCTACTGCATCATGCAAAATGTATTAGAGAGAGCTTCTATTTTCCCTGTAGAGCAAAGAAATACAAATATGGAAACAGAGGAACCAAGTTTTTGTCCTTCTCCTGTAGACTAGGCTGTTAAAGTGCAGAGCAGGGCCAATGCTCTGTCTACAGAGGTAGCATCTGAACTTGGGTCTTCATGGTAGAGTGATTCAACCTGTCTCCAAGGGGGATGAAGTTGGGTGAGTGTGACTGTGATGGGGAGCCTTCTTTGTATTGCCATTTATTTATAATACAGAAGAACTGCTGGCAAATTCTAATCTGGAAATGCAGAGTTCCTTTAAAATAAAAATCTGGGTTTAATCAATAAAGTGCAAAGTATCTGTGATCTGATGCTATTTTAATATTTTATTTTTACTGCAGAGTTAGAGCATTCAATTTGAAATGAACAAAAATAATTCCCTTCCCCTCTTATTTTGACTATGTCTCGTGGCATGTGGGAATCTTAGTTTCCTGACCAGGGATTGAACACATGCCCCCTGGAAGTGAAACCAATGGACCACCAGGGAAATTTCCCCAAATAATGCATGAATGAGAGTAGTTTGTACATTTCCATGTTGGAGCTTATCAGAAAGGATCAAAGTTATAAAAATAATACAATCAATTTTGTCTAGGACTTCACTGGTTTGGAGTCCAGTCAAATGTAAACAATACCTGGGATAGAACGAAAAAGATGTCAACTTCATCATAACCATCTAGTAGACATATATATATATAAATTCTGTATTGCCCAAATATTTTATAAAGAAAGGGATCTCTGTGAATTCAACTGAAAATTTTTGTCACTTTATATCAAAAACTTGATTAAAATTTGTTCATGCATTGGGTCCATGAAAAATGTTCAGTGATTTGATATATTATGCTTGTTGTACTGAGATATTTTATTTTTTAATATTTTATATTCTTTTTTTTATAGGTTTTCTAAGAGAACTGGGAACTTATTAACAAATAAAACTTTTTGTTTAAAATATCTGTGATAATACAAAAGTAATAGTTCTTTCTAAATATAATCAGTTTATATTGTAGTTCAATCCATGGAGAATTAGTTTAATTTATTTGATGCTGTTTCATTTTTTTAGTGACTTTTCTAAATTTTGTCACTAATTCTGTTTGACTTATTTCTCCACTTTAGTAATTATCGTTGGTGTCAGTGTTTAAATTGTTTAAGGGAACACAGGAGAGGTTTTTGGAGCTACTTTTTAAAGGATGTATCTTTTAAAAGGTTTAGTTAAGAAAAATGTCCCCCCTTCCACTAGAAAATTGTTTTTATTCTACAATATACTAAGCTGTAAATAATCACTCTAAAAGTGATTTTTATCTGTGGGTTTTCCTTTTATTTATATCTAAGATTTATATGTTATGTGATTACAAATACATTTAATGCTGCTTATTCAAATATGCATGAGGTTTACATATTCTGAAAAAAACTAACTTTCTAACGATTTAATTAGCATTAGACCAAATTTAAATGTGGATGTCTTAAAAATGGACAGGCTAGGGAACATAAAATATCCAGATACTATAAGATAAAGAAAAAATATAGCTGGTGAAGGAAATTAATAAGAAGCAGGAAGAAACAACTACATCTCATAATTTTTATCACCCAAGACTTTACAGACCCAGGACTGTAAAGATGGTGTGAAATTCTGACATCCTCTTTGGGAAGTCCCAACCCACCCACGTGTGGGCAGCAGAAGCATCCCAACTGGCCATCTTTGAGGTTTTGAGCATAGTTCAATTTTTGGCTTTTCTAGATGACTGCCACTAGCAGAGCGGCAATTTGTCTTATAGAAATGAAAACAAATTGGTAATGATTGTGATAATGGGGTTCCTTAGCAAGTAAGAATGCTTGCATGCCATACTGAAGTCTTGATTTTGCTTTTTAGTTTTTCTGCGGCTACTATTTCCAGTGCATGCCTTACTTTCTGCTCCTTTGGGTTTAGGTCAGTGGTGCTCAAAGTCTACTGTACCCCTGAATGACATGAAGATCTTATAGAGCAATTGCAGAACCAGTGGAAGAATTTCTGAGTCAATAAATCTGCCTAAAATGTGGGAGACCTGGGTTCTGTCCCTGGGTCGGGAAGATCTCCTGGAGAAGGGAAATGGCAATCCGCTCTAGTATTCTTGCCTGGAGAGTTTCATGGACAGAAGAGTCTAGCAGGCTACAGTCCATGGGTTCGCGAAGAGTTGGGCACAACTGAGTGACTAACACACAATGAAGGCTTTATTGATTCTCAAAGAATCCACTGACCATAAGATACAAACCACCCTTCTGGTTTACTCAGCCCAAGGGTAAGGGTGGTAGGAATCTTTTTATAGCTACTTAGAAATTAAAAACAAGTTCTTGGATTCTTTCTTTGGAAATAAAGGTGTAACATCTTTGAAATGAGAAGCTTATACACTTAATGAAATGAGTTCAATAATAAAGTCTAATTTATGAACACTGTGGTGTGTTTGGTTTGAAAGAGCAAAGAATGCAGGACAACAGAAGGATGAAATAGGGGAACTGAGAGAGTAAAAGAAGGAAGGGGGCAACTGGAGAGGAGAAATAGAAGGGGAAACCTATGGGCCACAGACCTGAAGAAGGTGGAAAAATACTGGAGGGAGAGGATGGAAAAGAGGGGAGAGAAAGGTCTTTTCCAATGAGTCAGTTCTTTGTATCAGGTGGCCAAAGTATTGGAGCTTTAGCTTCAGCATCAGATGAACAGTATGAAAAGGGAAAAAGATGTGACTGCAAAAGGTGAACTCCCTAGGTCAGTAGGTGCCAATGTGCTATGGGAGAAGAGTGGAAAATAACACCAGAAAGAATGAAGAGACAGAGCTAATGACAGAGACAGGTCAATGATGCTGTCCACACATCTCAACCTCAGTCTTCCCTTCTCCTCTTGCCTTCAATCTTTTCCAGTATCAGGGTCTTTTCCAATGAGTCAATTCTTCACATCAGGTGGCCAAAGTATTGGAGTTTCAGCTTCCGTATCAGTCCTTCCAATGAATATTTAGGACTGATTTCCTTTAGGATGGACTGGTTGTATCGATCTCCTTGCAGTCCAAGGGACTCTCAAGAATCTTCCGCAACACCACAGTTCAAAAACATCAATTCTTCACCACTCAGCTTTCTTTATGGTCCAGCTCTCACATCCATATATGCTGCTAAGTCACTTCAGTCGTGTCCGACTCTGTGCGACCCCATAGACGACAGCCCACCAGGCTCCTCCATCCCTGGAATTCTCCAGGCAAGAACACTGAAGTGGGTTGCCATTTTCTTCTCCATACATGACTACTGGAAAAATCATAGCTTTGACTAGATGGACCTTTGCTGGCAAAGTAATATCTCTGCTTTTTAATATGCTATCTAGGTTGGTCACAGCTTTTTTCCCAAGGAGCAAGCATCTTTGATTTCATGGCTGCAGTCACCATCTGCAGTGATTTTGGAGCCCCCCAAAGTAAAATCTTTCACTGTTTCCATTGTTTCTCCATCTATTTGCCATGAAGTGATGGAATTGGATGCCATGATTTTAGTTTTTTGAATGTTGAGTTTTAAGCTAACTTTTTCACTCTTCTCTTTCATCTTCATTAAGAGGCTCTTTAGTTCCTCTTTGCTTTTTGCCATAAGGTGGTATCATCTGCATATTTGAGGTTATTGATATTTCTCCCAGCAATCCTGATTCTAGCTTGAGCTTCATCCAGCCTGGCATTTTACATGATATACTCTGCGTAGAAGTTAAATAAGCAGGGTGACAGTATACAGCCTTGACATACTACTTTCTCAGTTTTGAACCCATCTGTTGTTCCATGTCCAGTTCTAACTGTAGCACAGGTTTCACAGGAGGCAGGTAAGGTGGTCTGGTATTCCCATCTCCTTAAGTATTTTCCAGTTTGTTGTGATCCACACAGTCCAAGGCTT
Organism: Aepyceros melampus; assembly: GCA_006408695.1. Taxonomy (NCBI): domain Eukaryota; kingdom Metazoa; phylum Chordata; class Mammalia; order Artiodactyla; family Bovidae; genus Aepyceros; species Aepyceros melampus. Next base: position 52,985 of record SJXQ01004424.1, on the reverse strand, counting down.
TAGTGTAGTCAATGAAGCAGAAGTAGATGTTTTTCTAGAGTTATCTTGCTTTTTTTTATGATCCAACAGATGTTCGCAATTTGATCTCTGGTTCCTCTGCCTTTTCTAAATTCAGCTTGAACATCTGGAAGTTCATGATTCACGTATTATTGAAAAATGGCTTGGAGAATTTTGAGCATTACTTTGCTAGTGTGTGAGATGAATGTGATTATGCGGTAGTTTGAACATTCTTTGGCATTGCCTTTCTTTGGGATTGAGATGAAAACTGATCTTTTCCAGTCTTGTGGCCACCTCTAAGTTTTCCTAAATTGCTGGCATATTGAGTGCAGCACTCTGACAGCATCATCTTTCAGGATTTGAAAACACTCAGCTGGAATTCCATCACCTCCACTAGCTTTGTTCATAGTGATGCTTACTAAGGCCCACTTGACTTTGCATTCCAGGATGTCTGGCTCTAGGTGAGTGATCACACTATCATGGTCATTAAGTTTTTTTTTTTTTTTTGGTATGGTGTTCTGTATATTCTTGCCACCTCTTCTTAATATCTCCTGCTTCTGTTGGGTCCATACTGTTTCTGTCCTTTATTGTGCCCATCTTTGCATGGAATGTTCCTTTGGTATCTTTAATTTTCTTGAATAGATCCCTAATCTTTCCCATTCAATTGATTTCCTCTATTTCTTTGCATTGATCACTTAGGAAGGCTTTTTTTTTTTTAAATCTCTCCTTGCTATTCTTTGGAACCCTGCATTCAGATGGTTATATCTTTCCTTTTCTCTTTTGCTTTTCACTTCTCTTCTTTTCTGAGCTATTTGTAAGGTCTCCTCAGACAACCAGTTTTTCTTTTTGCCTTTCTTTTTCTTGGGGATGGTTTTGATCACTGCTTCCTTTAGGCACTCTGTCCATTATATCTAATCCCTTAAATCCCTTTGTCACTTCCACTGTATAATCATAAGGGAATTGACATGGACTTGGACAAACTCTGGGAGATGGTGAGGGACAGAGAAGCCTGGCATGGTGCAGTCGATGGACTGCAAAGAATTGGTCATGACTTGGGGACTGAACAACAATAAAATTATCTGTCAGTCTCCAGGTGCTTTGCTCACCATCTTAGATACAGAATTACATCGAATTCTCTGAACAGCCCACAGACACAGATACTCTTATCATTCTCACTTTACAAAACGTTTCACCAGAATTTATGCCTAGTCTCTAGGAGCCTGATCTTAAAACCTCCATGCGATACTGCTTCCATCCGGATTCCGAGAAACTGCTAGAGTTTAAGGATTTGAATGAATACTGTCACCTGCCATATCAGCAAACAAAGGATGTTGTGGCCACCAAGGCTTCAGTCCCTGCAGCCCTCACCTGACTTGTACCTTGAAGGGATTCAGGATGGAGAAAATCATGATACTGGCTCTAAATAAGGTGCATATCACAGGAATGATTTCAATGAGCCCAGGCTCCTGCATCTTCCCAAACACAAAAAAGTGCTGAATTCATTAATTTGAGATATCTGGTCTTCTCTAATTAGCAGAATCTTTTGATGTTCCAACTACCTGGTCTTTGTTGCAAAAACTCCTCTTTATCCCACCCCCTCCCTTACCTCTTCAGAGCAATTTCTCAGAGCTATTGAAAGGCTGTCTCCCAGGCTTAAGTCCTCTGTATGTCCACAAAATAAACTGTAATTCTCAGCTTTTAGGTTTTGTGTGTGTGTGTGCTTGTTTTCTCAGTTGATAGCTTCATACTTTTAGATTGTTATTTTTATTCCTTGGTCTTTTTAAACTTAACTCAAAGACAAAACTTCCAAAACCCTTTTCTCTGCAAGCTGTTTGGGGGTGAATTTAGTGCTCCTTCTGTTTCCTGCCACCATTTCAACTTGGGGGTGGGAGGATAGATCCTGTCACTCTGTCTGAAATTGCTAGCAGTTTGAGGGTGAAGTGGTTGGCAATGGGCAGGACATATTTTTCTTCGTTTAAAAAATTACATCGTATTCAGTTATTTTTAACAAGGTGATATATATATACTTAAAGAAGAAAAACATTTGCACAGCCATCCCAAACAAAGGCAACTGCAGCCTAAGCTCAGATACAGACAGTGTGCTCACTTCTGAGTTACTGCCACCACCTAGAGACAGTTCTCCAGACTGAAAAGTTTAATTCCTTTAAGGCAATGCCTTAAAAAGTCTGTAATAGGGACTTCCCTGGTAGCTCAGTGGTGAAGAATCTGCATGCTAGTACAGGAGATGTGGGTTCAATTCCTGGCCCAGGAAGATCCTCACATGCCCTGGAGCAACTTATCCCATGGCTAACGACTACTGTGGAGAAGGCACTGGTGACCCACTCCAGTACTCTTGCCTGGAAAACCCCATGGGCGGAGGAGCCTGGTAGGCTGCAGTCCTCGGGGTCGCTAAGAGTCGGACTCGACTGAGCAACTTCACTTTCATTTTTCACTTTCATGCATTGGAGAAGGAAATGGCAATCCACTCCGGTATTTTTGCCTGGAGAATCCCAGGGACGAGGGAGCCTGGTAGGCTGCCGTCTATGGGGTCATACAGAGCGGACACGACTGAAGCGACTTAGCAGCAGCAGCAGCAGCAGCAGCACAGCTACTGAGTCTGTGCTCTAGGGCCCAGGAGCAGCAGCTACTCAGCCCACTTGCCCTAGGGCTCGTGTTCCACAGCAAGAGAAGTCACCACAATGAGCAGCCCTTGCACCATGACTAGAGAGGAGCGCCTGCTCTCTGCAACTAGAGAAAACCTTCCACAGCAACAAAGATCCAGCACAGCCAAAAATAAATAAATAAAATTAATATTAAAAGGTCTGTAATGCTCTAGGGAGTGATAACAGCGAGGTATCAGCTGTTTATGCAGCACAAAATTGTGCATGCACATTTTGGTCCTCTAAAAATAGTACCTTATTTTTCCATGAGTGAGAAATCTCATTATTTTACACTATTAACCAAGGCCCATTTCCCCCCTGCCCCCAGATCCAGCCAATTTAAATTCTTTTTATAAATTTGTGTTTTTGAGACCTTTAGAAATTTGAACAAAAACCCAATTGAAAGCCAAATTTTAACTGTGTAGAAGCCCTACTTTTGGCTTTATAAGGTCATAAATATGGTTGTTAGTTAAAAGAGAGGTAAGCTGGACTTACTGATTTTGTCTGTTTTAGGAGGTCTCATTTTCCCCTCATAATTGTACCAAGTAAATGATAAGAACAAGCAACAGCAGCTGACAAACAGCATCTGCTGCATACCTGTGCTTTTATAATTCAATCTGCTCAAATTCCCTTGTGTGTATGTTTACAGTCGCTCAGTTGTGTCCAACTCTTTACAACCCCATGGACTGTAGGCCTGCCAGGCTGCTCTTGTCCATGGAGTTTTTCAAATTCTATTAGTGTGAGTACAATTCTCAACATAAGGAAATTGAGGCTAAGAGAGGTTAAGAAATGCCTTCAAGGTTAATGACTGGTTATTTTTACACCAGTTTTCAACCACTCAACCTTGTCTCCAGAGCCCATCCTCACAATTACACTATTCTGTCTCTAAGACATTAACTGAGCAGGTCTATGGCTTAAATTAACCATGTGCCACAATCATTACTTTCTTGAAATATTGGCTGTGATACTAATACATAGAAGAGAATAGATTTAAAAAATATGTTGCAGTATAGTTGATTTACAATGTTGTGTTAGTTTCTGGTGTACAGCAAAGTGATTCAGTTACACACATACAAATTATCATACTGAGTGAATAATATATATATAGTCTTTAACAGATTCCTTTACATTATAGTTTATTTCAGTTCAGTTCAGTCGCACAGTCGTGTCCGACTCTTTGCGACCCCATGAATCGCAGCACGCCAGGCCTCCCTGTCCATCACCAACTCCCGGAGTTCACTCAGACTCACGTCCATTGAGTCTGTGATGCCATCCAGCCATCTCATCCTTTGTCAGCCCCTTCTCCTCCTGCCCCCAATCCCTCCCAGCATCAGGGTCTTTTCCAATGAGTCAACTCTTCGCATAAGGTTATAGTCCCTGTGCTATAGAGTAGGTCTGTGTTGTTTATTTATAAAAAGCGTGTATATGTTAGTTTCTAACTCCTAATTGCTCTCTCCTGAATCTCTTTATGCGTTCAGTAATCATAAGTTTATTTTCTGTCTACCAGTCTCCTTCCGTTTTACAAATAAGGTCGTTTGGGTCATGTTTTAGATTTCACATAAAAGTGATACCTATGGTATCAGTCTGTCTCTGTTTGGCTTGCCTCACTTAGTATGGTCATTTCTAGGGCCACGTGTGTTGCTGCAAATGGCATTCTTTCACTCTTTTTTATAGCTAAGTGGCATTCTGTTGTGTGTATATTATATTATATATATATAAAATACTACATCTTCTTTATAAGAATAAATATTTTAAACTAATAAAACAAATGTAAGATTTCCTTAAGTGACATGTATTTTGATTTTCAACTTCATTTCTCTTTTCCCATTTCCATTTCAAGAGTCTTAGCAACTTGATGCTGGCCTTCTGCCCTTGGGTCCTGCCAGGGCTTGAGCCTGGTCCTTGTGCCCGCCCAGCTGTGACCCTGGAGCTTGCTCACCGCATTGTCCTCGTCCACGCCGTTTTCGCAGTCGTCCACGCCGTTGCACTGCAGCTGCTGAGGTAAGCACTTGGTGGTGTTGCCGCAGGGGAAGTAGCCCAGGTCACAGGGCACATTCTGTGCTCTGCCGGGAGCAACTGTGATGTGGAAGGAGAGAGAGGTTTACACGAGGCCCTGCACAGAGTGACTCCCCACAGTCTGCAAACCTACTTCTTGTCATCCTGGCAGGTCCCAGCTTCCTTATGCTGCCTCACCTTGAGCATTAGCCGGATGCCAATGCTTTTCCAAGAACCTCCACATCTAAATGAAGTTCTTCTCCGCATCTTCAGAAAGTGCCAGGATTCCCTGCTCTTTGCCTTTTCTCATGTTTCCCACCTGCAATGTCCTCGTCACTCCTCTTTTCTATGAAAGGTCTGCCCATACTTTATAGTTGAGCTCAATTCCCCTTTTGTCTTTCAAAAATTTTTCATCCAATCATTTTTTTTTTAATTTAAATTTTTAAATTTTAATTGGAGGCTTATTACTTTACAATATTGTATTCATTCTGCCACACATCAACATGAATCCGCCTCTGGCGTACACGTGTTCCCCATCCTGAACCCCTGTCCCACCTCCCTCCTTTCTTGCGTTCTTACTGTTGACTGAGGATCATGGCTGGTTTGGTACTGAGGAGGAAGAGAACAGGCCAGGCAGTAGGAACTACCGTAGCGGGTTCCTGAGGACAGGCCCTGTGCCCTGTAGCATGTAGCCTCTGATAAAATGCTTCCTGCCCTTTTCATATGGGCTTCTTTCACTTATAAATTTCATTTAAAGTTCCTCTATATCTATTCGTGACTTAACTCATTTCTTTCTTGTGCTAAATAATATTCAGTGGTCTGAATGAATCATATTGATTGATTCTATTGATTCACCTAACAGAAGGACATCTTGCAAAGCTTTGGCAGTTTTTAAGAAAGCTCCTATTCACATCTATGTACAGGTTTTTGTGTGGAGGGACATAAGTTAATTTTGCCATTTAAAACTCCAATTTATATGAGCTCAAAGACTATTATAGAATCCAAGATAATTCTGTTGCTTATTATCCTTCTGAAGTTTGTACCTCTTTGAGGCTTTCTAGAATAATAGTCAATTATAAAGAAAAACACAGAATGGATTGAACAGTCAATAAAGGACTTTCTTGCATTCTTACTGTTGACTGAGGATCATCGCTGGTTTGGCACTGGGGAGGAAGAGAACAGGCCAGGTTGTAGGAACTGCTGGAGCTCACTCATATGTGGGAGTTGGGGGTGTGTGTGTGTGACACCTACTTAATGTTAAAAATCAAGTTGTTACTTTGATATTAAATTGTATGAACTGTTTATATATTTTGGATATTAACTCTTTACTGGTCATATCATTTGCAAATATTTTCTACCATTCAGCAGGTTGTCTTTTCAATTTTTAAAAAAATTGAAAGAAAATTCTGGGCGTGTCATATGGCATGTGGGATTTGATTTCCCCAAGCAAGGATTGAACCCACGCCCCCTGCACTGGAAGCGTGGCGTCCTAGCCACTGGACTTCTAAGGAAGTGCCCTTTTGTCATTTCATTTTGTTAATGGTTTCCCTTGCTGTGTAAAAGCTTTTAAGTTTCATTAGGCCCCATTTGTTTATTTTCACTTTTGTTATCTTTGCCTGAGGTGAAAGATTAAAAAAAAATATTGCTATGATTTATGTCAAAGAGTGTTTTGCCTATATTTTCTTCTAGGAGTTTAATGGTTTCCCATCTTACATATAAGCCTTTAATTCTTTCTGAGTTAAAACAATTTGGTCCAGTCCTATTTTTTGAAATTATTAAGATAGGAATAAAAAATGACTTTTCCAAATATAAACTTATAATGTTGGGTCTGCTTTGCCATACAGGCCTTACACTATCTATTCCTCAATCCTGATGGGCTCCTCTTCCTTGAATCTCTGTTCAGATGATTCTATGCCGTTTGGATCCAAATAAGGAAGATTCAGACATTTCTGGATGTGGAGCTTAAACAGAGTAAGCAAACACCTTTTCACACTCTGTTTACGTTCATCTCGGGTGTGTGTGAATTTGCAAAATGCACTCACCGAGCATCAACGAAAGAGAAAGGCAGCAGAAGGACAATGAGTGGTTTCATTTGAATCATTTTTTGCTTGTTTTTAAATTTAGTCCTAAATTTGGTAGTAAGCTCTTTTCAGATAAGGAGCGAACAGATGAGAGAGAAAGTTTTAAGAAAATGTGATTTAGTCCATGTACTGCCAAGTTTAATAACAGGAAACATATGTGGCTTAGGAGTAGATGAACTTCTAAATACATTTTTGAAGACTTTCTGACTATAGTAAATGAAATGTTAAATATATCTGGCTTCCCTGTTGGCTCAGATGGTGGAAAGTTTGCCTGCCAATGCAGGAGACCTAAGAGATGCTGGTTTGATCCCTGGGCCAGGAAGATCCCCTGGTGAAGGACATGGTAACCCACTCCTCTGTTCATGGAGAATCCCATGGACAGAGGAGCCAGTCAGGCTACATTCCATGGGGTCATAAAGAGTTGGACACAACTGAGCGAATAACACTTTCACTTTCACTGGATATATTTATGTACTGAGAAGAAGGTCGTTCAGTCATGTCTGACTCTGTGACCCCATGGACTATACAGTTCATGGAATTCTCCAGGCCAGAATACTGGAGTGGGTCTCCAGGGGATCTTCCCAATCCAGGGATCAAACCCAGGTCAATCATGGCCAATGGATTCTTTACCAGCTGAGCCACAAGGGAAGCCCAAGAATACAGGAGAGGGTAGCCTATCCCTTCTCCAGGGAATCTTCCTGACTCAGGAAGTGAGTCCGCATTGCAGGCGGATTCTTTACCAACTGAGCTATGAGGGGTTGTGCAGTGGAATCAGAATATTAATAATTTCAACAGAGACTGTGTAGTGATAGATTCAGAACTGAATGAAAAAGACCTCGCAGAGCACTTGTGATGCAGGGACCATGTGATGACAGTGACAGCTTGGCAGTGATGAGGCGCTGGCTCTGTCAGCGTAGTGTAAGTTAGTACTTATATTGGCACAAAGGTATCTTGCTTTTCAAGATACCTGAATTTAGATTTTTGTGATTATAGCTTTTTAAGTTAAATACTCTATCATACAAAAATCACTTATAATTTGAGAAATTCATAAATGATTTTTTAAAAAAGCACCCTAACTGAAAAATTACTCTAGTATGTAAGAACTCAAATAAATACCACAGTCAGAATTTGAAGCAATTTGGAAAAAAAATGCATAATAATTTTAATTGCAACAGCAGAGACTTTTCTTTTTTGATCAAACACTTAAATATCTTCCTTCTCTTGGAAATCCTGTGAGATTGCATGCATGCTAAGTTGCTTCAACTGTGTCTGACTCTTTGCGACCGCATGGGCTGTAGCCTGCCAGGCCCCTCTGTCCATGGGATTCTCTAGGCAAGAATACTGGAGTGGATTGCTGTGTTCTCCTCCAGAGGATCTTCCTGAGCTAGGGATCAAACCTGTGTTTCTTACGTTTGCCTGTATCGGCAAATGGATTCTTTACCACTAGCACTACCTGGGAAGCTCCCTATAAGATTAAGTAGATGGAAAAACTGAGGGAGAGCTCCATGAGGTGATTGCCAAGTGAAACACAGTGCTGAATGAAAACCAGTGACTTTTCTTTTTCTCTGCCGAAGAGCAAATTACTGTCATTTCCCTATGACTAAAAATATGTGTGTGCCTTGTCTGCATTTTGTGGGTCTGGGTAATGCACAAAGAAGGGACAGATGGTCCAGACTTTGTTCAGTAATTTTAACTTCTCTTTGACTTAACTGGGTCCCCGTGTAATTCCTTGGTGGCTCAGAGGCAAAGAATCAGCCTGCAAAGCAGGAAGCTCAGGTTCCATCCCTAGGTCAGAGAGATCCCCTGGAAAAGAAAATGACAACCATTCTAGTATTCTCACCTGTAAAATCCCATGGACAGAAGAGCCTGGCAGGCTACAGTCCACGGGGTCTCAAAAAGAGTTGGACATGCCCTAGAAACTGAATGATATCAGCAATGTAATTCAAGGGCCAGAGCAAAGAAGTGAAGTAAAGCATGCCAGTAATGCGGTTTTGAGGAAACTGTCCTTGTTTCCATATAAGTTTAGTTCAGTCACTCAATTATGTCCAACTCTTTGTGACCCCCCATGGAATGTAGCACTCCAGGCTTCTCTGTCCATCACCAACTCCCGGAGACTACTCAAACTCATGTCCATCATGTCAGTGATGCCATCCAACCATCTCATCCTCTGTTGTCTCTTTCTCCTCCTGCCTTCAATCTTTCCCAGCATCAGGGTGTTTTCCAATGAGTTGGTTCTTCACATCAGGTGACCAAAGTATTGGAGTTTCAGCTTCAGCATCAGTCCTTCCAATGAATGTTCAGGACTAATTTCCTTTAGGATTGACTGGTTGGATCTTCTTGCAGTCCAAGGGACTCTCAAGAATCTTCTCCAACACCGCAGTTCAAATCATCAGTTCTTCAGTGCTCAACTTTCTTTATGTTCCAACTCTCATCCACACTTGACTACTGGAAAAGCCAAAGCTTTGACTAAATGGACCTTTGCTGATAAAGTAATGTCTCTGCTTTTTAATATGCTGTCTAGGTTGGTCATAGCATTTCTCCCAAGGAGTAAGCGTCTTTTAATTTCATGGCTGAAATCACCATTTGCAGTGATTTTGGAGCCCAGAAAAATAAAATCTGCCAATGTTTCTATTGTTTCCCCATCTATTTCCCATGAAGTGATGGGACTGGATGCCATGGTCTTAGTTTTCTCTAAGTTGAGTTTTAAGCCAACTTTTTCATTCTCCTCTTTCACTTTCATCAAGAGGCTCTTTAGTTCTTCTTCACTTCTGCCATAAGGGTGGTATCATCTGCATATCTGAGGTTATTGATATTTCTCCCAGCAATCTTGATTCCAACTTGTGCTTCATCAAGCCTGGCATTTCGCATGTTGTATCCTGCATATGAGTTGAATAAGCAGGGTGACAGTATATAGCCTTGACATACTCCTTTCCCAATTTGGAACCAGTCTGTTGTTCCATGTCCAGTTCTAACTGTTCTTCTTGACCTGCATACAGATTTCTCAAGAGGCAGGTCAGGTGGTCTGGAATTCCCGTCTCTCTCAGAATTTTCCACAGTTTACTGTGATCCACACAGTCAAAGGCTTTGGTATAGTCAATAAAGCAGAAGCAGATGTTTTTCTGGAACTCTCTTGCTTTTTTGATGATCCAACAGATGTTGGCAATTTGATCTCTGGTTCCTCTGCCTTTTCTAAATCCAGATTTGACATCTGAAAGTTCACGGTTCACGTACTGTTGAAGTCTGGCTTGGAGAATTTTGAACATTGCTTTGCTAGTGTGTGAGACGAGTGCAATTGAACATTCTTTGGCATTGCCTTTCTTTGCGATTGGAATGAAAACTGACCTTTTCCAGTCCTGTGGCCACTGCTGAGTCAGGACTAATTTCCTTTAGGATTGACTGGTTGGATCTTCTTGCAGTCCAAGGGACTCTCAAGAATCTTCTCCAACACCGCAGTTCAAATCATCAGTTCTTCAGTGCTCAACTTTCTTTATGTTCCAACTCTCATCCACACTTGACTACTGGAAAAGCCAAAGCTTTGACTAAATGGACCTTTGCTGATAAAGTAATGTCTCTGCTTTTTAATATGCTGTCTAGGTTGGTCATAGCATTTCTCCCAAGGAGTAAGCGTCTTTTAATTTCATGGCTGAAATCACCATTTGCAGTGATTTTGGAGCCCAGAAAAATAAAATCTGCCAATGTTTCTATTGTTTCCCCATCTATTTCCCATGAAGTGATGGGACTGGATGCCATGGTCTTAGTTTTCTCTAAGTTGAGTTTTAAGCCAACTTTTTCATTCTCCTCTTTCACTTTCATCAAGAGGCTCTTTAGTTCTTCTTCACTTCTGCCATAAGGGTGGTATCATCTGCATATCTGAGGTTATTGATATTTCTCCCAGCAATCTTGATTCCAACTTGTGCTTCATCAAGCCTGGCATTTCGCATGTTGTATCCTGCATATGAGTTGAATAAGCAGGGTGACAGTATATAGCCTTGACATACTCCTTTCCCAATTTGGAACCAGTCTGTTGTTCCATGTCCAGTTCTAACTGTTGCTTCTTGACCTGCATACAGATTTCTCAAGAGGCAGGTCAGGTGGTCTGGAATTCCCGTCTCTCTCAGAATTTTCCACAGTTTACTGTGATCCACACAGTCAAAGGCTTTGGTATAGTCAATAAAGCAGAAGCAGATGTTTTTCTGGAACTCTCTTGCTTTTTTGATGATCCAACAGATGTTGGCAATTTGATCTCTGGTTCCTCTGCCTTTTCTAAATCCAGATTTGACATCTGAAAGTTCACGGTTCACGTACTGTTGAAGTCTGGCTTGGAGAATTTTGAACATTGCTTTGCTAGTGTGTGAGACGAGTGCAATTGAACATTCTTTGGCATTGCCTTTCTTGCGATTGGAATGAAAACTGACCTTTTCCAGTCCTGTGGCCACTGCTGAGTTTTCCAGATTTGCTGGCATATTGAGTGCAGCACTTTCACAGCATCATCTTTCAGGATTTGAAATAGCTCAACTGGAATCCCATCACCTCCACTAGCTTTGTTGGTAGTGATTCTTCCTAAGGCCCACTTGACTTCACATTCCAGGATGTCTGGTTCTAGGTGAGTGAGCACACCATCATGGTTATCTGGGTTATGAAGATCTTTTTTGTATAGTTCTTCTGTGTATTCTTACCACCTCTTCTTAATATCTTCTGCTTCTGTGAGGTCCATATCTTTTCTGTCCTTTATGATGCTCATCTTTGCATGAAATGTTCCCTTGGTATCTCTAATTTTCTTGAAGAGGTCTCTAGTCTTTCTCATTCTATTGTTTTCCTCTATTTCTTTGCATTGATTGCTGAGGAAGCCTTTCTCATCTCTCCTTGCTTTTCTTTGGAACTCTGCTTTCAATTGTTTCCATATAGTAAAGTGGTTATGATGGGGCTGGCTATCATTTCAGGGGGGAGCGACATGATCTGACCTTGGTCATGTTTAAATCTTGAATCCCTCTATCGGAACTAAAATCTTAAAGGTTTCAATGAAACTAATTTCGTACTGATTTATCTTTAGTAGAATAAAAGTTAGCTTTTACTTTTTGACAAATCTTGACAGAAATGGACATGCACTTTTGGATGTGTCTAGGGAAACTCATTTTTTATGGAAAACAGTAACTCAGTGAATTTATAGCTCTTATTCTGTAACAACATTAAATGTTAATATGGAAAAATGTCAGCTTTGTTGCTCTGGAATCAGTGCAGTCACTGCATTAAAGTCAGTTCTGCAAACTTAAATTCAGAGTAAAGGAGTTGAATATAATTGCTATGTTTAATTGCTAATAGTATTTTTGAATAACCATGACTTGGCAAACACTAAGATAAGAGTTTTATTGGATTCTGTGTCTTATTATCAATATTTGAAATCCATTTTATACTCTAGGAATAATATGCACTATTCCTATTTTGGGGATAACTACCCACAGCATCAAAAGTGTAGAAGGACTTTGCTAAAATACTTTGTTAGGAAGTAAAACTTAAAATAACAAAACAAGGAAAACCAAGTACAAACTTTCTATATATTTAACCCGTTTATTTTATAATTTCTATCTTAAATACCCAGGTCTCCCGCATTGTGGGCGAATTCTTTACCACCTGAGCCACGAGGGAAGCCCAAATGCTAACTATCAATAACTATTTCAGATATCCAACTACAAAACAAATAAAAATACCAGTAGTAATAGAGGATTCTTAAATATATTATGTAATTACAGAACTATATGTTATATAGCTATGTATTATATAAGTGAACCACTGTGCTGTACACTGGAAACATACATTAACCATACTTCAGTAAAAAATTTCTTCTTCTTAAAAAAATCTGAAGCTATTTACAGGTAATTCAAACGCATGAAAATCTGGTTTATTGGCTATAGATGAAAAAACACTGATTTGTAATCAGCTGGTTTTCTTAGACTTTTTGAAAAGAGGTAGGACGAAGCCAGTGGCTGTCAATCAGGGACCGTTTTGTAGCCTGGGGACAGTTGGCAGAGTCTGGGAGATTTATTTTATATTATTACCACTTGGCAGGAGGTGCTACTAGCATCTAATAAGTAGAGTCCAGTGATGCTGTTAAACATCTCACAATGCACAGGACAGTTCCCTCAAAGATTTGTCTTCCTAAAATGTCCATAGTGTCCAGATTGAGAAACCCAGAAGTAGGTGTTGATGAAGCACCAGTGGGGAAAGCATTCCTTTTCAGCAGCCTAGAACACATGTGTTCACTTGCAGGCAGGCAGTTTGTTACTTTTGTGACCTGTTTACCTCCTAGTGGAGATTTTTCTAGTTGCTTTCATGAGATCTTAGAAGTGGGTGGACATTACCAAACAGAGGCAACACTGCAGCTGTTGTGTCTCTTGGAAGGTTGTTATTGCTGTTGTTTTGGCAAGTAACACAGGGAAGAGCTGCGTTTATTCTGTTTCCTTATTCCAGCGATGACATTCAAGTTAGTTATAAGGAGTCATCTCTTACTTACAGGAATCATTAAACAGTGGACGGGGTTACTGAGACAATCTCTGGAGGTTTTGAAAAATTGGATAGATAATTTAAGAATATTCTGCCAAAATTTAAGGGAATTGGGAGCAAAATATTTTCAGGCTGTTTGAATTCATTCCTTCAATCTGTGAATAACATAAACAGATGTTTAAAAGAAATTCTCATTTAAAGGAATATTTTAGACTTCAAATTTGGGATTTTGAGATATACGCAAAAAACCTTGAAAAACTCAATGGCCTATAACCTCAGTAGAGCTGAAACAGTGAAAAAAAAACACCAAAAAAACACAAGTAAAACAAAAACAACGACATCACCAATGTCTTTGAAGAGGAAACATTAAAATGTTACATAACCTCTTGCGCCTTCTGCCTCTGTAACTCAGCTTGCTCCTTACAAAGTCTGGATCATGTAGGTCACGTAGTCTCAGAAAGTGGGGGCTTACAATACTAAGAACTGGAGTTTGTCTCACTCACCCTTGTCCTGCCCCTGCAAACCTGCTTAATCATGCCTGCCCGTGTAAAGGTCAGGCATCCCCCTCCCTGTCTTGACTGCTGTTCCCATGCGTGTGAAACTAGTGTTGCCCTACTATAGTAGGTTGACCCACTATATAGTTGACCTACTCTAGTAGGTATATAAAAACTCTATAACCTCTTTGTTTGGGACTCAGAGCTTAGAGTGTTAACTCCTCTGGGCCCGCCAGCATAATAAACCTGAGTTCTCCAACTCTCCGAGTGTGGTGCTTGGTTTCTTGATTACTGGTTTCTGCAACATCCTGACTAAATCCTGGTACTCAATATCTCTTCATGATTTTGTCTTAGTCCAGTTTCTTCTTATGACTCATTCGGGGCCAGATGAACTAGACACTCAATTTCTCAAGAATTATGCCTCTCTTATTGACTGTCCTCACGGCAGTCTGACTGCAGAATTTACAAGCACTGACTCAAGAGCAGAATTGTCTGTGGTCCCCAAATGTGCCAGGCGCACTACTCTTCCTTCGAATAAAATGGGGGGGGGGCCTTGATGCCATGTGGCAGTGGATCTCTGTTCTATGTACTCTCCCATCTCCTAGACGATGATTTCATTCCTTCTTTCCTTGAGCCTACATTGCACACTCTGCCTCCTTTGCACACGCTTCACACTGGTCCAAAGTCAGCATTTCCCCTACCCCCCATTTCCATCCTTCTTTCCTGCTCCAGATGGATCGATGATTCTCCCTTCTCTCTCAACCACATCCATTTTCACCTCTTTCCTGAAACATGCTGTGTCCCCCTTCTTAAAAACAAGACCAAAGAAAACACATTTCATTCCCCACACCAGGTGCATCTTTATTTTGTATCTCCCCCTTTAGCAAAGCTTGTCAAAAAAGTCTATACTGGTGTGTCTGATTCTATTTTGGGTTGTAGCTTTACTTCTAAGGGTTTCCCTGGTGACTCAGATGGTAAAGAATCTGCCTGCAATGCAAGAGACCCAGGTTTTATCCCTGGGTCAGGAAGATACCCTGGAGAAGAGAATGCCAACCCGCTCTATATTCTGACCTGGAGAATTCCATGGACAGAGGAACCTGGCAGAGGAACCATAGATAGCAAAGAGATGGACACAACTAAGCAACTAACACTTTCACTTTTTCACTTTACTTCTAAAGGTTTGGAGACCCATTGAAACCAAATGAATTTGGGTTATCAAGTTTGTAACAGGGAAGAACAACTCTCATTCCATATTGAAACAGCTTCCTTTACTTTAAACTTTGTATGGCTTTTGCTACACTTAATCACTAAAGGGATGTTGCCTACAGCTTAAAGTATACATAATGGCCTTTTCTGGGAACCTTGAGGGTTAAGTTAAGCTTGAGGGTTAAGCTATAATACCTTTGTTAAACTCACAGGAAACATCCTGACCAGAACCCCCAGTGAATGGCTACAGGAAAGAAGAAATTAACATATCCTTTCTAGAGTCAGCTAGAACCAGAAAATATTTGCAACAACTTACCACCTTTTTAACTTTACCTCCTCCCCTCATGCTTTTTGTTCTATAAAAGAAACCTGGGAAAGGTAGCTTTTTGGGGCACTAGTCCACCATCTTTTTGGTCTGGGGGCTTTCTGAATAAAGGCACTATTCTTTATCCCAACAACCCATCTATCGATTTATTGGCCTGTCATATGGAAGTAGTCTGAGCTTGGACTTGCTAAAACGCTGATGCGTTAGGGCCCTTGAGGACATTTGTGTCCTATAACTTTGACCACAGACTCCGGTGCTTTTGGAGTTCTTTCAACTTCTTGTGTTTTTTTCCTCCATGGTTCTTTACCAGCTGTCACTTCAGCTATCGTTAACGTGTCTGCTCTGTAGTCTCAGTGCACTCATTACCATTTCTAATTTATTGCTTAAATTTGCTGTGGCTAAAAATGCAGATACTTGGACATGACATGTAGACCTCTGTGTAAAGTGTGAGCCAGTGAGCTCTGAATGAAGGCTTGAGAAAGGAGAAGAGTCCCTTTTTCTATTTTAATGCCTGGGTTTTCAAGAATTAAAGTTTTGGAGATTCTAGGATGAGTGATCTTTAGTTGGGTGAGATGCTATTGTAAGCATTGCTCAAGGCTTATGGTTCTGCCATAATAAACATCCAGTGAGCATTTGCCGAGTGAGCGCACGTACTTCCCAACACACAGAATAGCTGGGAGTCCTAAATCTTGTATTTTTACATTTCTAGTCTATGTGTCAAACTATGATACGATTCTTTGTCTACTGTCCAACCATCCCATTTGATTCCTGCTCAGTGACTGACAGTTTATTGATGACACTGCAGCAAAAAAACAGACTTGAAGTCAAGGGCAGTTAAACATCTTCCTGATGACCTTTCTACCCAGCAGCTCCTTTCCACTCCCATTGTCTCAACTGTGATTCCAATCTAGAGTATTTCACATCTGACTGATACACTTTTTTTTAAAAAATTTATTTTGTATTGGGGTATAGCCAGTTAAAATGTTGTGATAGTTTCAGGTGAACAGTAAAGGCATTCAACCATATATTTATGTGTATCTGTTCTCCTCCAAACTCGCCTCATCCAGGCTGCTACATAACATTGAGTAGGGTTCCACGCGCTATGCAGTTGGTCCTTGTTGGTTATCTGTTTTATATATAGCAGTGTGTACATGTCCATTCCAAACTCCCTAACTATGCTTTCCCCCCATCCTTCCGCCTGGCACCCATAAGTTCATTCTCTAAGTCTGTGAGTTTCTTTCTGTTTTGTAAGTAAGTTCATTTGGTTGATACACTCTTAATGGCTCCCTTTGCATTATAATTTAGCTGTAGAGTCAAAACAACTACAACTGGCACAATCTACTTTCTTAAACCTAAGAGTCCAGTGCATTGACCTTCTCACTCTGATCAGAAGACTTTTCTTTCATGTTTTTGAGTATTTACTAAATTTTAGGGACTAGAACTGAGAGCTTTACATATTTTATTTCATTCTCATAACAATGCCATTGAAGCATTATTAATATTATCATGATTTTACCATCTAGAAGGCAAAGCACAGAGGAGTAAATTGCTCAGGGATCACACAACTAGGACATGGCAGAACTGAGGTTCAGACTCAGGACTGTTTGATTTCAGAATGCATGTTTTTAACCACCGCTCCCCATGTATTGACAAACCTTGGAGCTCCTGAAAACCACCCATATTTCTGTTTCTTGACTTGTGACAGTTGTGCTGCATATCTTATTTTCACCCAAGTTTTACCCTTCATAATCTAAGTCAATTACAACTTCAAACTGATTCCCTCTCTGAGCATTTCTATTCTGGGTGATCTGTCCCTTTTTTGAAACCTTTCAGTGCAAGGATGAGATGCTGGCTGGTTCATCAAGGTACTTTATATTTATGTTGCCTTGGGTGTTGCAAGATATTTCCCCACAAGATCAAAGACAAGCATGATGCATCTAAATAGACATAGTCCCAGTGCTTCTTGACAGACATATTGGAGATGGCAGCCCTGCAAATTCAGCTCAGGGTTCAGAGGAGCAATAATTTCCAAGGAAGGCAATGGTTTATCCCCTGGCTTCTCCTTCCTTCACATTTAGAGAATAAATTAAAAAAGTGAAAAGGGAAAAACATAGTTCTCTCATTATTTTTCCTTCTTGGAGAAGTTTTCAGAAATAAACAACTGAATTGATGAAGCCTCATGGAGAACTTTATATTTAAATATGTCAGGTACGTACAAGAGGGGCCAAACAGCAGAGTAGAAAATAGGAACCCTGTGTTCTGAGAGTAGATGTGGCAATACTGAAAGCCAGTAGGCCTATGTTTTACTCTTGGGTGTGCCTCTCAGTGGATGGGCAAATTTTAGCAAGGTTCTTTGTCTTCCTAGACTCCAGCTTTCCTCACCTGTTAAAGGTGGAAACAGTACCAGTGGTTGTCATATTATTTGACTCAAGGAGGAAGGTGAAGCATTAATAAACATGCATGAAAGTTCATTCTTCAAGGGGCTTAGATAGGAGAGAAGAGAAATGAAGGAAAACAGACAAGAAACCTAGAATGAGATTGAGCAGGAGGGAATGAGTGAACCTACAGTGTTGGGAGGAGTCAGGGAATCAGTTGGTTGCTGACTAGCTGTCCATTTCCTTTTTCCTCTAATACTGGAATCCCCATTGTTTTTGTGTTGATGGTGTGCTGGGGGCCAGCACAGGCCATCACTCCCATGACAAGGTCATGTGGAAGAGAACTGCTAAGCAAGGCTTCAGGACTCGAGGGGCTCCCTAGACCAGCTCAAGCATCTACCCCAAAACCAGAATCTGTCTGTCTTACTATTTTGTGCCTTCCACCAACTCTCCTGACATACAGGGGGCTATCCCTGACCACCTTTCTCTGGAGAAAATCAACTTAGGGCTCTAGCTAATAAGTCTCCTGGACATGAGAAGAATATTTCAAATCAAACCCCCTCTGTTAGCATTCTAGCTTGCTTGGCAGGTTTATCCAGACTCTTGCAGCTATGCATATGATTGTTCACAGCCTCCCAACTGTGAGAGGACAGGAAGCCTAAAACATAGAGCCTTTCAAAGAGTTAAAAGTTATTAGAGTGGTGCTGGTGTAGGGTTTCATTATTGGGCCAATGCTTGTTGCTAAGTTCCCATATCTCTTATCCACTGTGCACCTGGGAGTACATTAGTTAACATAGTTGGAATGTAAGAAAAACAAATGGAGCCTTGAATTAACCACATCAGACCTTTGAGCTAATTGGATCTTTCTTGTAACTCACTGCACCTTTGCTCTGTGAGAAATGTAACTCTGTTTAGCATTTTCTGAGGCTGACATAGATTAGAAATGTAAAGAAAAAACACTTTGAGGGAAAATAAGTTTTCTGGTTGAGCAGCCTTTATCAAAAGAGGGTCATAAAATGTTCACAGGCCTCAAAGACCAGAAGATAATGTACACAACATCATTTGTGGGAAAGGTTTGCAGAAAAAATCTTGGTTTCGATAAGGGCAAAACTGCTGGAATGTTTGGGCTGACTCTGTATGACCTTGCATCTTTCATTTCCCTCTATGTACAAGTTGAGATATAAAAGTCTCTTTTGAAAATAAAGTAAGAGGCCTTGCTTGAAGAAGCTTGGTCACCCTGTGTCTCTTTTTTTCTTTCTTTCTCTCTTACTCTTTTTTTCAGGCTGATCCTTTGGAGCATAGAGACTCCCTGCATTCACTTATCTGCCTGGGTTTCTAAGACCTGAACGGGAAGACATTCTGCATCTTCACTCCCTCGAGAGACTGGGAGGGCACCTGTGGCCTCCGTGAACAGGGCAAACTCTTTGTCTCGGGGTTTTATTGGCTTTCTATGTAAACCAAGGAATATCAGCCTCTTTCTCTCCTCTATTTTCTTATTTACAACATTCTTTCCTTATCTCTCTCTAAATCATTTGCCGATGCCTTTTCTCCTTCGGGTTCCCAGCAATGGTGCATTCAGTACCAAAAAAGGCATGTCTGTCTAAATAGTAAAGCTACTTTTATTCCCCAGGTTCTCTGCTGCCTTGGTGTTTAGGCATGACTGTGGGACCAATCCTGACCTATAAGATCTGAGAATTAGAATTCTTCTAATGGGATTTCTGGGAAAACTATTGTTGAAAGATTGACCTACATGCCACTTGGACTTGATGTCTGGAGCTACGGTAGCCATCTTTCCATGAATTAGGAGATAAACCTTTAATATGATAATCAGCACAGAGGATGGTGAAGTAGGAAATACAGGAAAAGCCCAGGACCCTAATGGCATGGATGGAGAGCTGATCTGGTGCCATAAGTACTAACTGCTGGGCTGTTAATGTGAGAAAAATTAATTCTTCTTTGTTTAAGACAGAGTTGCTTGGTCCTTCTCTTTGTTGCATGGAGAGGGCATTTCTCACTGATAGAGAAGGATGGATGAAAACAGCAGTGGAGACCCAACTAGACCTCTAGTTGGAGGAGAATGTCGGGACTCTGAGGGTAAAGGAACCTGGGAACGATCACCAACTGGCCAGGGAAGCTGAAGTGTGACTTGGGTGAGGCTTTAGAGATGACTCTGAAAGTTAGGATAGATAAATGTGAGTCTTTAAGGATTGTCTGAGGACATTTACAAGAACAGAGATGGGTAAAAAGAAACAAAAATGGGACACAGCTCTTTACAAAGAGATCCGCTGTCAACACAGCAGCGAGCTTTCCTTTGGTGCATTTCTATGACAATTTCCTTAAGAGTCTTGTGTTTGCGTCAGACAAACCAAAATTTGAAGAATATTCTACATGGTTCAACTGGCCTTCATTCTAAACTTACATCATTGTCTTCAGATTAAAGGAGGCTACAGAGCTGTGGCTGCTGAGTGCAAGGGTGTGATTAGGAAAAGAAATAATTTTTTCTACAAAGGATGTAATTAGGATAATTGATAAAATATGACTATAGATGTTACATTAGAGAGCCTTATTTTATCAGTGTTAACTTTCTGGAATTTAGTAATCATAAGACTGTAGTTTTTAGGAGAGCCAGGATGAAGTGTTTAGGGGAGAGGAGTCCTGGTGTCTGCAATTTGCTCTCAAATCATTCCTCAAGAAACATATGCGTGTGTGTGAGTGTTGAGAGCGAGAAGGCAAATGTGGGAAAATGTTAATGGGTAAGCCTGGGGGAAAGGCATATGGGTGCTCATTGTACTACTTTTATCATATTTTTGTGGATTTGAAATATTTTAAAGTACAATAAAAATTTTTGGTACATATTTTAATTTTTTAAACTTGTTGTAGCTGAAACAGTTTGTAAAGTTTCTATGGCAATGAAAGCACAGAGTCTGAACCACTGGACCACCAGGGAATTCCCTAGAATTTTTATTATGTGAAGAACATTTAACTCACTCCTAGCTGCCTGGTATTTGGATATATACCAACAGTTTTTGAGTAAATATGAAACTATCTGGACACCATATGTGTGTGTGTGTGTAATGTATGTCTGTTTTAAGCTTTCTCAAATTATGGGAGTGAGACAAATAATTTTAAATGCCAGAAGCATTATTTATTTATAAGATATGTCATTCCATATCATCTGTGTGTTAATGAATTGGAGTCTGATATTTTTCCATCTTTAACTCAAAGGACAATTTCAAAGGCATTTTTCAGGCTCTGAGAGTTGGACAAGATTTTGTTGGATATGATATAAATGTCTCCTGATGCATAGTGGGGATGTTACCATTTGGGGAGGATATATGATGAGCAAGATTCTAAATGCCATTACGGGACAGCTCAGGGCAGGGACACTTAGCCAACCACACATCTGCAGCCTGCAGATTAAGTGACCACTGCTTCCTTTTTAGCATTTCCATGTGGCTGTTATTTTGTGAATGACATCTACCATGGGCTTAATTGTAATGCTTTTCCATACAACCAAGTATCAATTCAGCAAAAATCAAACAGGCTCATTTAAATTGGAAAGCAGTGTTTTCCTGATTTCGCCTTTTCTTGAAGTTACCGCAACTACAGGCCACAGCATTTCCTGAGGCTTGGTCCCTACACCGTGCCTACAAGAGCAGTGCAGTTTGTGTGTGGTTGCTGTGGGCTGGGAGTTCCCATTGTGCCCTGTGGACTCGAGTAGATTTTGTCTCTTCTCAGTTTCCTCTTCCAGAAAGCAGGGAATAGTGAAACTCCTTCCCAGGGTTTTTGGTGTGATTAGATGAAGCTAATGGATGAGAAAGAAGTCACATGTACTAAATCTGAATTTCCCTTCTTTAGTCCATTGGTCTTAATTTCCAGGTAATTTCTATTGTAACTAACAACTGTGCTAAAAATATATTTAATAGAATCTATACTCTACAATCTTGTAAGCAGCATGGGATGAATATTGACTGAGATGATAAGAGCCACATGTGGTCCACTCTGATGCTAAGAGTCTCTCTAATACCAAGTAAACATTGCTTATGCCTCTCTTCTTCTCTTATAAATGTCTATCAGGAATGAGTTAATATACTCCTCTTAATTTTTGTAGAGCTTGCCCATTCTCAAACCCACCATGATTGAGTTCGAATGGACATTGGCACCTATGGGTACTTCGTTTTTTGTACTGACTGCCCGTCTTCCTATTTTTGTCCACCCTGCCATCTCAAATTAAGAGTGAAGCATATGATGTGAAGTGGCTGCTAATTCAGGTCGCCAGGTTAAGCAGCGAGGAAAGATTCATTTTCTATTCTCGGTCATACTTGGAGATTGCTGTTGTCACCTGGGCTGACTCTGAGTGGCTGCCTGCGGGGCTGCCCACCCGCTCCCAGCTCACTAGACCAGTGTATAGGTTGGAAGCCCAAAGACACAAAGGTGAATGGAACACAATACAGAGCCCAGAAATGAATCCACACCTATATAGTTAATTAGTCTACAACAAAGAAAACAAGACCATATAATGGGGAAAAGATAGCCTCTTTAATAAGTGGTTCTGGGGAAAGTAGAAGCTCCATGCTAAAGCTCCATGCTAAAGAATCAAACTGCAGAACTCTGCCACACCATACACAAAAATAAATTCAAAATGAATTATAGACTTAAAGGTAAGACATGAAACCATAAAACTTCTAGAAGAAACCATAAGCATTAAGTTCTTTGACATCAATCTTGGTAATTTTTGGGATATGCCTCCTTAGGCAAGAGAAACAAAAGCAAAATAAACAAATGGAGCTATATTAAACTAAAAAAACTTTTGCAAATTGAAGGAAATTATCAGCAAAGCAAAAGGCCAATTATGGAATGGAAGAAGATATTTTTATATGATATACTTGATAAGGGGTTAACTTTCAAAATATACAAAGAACTCATACAGCTCAACATCAAAAAAACAACCTGACTAAAATGGGTAAAGTACCTGAATAGACATTTTCCCAAAAAGATGACACAGATGGCTGACAGACACAGGAAAAGATGTCAAAAATCACTAATTAATGAAGAAATACAATTGAAAAACACAGATATTCACCTCACATCTGATAGAATGGCAATCATTAAAAAGAAAAACAATAGCAAATGTTGGTGAGAATGTGGAGAAAAGGGAACCCTCATGCACTGTTGGTGGGAATACAAATTGGTGTAGCCACTTTGGAAAATAGTATGGAGATTCTTCAAAAAAATTAAAAATAGAACTACCATATGATCCATTCTTGGGTATTTATCTGAAGAAAATGAAAATATTAATTACAAAAATGCACTCCTATGTTCATTGGAAGCAACCTAAGTGCCCGTAAATAGATGAATGGATGAAGAAGATGTTGTACATACGTATAATAGAATACAACTTAACCCTAAAAAAGCATGAAAGCTTGCATTTGTGACAACATGGATAAACCTTCAGGGTATTAAGCTAAGTGAAGTAAATTGGACAGGGAAAGACATGCAGTATGATTTCATTTATATGTGGAATCTAAAAAATAAACCAAAAAACAAACCTAACAAAACAGAAACTGAGTTATAGATACAGAGAACAACCAGGTGGTAAGGAAGGAAAGAAATAGATGAGAGAGATTAAGAGCTACAAACTTCCAGTTGTAAAATAAATGAGTCACCATGTAAAATGCACAGTGTGGAGAGTAAAGTCAACAATTGTGTGACATCTTTGTATAGTGACATAACCTAACTAGACTTATTGTGCTGATAATTTGTAATATATAGGAATATCAAAACACTGTGTTTTGTACCAGAAACTAACACTGTGTTTTAGGTCAGTTATACTTCAAACACAATCAAATGAACAAATGCATAAAAAAAAAGATCAGAATTGTGGTTATCAGAGGTAGAGAGTTTGGGGGTATAGGGAGGGGGAATTGGATGAAGGCAGTAAAAAAAATGTACAAACTTCCAATTATAAAATGGAAAATCCCCAAAGCCTTCTGGGTCTGATCCTAGTACAGTCAGCCGAAAGTCTGACCATATTGGTCTTTGTTTCTCAAAGGACTTGAGCCCTTTATAGATACCTAGCAACTCTGAGGTCTATATTTTGTCTGTGGAACCATCATACTAAGGAGTCTTAGCTGGTTGTTTTTTTTTTTTTTTTAGGACAAGGAGGGAAAGGGATAAAGAGAGAAATATTTTTAGATTAGGACTAGCGTTTCAGTAAAGCTTGTAGTACATAATACTGTTTTTACCATAGGTGTAGTTTGTTATCAAATGATAGAGAAAATCCTAAAGAGAGTTTGGATTTAGAATCTAGAATATACATGTGTATTAACTGAATGAATAAAAACTTATTTTCCTAGGTTAGCTAGGTTTCTCTAAATGACAAGAGATTAAATTGACATGGGATTTACTTTTGGGGGAAAACAAGAAATAAAACTGCATATTATGTATGCATGAAATTCTTTCAGTCCACCACTGTAAACCCCATTTAGTAAACCAATATTGCAACTCCAGAATGTATATAATTTTCTATATTATTTTTAAAGAGTTAATAGAGTTTCCAGATGCACATTTAATTTATACCAGAAAGTAATTTATTCAGTGAAAAGACATTACTTGGTCCAACTGAAGGTGAATCACTAGTCTTTTCATAAATGTATTGAAAACTAATTTTTTCAGTTTTCTGTGACCTGTGGTTAAAGTATTTTTATCATGTTAGAAGCCATTAGCATGGTTTTTATATAATGTATACAGTATTTGCAAAAAAGAGCCTATTTTCATTCATTATCTCTTTTAGCTCAGTACTTGAGTTAATAATGATTAATACCTTCAAGAATGATATAATGTATTCTGACTTCAAAGGTGTTCTGGGCAAGCTATTTCTCTAGTTAACATGACCATGGTTCTGCAATTTTTAGGGAGATTAAAAATGTGCTGAGGGTTGAAAGTATCTTGATGCATTTTCAATGATGCACTTTAAATATTCAGCACCATTTTACCCTATCCTTACTGTCATGAATATATACCTATAAGTGCCTCAAACTTACCATGGAGAGTGTTATTGATTAAAATGTAAGTGTGTTAAAATAAAGAGAGTAAAATTATGCTCTTATAGATATAGGTTTTGGACCTATTAACACAATATTTAAAATTATATATATATGCTTTTCCTCCACTGTTGGGAGGTTGCAGCTGCTGAGTAAAGTCTAAAGTTTATTGACTAGACTGATTCTTAGTAACAGCCCTGACTTGCAAAATTACTTATTGATTAAAGAAGACAGATTGTACCTCTAGCTGCTCAGTACTTTCTTTTTGATTTAAATGACCCTGTATTTGGACACTTTGTCCACCTACTTTCCATCATTGTATGCATCTTTGTTAATCATGTTTTCTGTTATGTTTCTATCTATTGCTTGTTTGCAAATTGGACCCAGAAGTTAACAGATGGATTAGTGAGTAACAAGAGAGCACAGAAGAAATTGAAAGTGTCATCAATACAGACTAGATATAAAGACTTCTTTGGGAAGGAGAAGTAGAGATGGGAGTTGCATGTTTGTGGAGTACACTGTCAAACTGGCCAGTTCTGTTGCAGTCAGGGTACTAGACAAAACCATTGTATTGCATTCCACATGTATATTGTATATTTCATAAGTATATTTCTTAGGTACTCAGTTCAGTTCAGTTCAGTCACTCAGTTGTATCCGACTCTGCAACCCCATGAATTGCAGCACGCCAGGCCTCCCTGTCCATCCCCAAATCCCAGATGACCCAAACTCATGTCCATCCAGTCAGTGATGCCATCCAGCCTCTCATCCTCTGTTGTCCCCTTCTCCTCCTGCCCCTAATCTGTCCCAGCATCAGAGTCTTTTCCAATGAGTCAGCTCTTTGCATGAGGTAGCCAAAGTACCGGAGCTTCAGCGTTAGCATCATTCCTTCCAAAGAAATCCCAGGGCTGATCTCCTTCAGAATGGACTGGTTGGATATCCTTGCAGTCCGAGGGACTCTCAAGAGTCTTCTCCAACACCACAGTTCAAAAGCATCAATTCTTCGGCACTAGTCAGAGAGAAATTATACTGAAAAAGTTCTCAGGTTCTAGGAAAGCAACTGACTTGGTCATAGCCTCTTCCTCTCTAGCGATGGGGAGTAACAACCACACTCCTTTAGGGTTTCCTTTCAGCTCCTCACACTCTAGATTATTTTGGGTAAGTTGCCAGAGTTAATTCCTAAGGAAAGATAGCTATATCATTGTGTTTAAAACCTTGCTGATGCTGTAAGTCCAAAGTGGCTCAGGCGGTAAAGCATCTGTCTACAATGCAGGAGACCTGGGTTCGACTCCTGGGTCAGGAAGATCCCCTGGAGAAGGAAATGGCAAACCACTCCAGTACTGTTGCCTGGAAAATCCCATGGACAGAGGAGCCTGGTAGGCTGAGGTCCATGGGGTCTCAAAGAGTCGGACATGACTGAGCACACTTCCACTTTCAACTGAGACTCATGGTCTGTATCCAAGGATCTCCTGCAACTTCATCTCCCAGCCTGTCCTCCTGCCTTCCTCTTAAGCTCCCACTCCTTCTCCTAGTTTCCCAGGCCTGGCTCCACCCACACTCCACCTGTTCCTGCCCCGCCTTGACCTCTTCCCCCAGAAGCAGCAAGTGGGAGATCTGGATTGAGTTCACCTTGCGTGGTCAGTTTGCTCATCTGTCCTATAAAATGAGAGATAGTATACATAACGATTCACCATGATTTTGGTATTTGTATGGCAAGTGGAAAGAACTCAGATAAACAGGAATTCACATCCTGCATTAAGCATTTAGGAGCCTGTGATCTTGGCATTCCTCAAGTCTCTCTGAGACTGAGTCCCTTCTCTGGGGAGGGGATGATCCATCGCCCTTCATGGTTCATAGGAGGATTTAATTAGACAACACTTCCCAGTGTTTATCATTTAACCAGAAATTCAGTACTGTGACTGACTCTAATTAAAACTTCAGCAATATAAATAATTCATGTTAATCATCAGAATACGGCAACCCTGGCCTAACACATTTCGTGTCTCTAAGCACGCTATGAGTCATATTAAAAATTTGAAAGTTTCCTCAAAATGAATTTAAAAAGTAGTGTAGATTCCTGGGGACTATTAGACATATGTGCTCACGATGGTGCAGCTTGTAGGTAGGATGGGATCGTCACACCAGACTCCTCTTTGTTCCTCTTATTTATCACAAACTCTGTTGTTTAGACATTCTGTCAGAAAGAATTTGTGGAAGAAAGTTAACAGACAAACACAGTGATTTGGGGTTTGTCACTATGCGAGTAACACTACTCTGTTTTGGTGGTTTTGTCTATAGTATTGTGATTCATGTTGGTTAGAGCCACAAGAAAAGAAAGCATTAAATAAAATGTGGGGGAAAGACACTGAAAACAAAAATAACAGAAAAGGTAAGTGAAATAAGAGTAGCTGATCTAGGCCACAGAATGGAAGAGTAGGGGGAATACTACCAGAAAGAGCGTAGTTTTGAGTCATGATATTTGAGTTAGAATCCGAATAAGGTGGGCACATTTTTGGGTGATTAAAAAAACTACCAAGATTCCCAGGTGACTCAGCGGTAAAGAATCTGCCTGCCAATGGAAAAGACGTGGAAAATCTGGAGGAGGAAATGGCAACCCACTCCACCATTCTTGCCTAGAAAATCCCACAGACAGAGAATCCTGGAGGAGTCCATAGGGTTACAAAGAGTCGACATGCCCAAGCATGCATGCACGCATGTAAAAAAATCTAACAAATGAAGATACCCCTCTGATAAAGTGGATGACATTATCTACTACCATTATGAAAATTTTGCAAATCCTGATTTTTTTTAATTAAAAAAAATTTTTTAATTGAAGTATAGCTGATTTACAGTGTTGTGTCAATGCCTACTGTACAGCAAAGCGACTCAGTTATACACGTGCATACATACATTCTTTTATCTTTTGAAGTTTCTTGAAAGTGGGAGTAAACGTGTCTTCCCTGCATCCGTTTAACAGTGGTGGAAATAAAGCTAAATATTTCATATTATATATTTTGAACATTCTCAAAAGAGTTCTTATTTTACTAATACATGTCATTGTAATTATTATTTCAAACTATCGATGTTTTGTGTTTATAATTCTCTCTTGTCAAATGCTCCATGCTTTTAGCATTTATCCAAATATACTGCCCTGTTGGTTCTTCTTTTTTTTTTTTTTCACCTTTCCCTGGCCATATGAGGCAGACAGACTGTGCTTGATTCTAGATGAGTGTCTTTAGGTATGAGCCCATTCTGGGACTGTACCATATATCAGAGTTTTATAAAAAATGACTTTATTAATATTATTATCTGGCCAGGCGGCATGTGGGATCTTCCTTGACCAGGGATGGAAGCTGTGCACCCTGTGGAGGGAGCATGGAGTCTTAACTACTTCCCAGGCGGCTCAGTGGTAAAGAATCCACCTGCTTGTGCAGGAGACATGGGTACAATCTCTGGGTTGGGAAGCTCCCCTGGAGGAGGAAATGGCTACCCAGTCCTGTATTTTCGCCTGGGAAATTCCATGGACAGAGGAGCCTGGCCGGCTACAGTCCATGGGGTTGCAAAGTCAGAAGGAACTCAGTGACCAAATAACAACAACAACCAGGAAAGCCCATAATGGATTTATAAGGGTTACACTAACATCATCACCAACACATATCCACTGTATCTTGTTCCTCCTGCCTCTGCATCGTGGCCAGCTAGGTGGTTTCACTGAGTTCTTTTATCTGAGGGCTTGCTCTCTGTGTGCAAACACTATTTATTTTTATTCAATACCACACGGCATCATTCTTTCTTTGACTCCTCCATAACTCCTGCCTTGTTAAATTCCTTTTTGATCAGTACCACATTCATTCTCCATTTATCAGTTCAGGCATTCATGATGATTATTCCACAGACAGACTGTTGACAGGATATAGTAATAATAAATTGTTTGGCCTTAACTTATCTGTTATCATTTTAATTTAATAATTCAAGCCCATGTCTATGCATGTCTACAATATATACATTATGTCTTAGATTCTGAACTCTTGGAGGGAAGGGAATACATCTATTAATATCTTTGTGTGGGTAATGGACCATGAGATAATAAAAAATCTGCTGCATAAACTAGCTTAGGAACCTTGAAAAAAGATGCCCAGGAGCCAGCAGCATTACAAAATGATTTGTACAGGCTTTTTTTTTTTTTAATTAAAATGAACTTGATGGACAAATGAGTTGCCACGTTATTCCAGGTCAACATTAGAGATGGATGCTCAGTTGTCCCAAAAAGTTACTGAGAAAACAAAGACTATCCTTCTTCCAGGAAGCATTAACAGTTGTGCTGTGAGCTTAGAAGTTCAAGGGCAAGGACTGCAATCAGAAGGACAGAAGTAAAAATCTATATTTAGCCTAGTCAAACCAGCCACTTCTCCTGATGTTAACACAAAGAGGGGGTTAAGTGGAGGTCCAGAGAAACTTACAGCATGACCACTGACGTCTTCTTGTCTTAATTTGAAATGTGTGAGGAAGCAGAACATTTATAAACCACAAGGCAGTTGTGCAATTTCCAACAGATCGGCCACAACGCAGGAAGTAAAAATGGCAAATCTTTTGGACCATCGAAAATGAGTCAAACATTTCCAGCCTGCTCTGGGAAAAACCGATTAAAATATCAAAAGGCTGGAGTGAGCAGCAGAGAGTGAGAGAAAAGGATAAAAAGGAAAGGCGAGGATCAGAGGCTTTGCGTGTGAACGCGATGGCAGTAAGATTGATGTTCTCAGCGCTCAGTCTTGATCAGTTATTTCATTAATCAGTACTTGCAGTATGTGTGCTGGATAAAGGCTTCCAAAAAAGCCTGTCTCAGCTTCTCTGCTTCTCCCAGTAGATCTATGCATATACATTTACAAATTTTGTTCACAGTTTGTCAATTTATGTCCATTTGTATATCTAGGTCTGTAACATTTCAATTTCAAATCTGTAAAGAAAGATGTCTCTGTTGAAATGACTACAACTACAGAAATTTGCAAGATCATACGTTTCTTACACTGGGAGGATCAGGTGTTGGAACCATCTTCCTATATAATGCAGAATTAGCCTGGGATCGATTCCTGGGTCAGGAAGACTCCTTGGAGAAGGGAATGGCAACTCACCCCAGTATTCTTGCCTGGAAAATTCCATGGATAGAGGAGCCTGGCGGGCTACAGCCCATGGAGTCACAAAGAGTTGGACACGACTGAGAGACTAACACAACAGCAAAAAGCCGAAAATCTCCAGGGATCTGGGTAATGGTGGAATGAGGTTGGAAGGGTAAGGTATAATGTGCACGGAGTGTGTTTAATAGGCAGTTGTCCTCTATGAAAGGACGAATTTGTGAGGAGAGAATCTGGGAGAAAACGTGGGTAGAAATAAGGATTCCGGTTGCAAGGTTTGTGATCAAAATCTCTGGTGTAGATTTTGTCAGGAGGTGTGGTGAGTCTGAGGAATAGAGACAAGGGTTCACAAGAAAAACGAGAGAAGGAGGAACCGGTTGGTTAGGACTGGGAATAAATATCTGGGCCTCCCGGAGGCCAGAGTGGAGATGCTGCAGAGATTGCACTGGGAGGGATGAGAAGGAGGAGGAAGTGAGCCCGGAGAACTTGTAGGAAGTGGGAAAGCGCCCGAGGAGACTTGCTTAATTTTCACTTTATCTCTCGATGCCTGGAGCCAAAATACGAAGACAGTCTCACCCTACATGATAAACAGAATGTTGGACTGGCCTGGGCGTCAAGAGCTTTCTACTTGTATGGGGTTTATTCGTTACTGAACCATGAATTGTTGATATTAATGCCTGCGGGGAGCACCACGCAACAGTGAAGGTGCATTGCAGGACTTCTGTAAGCAACCTTTCACGCTCCTGGAGTTGGAAAACACGACTCCATCTTGGGAGACGGTGTGCGAGCTGCGGGGGCGGCGGGAGAACAGAGTCTCCACTGCACCCCCCCGTCTCCCCCTCCAGCATAAGCCTCAGCACAGATACAGAGACAGAAGACATGGTTCGGGAGAAGGAAGGGATTGTGAGAAGGGTTAAACACATAAGCGTTGGTGCCAGGCTATTTAAGGATAATAGATTAAGTTCCCTGCATACGAATCTTCAAGTTGTGAACTTTCAAAGATGAGAACATGTGATCCATCAGTGTCAGGCACGAGTGACATTGCAGCTTGCCCTCCATCTCCTATTGCTGATGATCCTTCAGTTCTACTACGCTGCTGCTGCTGCTAAGTCGCTTCAGTCGTGTCCGACTCTGTGAGACCCCATAGACGGCAGCCCACCAGGCTCCCCCATCCCTGGGATTCTTCAGGCAAGAACACTGGCTTGGGTTGCCATTTCCTTCTCCAGTGCATGAAAGTGAAAAGTGAAAGCGAAGTCGCTCAGTCGTGTCCAACTCTTCGCGACCCCAGGGACTGCAGCCCACCAGGCTCCTCCGTCCATGGGATTTTGCAGGCAAAAGTACTGGAGTGGGGTGCCATTGCCTTCTCCCCGTTCTACTATACCCCACCTCATCTCCCTCCTCCACTCAGTAACTCTTCTTGCCTGTTCACTCGATGCCAGCCCCTGCATGCTAGCTGTTGTACTGTACTACTGTACACTTCAAGGTACTGTACTGTAAGATTAAAAATGTTTTCTTTATTTTTTGTGTTTGCCTTTTATGTATTATTTGTGTGAAAAGTATTATAAACATTTTACCGTTTAGTATTATATAGCCAACTGTGGTAGTTGGGTATCTAGGCTAACTTTGTGGGACTTAAATGAACAAATTGGATTTAATGAACAGGCTCTTGGACAGGAACTTGTTCATATGTGGGGGACTGACTGTATGGAGACAAGGAAATGTCTGTCTTGAAATGAGAAGCCCTGAGATTCTGATCATGTACCAACTCTCCTGGGACGTGGGTGGTTTCCTCTTGGACTCCTGCAGAGCCATCAGTCTCACGCAGCCTGCAGCACAGGCAGGAGGCCTCCTGCACTTCATGAGGATGCCCAGGGGCCACATTTATTCATCTATCTGCATGGCATGTGATGAAAATGATGCATCTGATAGTTGTCTGGAGAATAGCATGGGAGTTAGAGATGTGGAGAGCGGACACATCCACGGGCTCTGAATTTCCTCTGACAATTTGAAAAGCCCTTTTCTTTAAAGTTGGACCTGACGTCAAGCGTGGACTTGGGAAGGGTTCCTTAGAACCCTTCTCTCTGTCCAGTCTCTCCTTGGTGAAGAGAATGGTTTAAAATGTTTATCTGCCAGGCAGGTGTGTGGAAGTGTGACACACAATAATGCAAGATCAATGTATTTGCAAATATTAATTTTCGAGGCTAGGATTTTGGTGGGTAATAAATGTAATTTAATAACTGTGGTTTAGCGTCTCTCTATTTAAAGGTGATGCTTTACCCTTCTGATTTTTCTTGCCCATCCTGTCCTACATATGAAATTGGAGGCATATTTTTAAAAGCGAGTGAAAGATAAGAAAGCTGAAATAAAAGGGATCACAGCTATCTAGGCTCAGTTTCTTCTTACATGAAAATGAGGGCGTTGTACGATATGAGATTTACATCTCCTTTGAACTCAAAAAGTCTAATTATGTGAAACAAATTTAAAAAGTACTTGAGAGATATGAGGAAACTGTTTAATTAAATTGCAATTCACTGGAGACTCAGACTGCTGGAGGCAGAAAAAGAGACTTCATGTAATGTTACTTTACATGAATGAGGTAAGAATCAGGAGAACAAACAGTCAGGAGAAAAATAGTACAACAAAATGTTTTTATCAATGAATTAGCTCATGTAATTGTGTGGCCATGCAGGTCAAGCACACACTCAGCTCTCTACCAAAAACAGAAAAATGATTTCAAATCTCAACCGAAAAAAAAAAAAAACAAAGAATAAATATGTATACACTGCTATAAAAAATAAAGTCTCAGCTGCCTTTGACTTAGAGGGGTGGGAATCGTGGGTGGGAAGGAGCCTCAAAAGGAGGGGATATATTTATGTGTTGTGCTAAGTTGCTTTAGTCGTGTTTGACTCTGCGATTCCATGGACTGTAAACTGCCAGGCTCTTCTGTCCATGAGGTTCTCCAGGCAAGAATACTGGAGTGGGTTTCCACCCTCTCCTCCTGGGGATCTTTCCGATCTAGGGATCAAATCTGTGTTTTGTGTCTCATGCATCGACAGGCTTTTTACCACTAGTGCCACCTGGGAAGCCCAGATACACCTATGGCTGATTCACATTGTTGTACAGCAGAAACTAACACAACATTGTAAAACAGTTATACACCAATTTAAAAAAATAAAAGAAAATCACAACTGCCTTCTAAAAAGGGTGAATCTTACGATTAAAGAATGCATCAGATTATCTGCTGTCCCATTTTGAGGCTAATCACTTGGGCGCCTTGACTAAAGGTGGACCTGGAATTTGAGTTTGGAGATGGGTGAAGGAGAGATGTCTGTGTGTTCTTCATCATAGAATGAGAACTTGA
Organism: Aepyceros melampus; assembly: GCA_006408695.1. Classification (NCBI taxonomy): domain Eukaryota; kingdom Metazoa; phylum Chordata; class Mammalia; order Artiodactyla; family Bovidae; genus Aepyceros; species Aepyceros melampus. The sequence goes on along the minus strand of SJXQ01004424.1, from coordinate 19,824 downwards.
GCTCTTGGGCCAATGTAGGTGGTGGGAAGAGGTCAGGGAGAGAGGATGGGGAGGGAGAAGTGGAGAGAGGAGCTTGCATATTGACTGGAGGCCAGGGCTCCACATGGCCTGGAACAGCCAGTGGAGAAGCCAAGGGTTCCCTTCCCCCAAAATAATCCTTACTTTTTTTGAGAGCACTGAATACTAAAAAAACAACAACATATTCGTTATTAGAGAAGATTTAAGAAATAAGAGGTGTGTGTGGGGGGGCGTGCATGCTCAGTTGTGTCTGACTCTTTGCGTGCATGCTCAGTCACTTCAGTTGTGCCTGACTCTGTGCGACCCCATGGACTGTAGCCTGCAGACTCCTTTGTCCACGGGATTCTCCAGGCAAGAATACTGGATTGGGTTGCCATGTCCTCCTCTGGAGAAGGCAATGGCACCCCATTCCAGTACTCTTGCCTGGAAAAACCATGGATGGAGAAGCCTGGAAGGCTGCAGTCCCCATGGGGTCGCTGAGGGTCGGACATGACTGAGCAACTTCACTTTCATTTTTCACTTTCATGCATTGGAGAAGGAAATGGCAACCCACACCAGTGTTCTTGCCTGAATCCCAGGGATGGGGGAGCCTGGTGGGCTGCTGTGTATGGGGTCGCACAGAGTCGGACATGACTGAAGTGACTTAGCAGCAGCAGCAGCAGCCCTCTTCCCAGCCCAGGGATGGAACCCATATCTCCTTTCTCTCCTGCATTGCAGGTGGATTCTTTTCCCACTGAGCCACTTGTGAAGCCCAGAAAAACGTTGCCTTCTTTGGTTCTAGTTAATTCAGGTAATAATGAAATAATAAAAATAAATTTATTTAGCAGAAAATCAAATCTCCAAATTATTATAAAATAAAATGATTTTGTAGGAAAAATGTCACTTTCTAACACAAATAACCAGAGATCCCACTTTATGCTGTTCTTTTTTATTTCCATTCAACATCTATCTTGGCTGTGATAGAGAATAAAACCTAAATTTTAAATGCTCACAACTTGCCCTCATTTTTTTCCAAAGAAGGAAAGAGCTCTTGGTTTCAGTGATGTTGCCTTTTTGTTCTGATCAGTAGGGGTGGAGATTTGAAGATGATGAGAGCCTGTTGGGTCACAGTGGGTAAAACAGGGAATAAGCTGCTGTGGTTGCACAGACGATGAAGGCAGAAAACATCCAGGGAGTGGGAGAGGTGAGCTAAGATGAGAATTACGTCACTATGTATTGGTTCTTCCTGTGTATAAATCTCTGTGACATGTGCTATCAGCAAAAGTGCTTTCGAAGCAAAATCCTGGAACCAGTACAGGTTGAGTGTAATGTTCTATTCATTCAAGTTATTTCCACATCTTTTCTCATCCATAAATTCTTGGTGCATAATCAGAAGTGTATGCAAAGCAGATGGTACCGGCCAACAGGAGGAGATGCACAAATACGGAGCACGGATTTTTCAGACTCCTGGGATGGGATAACCTTGTTCTAGTGGAAACTGTGATTTGTTTGGATTTACCGGTTCTGTGACTATCGGCTGGTCCATATTTCTCTATTGCTTAATCAGTAAAATAGAGAAATAGCTAATGCATCTAAAGACCAGTGGGCTAGGGCTTCCCTGGAGGTGCAATGGTTAAGAATCCACCTTGCAATGCAGGGAACATGGGTTCAAACTCTAGTCCAGGAAGATTCCACATGCCATGGAGCAACTAAGCCCACAAGCCACAACTACTGAACCCGAGTGTTGCAACTACTGAAACCTCCGTGCCTAGAGCCCGTGCTCTGCTACAAGAGAAGCCACCACAATGAGAAGCCTGCACACCACAGCAAAGAGTAGCCCCTGTTCGCTGCAACTAGAGAAAGCTTGCACAGCAAAGAAGACCCAACACAGCCAATAGATAAATAAATAAATCTTAAAAGAAAAACCCAGTGGCTAGATCAGGGGATCTGATCAGGTCTCTTTTAATTCTCAGATATTGAGCTTTAGAAGGTATTAACACTGAATCATGTTTTACTAGCATAGGATGTTCGAAGACACAAACTTGGACTGGAATCTCTTTTGCAACACTTACTAAGGAGTGATGCCTGGCTTGCGATTTAATATTTCTCATTTTCTGTTTCCTATTTTGTAACATGAGACAATCTCTTAAGGTTGTTACAGGGATAAAGATCATGTTCATAAGCCTTTAGCACAGTTTGTGGTCCATGGAAAGCTCTTAATACCTGGCAGTGTATATAACACCATGTATATAACCACCATATCCATAACCACAATCACATAGAACTTGACATTAAAATGGTATAAATGGGTACAGTTTGTTTATTGGGAGATTTTTGATTATTGTTTCAACTTCCTTACTAGTAATTTTTTAGTAAAGTCTATGGATGTGAGAGTTGGACTGTGAAGAAAGCTGAGTGCCGAAGAACTGATGCTTTTGAACTGTGGTGTTGGAGAAGACTCTTGAGAGTCCCTTGGACTGCAAGGAGATCCAACCATCCATTCTGAAGGAGATTGGTCCTGGGTGTTCTTTGGAAGGAATGGTGCTAAGGCTGAAACTCCAGTACTTTGGCCACCTCATGGGAAGAGTTGACTCACTGGAAAAGACCCTGATGCTGGGAGGGATTGGGGGCAGGAGGAGAAAGGGGACGACAGAGGATGAGATGGCTGGATGGCATCACTGACTTGATGGACGTGAGTCTGAGTGAACTCCAGGAGATGGTGATGGACAGGGAGGCCTGGCATGCTGCGATTCATGGGGTCGCGAAGAGTCGGACACGACTGAGCGACTGAACTGAACGAACTGAACGCTAAGTAAATAAGTCAGATGGAGAAAGTCAAATACCGTATGACTTCATCATATTGGGATTTGAAAAAAAAAAACCAAAACAAACAAGTGAAATAAAACAAAAACAAATTCACAGATACAGAGATTAGATTAGTGGTTACCAGGAGGGAAGAGGGTGGCAGGGTGACTGAAGTGGAGTGGGAGAAGTGGGTCAACAGTAATGGCTGGGTCAGTCTAGACTTGCAGTTGTGGTAACTAGATGTGGAATTGTGACCACTCTGTAGTGTATACAGATGTTGAATTATAATGCTATTCCACCTAAAAATTATGTAATAAAAATACGTTTTCTAAGGACAAAAATTAAGCCTAAATAGAACACACAACTCCAGCCATTTCAATTTAACAAGTCCGCCTAATGTGTGAAATTAAGCTTGTGAAATGATTTAGTTCCCAGATGTAATCATTCGTTTCTTTTCATACAGATGATGGCACTGCATTTGCACAGACTTGTTAATTTTCTTTCTGTTTGAGACATAAAGATGTGATTCCAAATTCCTAATTGAGAACAATACGAAACTGTTAGCAACCTTAAAAAAAAAGTAAGATGAACTGTTAGAGATTTTTGTATTTCTCCATCTTTTGGAGGTAGATAAATATTGCCAGTATTCCCTTTTATCGTATGCTAATGGTCTGTTTTTCATGTACCAATTGTCAGTTCAGAAAACCTGCTGGCCCTTCTTTGTGGTTAGAAGAGAGTTGCTAGGAGATATGCCAGTGCCAGGACCCAAAAGGCAAAGATCAGGTGGTCTTGTATGTATTTACTTGAAATCTAAAAGTGAGGACCTTCCCAGCTGGGTCAGTCCTTGGCAAAATACTGAAGTGGATCAAGTTCATATTGGGGCCTTTTATTTCCTATTTCTTTATTTATTCTCTGCCTATCCAAAATGTTAGGCAAAATGATTGTTTTTTGCTTGATGATATTGTTGAAGTAACAGTAAAGCACTGTGGATAAGGACTTTTTAGGATACAATTCTCCCAGAGGATCATTCTGTAACTTTTAATTTTAGACTCACAAGACATTGCAGAATACTGCAAGAGGTCCCATAGACCCTTGACCTAGCTTTGCCTAATGGAATCATCTTATATAACCACAGTACATTATCAAAACTGAGAAATTAACATTGTAAGATACAGCTAACTAGACCATAGACAGAGGAAACTTTTTAAGAATAAAAATTTCTCAAGGGTCAAAGGAAATCTTTTCTGAATCTTCATGTCACCTTCCCACCCCACCCCCCACTGTGCACACCTAGGTTCTTGCCCTTGTCTCACAACTTGGTGATCCTAGACACCCTTTTCTTCTCCACTCCAACCTTTTAGAGGAGGGACCATGCAGTAGCCAGCCTTTGTTTATTTACATCTTATTGTTTATTAAAGTAACTGGCATTCAATAAACATTTTTGAGTAAAAGGGTGACTAACAATTGCTTAGGTCTATAAGGGGCTTTCTGTTTTCAAAGTCCCCTTATTATACACATTATCTCTACTGAGAACATTCATGGTCTAGGAGAAAGAGTGTAGACAAGGAAAGCATTCAAACTTTGGCATTTATTAGGTTGAGCCTTGTGACAAGGTAGTGAATGTCTTTGGTCTTGCCTTGCTCACATGCTTAATTACATCTACCTAATCGAACTGCTGTGAAGATCCAAGGAGGTAATGTATGTAATAAAGAATGAAACACAGGGGCTGTGGGAGTAGAGAGGGCACAAGACTTTATTGCCATTTCACAAACTAAGGCTCAGAGAGTGAGTCCTGAGAATAAAGCTAGTACAGGGTGCTGCTGTCAAGAACCTTAAATCTTGCATGATAGCACACTCCCTTTCCCAGGCAATAGGAGATAATGTTAATATACAAACCACCAGCAACAATCATGGGGTTAGTGAAGGAGATTTAAGATGTCCTTATGTGGTTGACTTTTGCTGTATGCCCAGAAAATCTTCTCTTTGGTAGGGCTTGGTGATGGGTAAGCCAACAGGTGAGTCATGGGTGTGGGTTGCTGGGTTGGGGCCCCTGTCAAATGCCCTCCAGCCTGCCCACTGTGTGGAGAGCATGTAGCCAGGAAGCCCAATTCTGCTTCTGGAGGGCATGGAGGGAGGAGGACTTGGCATTCCCAAGTATTCACAGTGCATTATCAACATTATTTTAAAAATCCAAAGATAAATTTTAAAAGTTGGAGGGTCTTGACAACTATTGTCTTCATCACTATTACCTATTTTTTGCTCATGAAAATAATTTTTTATTGACACAAGAACACAGAATTATTTTTTTTTACTAAACATAGAACATTTCTACCACATGACTGGTAACACACTAGCCAAATTGCTTCTCAACTTGCCCTAAATACCTTTTAACATTTCCTTGAATCCCTCATACTAGAATGCCTATTTGGAAGTATTCCTTTGGCTTATTTAACCTGCTCATTTCACTGAAATGAGAGAGGAGATGGGAAAATGTATTATGGATTTATGAGGCTGTTGCTTGCAAATATCCACAACACTTGGGTTATACTAAAACCACTCAGTTTTTTGTGGTGGTGTGCAATTTGACGTTTTACTCTCTAGTTAAAAAATGGCAATGACAGCAATAAGATCAGAGATGGAGAAAGCTAGGAATTATCATGTTTCTCCAGGAACTGGAACCATTTTCTTGGTTTCAGACTGTCTTCCATCTTTGACAGTCAAAGTGAGGGGTACTAAGAGGTCAGGAAGACTGGAGATAAGGAAAAAAAAATCACTTGCGTGCAGAGTATGCCATCAGGATTGGGAAAGTTACAACTGAAATATGCTTTGAGGCATTCCTCAGTACAGTGTCTTAGGGTCAATAAATTTCTGCAAACTTTTAAGAGACAGAGCAATGTAAACTTGCTTGTGAATCTTAAATTTGTCATAACAATAATTCCTACACCATAAGGTATGAAAGGGACCTAGAAAGTTTTCTTTCTCAATTTGCTTTGACTTTTCTCATCATATATAACCCAAGAAGCAAAAACATCTTATTTCTGTTTGCCTAATATAGTTTAAATAAAGTTTAATGCAGAACAGCTCTTTTCTTTCATTAAAAAATAGATTTGTTTTGAAAACAATGTATACAGAGAAGAAGCAAAAAAACTGTCATGATAACAAATGTAAACTGTCCATCTGGGCTCCTCATGTATCTGCGGATTTCACTTTCTACTTTCCTTTGTTTTTCTTCTTGGGAATAGTGATAAACCTTGCTAAATAAAAAAGGAGTTTTCTGAAGGCATCTCTCTGTGAGGAGGCAAACCTGTGATACAAATCACAAAAGGCTAAGGTAAAAAAGCATTGCAAACACACAGGAACCAGGAGCAAACATACAGACCATCCCAGGATGTGTTCTTGGGCACATTCCTTGAACACAATCTCTTTAAGGACCACTCCTCTTGAAATATACCATGACTTATGAAACAAATGTTAATGTCAACTATACCAATTGATTGTTATGAAGCATAGATTTACATGGAATGTCAGTATTCCAGCTTTTAATGTAAATACCAGAAATGTATTCTGAAGAATCCTTCTGAAGTGAGATGACAGTTTTATCAGAAAAAAGCATTTGTACCTAAAAAGCATGCATGTCAGTAATCAACATTTGTCGTTTTGATTATTTCATAAAATCCTAAGGTAGACAAAATTAAATGCTGAGTATACTTACAATATTTTCCAAAAATCAAGATGTAGAAGAAAACAGGAACAGATGTCATTTCCTTCTCAGAGAAACTATTAATAAAAGTGAATACAGTTTGGTCCTGGTTTCTGAGTCGCTTCTGCTCACGGTGGTTGTATGCTGTTTCTGTCTGTAATCTTAGCAGTTACACAGCAACCTTCCTACCCGCCTCTCCCTCTCTCTTCCTGGTCCTTCTTTTTTCTTTCTTCCTTTCCCTTTTACAATCTCTCCTCCCCACCCACCTTCTGTAAAAGTCTTAATATTTTTCTTCACACACACACACAGATGAAGTTTCAGAGAACACGCAGGCTCTTCTTGTTGACTTTAAACATCGAGCCTCCATCCCTGACAACAGTCTATAAATGAGGATGTGTACGGACACTGACAAACGTCTGAACTGATCAGAGTTACACAGAGAGACAGAAACTGAGCTTGGAGATGCATCAGGAGCCAAAACTGTTTTTCCCCTGTGTGATTTGGGACTAGGAAAAGTACAGGACTGTGCGGCACAAAATGCCTTTGTGGAATGAACTATAAGGCAGGAGCTAAACTATAGCTCAAGTAATCTTTTGTGAGCTGTCTGAGTTTAGGTATTTGAAGGTTAGGATATTGTTCACAGAACAATCTAGAGGAATGACACACAAATCTTACATTTTCTTGGACTCGTTAGTTTCACTATGGTGGAGACCACGCTGTGTCAGTGTTGGTGGAGTAAAACCTCCCTGGGTTTGAGCCACAGTCAGCTTTCTGAGAGTTGTGGAGCCACTGATTCTTGGCCGAGCCTTGCCTCCCTGGAGGAAGACATCTCTCTAGCCAGGTAGCTGTGATAACCAGCAGAGAACTCACTGGCTATCTGGCATGGGTCCCAGTACGTTGTAGGTGTTTGATAAATGGCAGCTGTTCACAGGATGATGTTCTATTATTTTTAGCAGTGGGATTAAAAACTCATGTAAATGTAAAGAACATTTACGTGTAACACATTTTCTTTTTATCCTAATTTTTATTGAAGTAAAATTGATTTACAATATCATGTTAGTTTCAGGTGGGCAGTACAGCAATTCAGTTATACATACATATTGTTCTCAGTCGTGTCTGACTCTTAGTGGCACCATGGACTGTAGCCCACCAAGCTCCTCTGTCCATGGGATTTTCCAGGCAAGAGTACTGGAGTGGGGTGCCATTTCCTTCTCCAGGGGATCTTCCCAACCCAGAGATAGAACCCAGGTTTCCTGGGCATTGTAGGTGGATTCTCTACAGGGAAGCCCTATATACATATATATATATATATGTATTCTTTTTCAGATTCTTTCCTTTCATACCTTATTGCAAAATATTCAGTATAGTTCTCTGTGCTATATAGTAGATCCTTGCTGTTTATCTAGTTTATATACAGTAGAATGTATATGATAATCCCAAATTCCTAATTCATCCCTCCCTCACATTTCCTCTTTAATAACTGTATTGCTTTCTATGTCTGTGGGTCTATTTCTGTTTTTAAAATAAGTTCATTTGTATTATTTTTTATATGTTCCACATATAAGACAAATATTGTGTGATATTCGTCTTTCTTTATCTGACTCACTTCCCCTACTATGATCATCTCTAGGTCCATCCCTGAGATGGACTGCTACAATGGCATTAAGAATGCATTATCTTTAAATCAGGCTACATCATTCTTATTTTGCAACTTGATCATTTATTGCCAGAAGAAATGGGTAGCACTTTGACATGATAGATTTGTTTGTGCAGTTAATGTCTCCTAATCATTCATCATGTAGAATCTATTTAAATTACATGACTCTATATTTTTTTGGGCTCCAAAGTCACTGCAGATGTTGATTGCAGCCATGAAATTAAAAGACGCTTACTCCTTGAAAGAAAAGTTATGACCAACCTAGATAGCATATTCAAAAGCAGAGACATCACTTTGCCAACAAAGGTCCGTCTAGTCAAGGCTATGGTTTTTCCAGTAGTCATGTATGGATGTGAGAGGTGGACTGTGAAGAAGGCTGAGTGCTGAAGAATTGATGCTTTTGAACTGTGGTGTTGGAGAAGACTCTTGAGAGTCCCTTTGACTGCAAGGAGATCCAACCAGTCCATCTAAAGGAGATTGGTCCTAGGTGTTCTTTGGAAGGACTGATGCTAAAGCTGAAACTCCAGTACTTTGGCCACCTCATGTGAAGAGTTGACTCATTGGAAAAGACTCTGATGCTGGGAGGGATTGGGGGCAGGAGGAGAAGGGGACGACAGAGGATGAGATGTCTGGATGGCATCACCAACTCGATGGATGTGAGTTTGAGTGAACTCTGGGAGTTGGTGAAGGACAGGGAGGCCTGGCGTGCTGCAATTCATGGAGTCACAAAGAGTCGGACACGACTGAGTGACTGAACTGAACTGAACTATGTCATTGACTCTGACATAAGAAGTCTAATTCTAAATCGTGGCTAAACGATCATATTTACACCATTTTTTTTTCTGGTAGAGGTAATTAATATCATGAAAGGAGAAATGAGATATATTAATGCTCACAATTCCTTATTCATTTAGCAGACTTATTTAGTGAAATGTCATTCTTTTGGCAGAAATGTTTATAGTTAACTGGATTCGAGTGCTCATTTCTTGATCAATAAATGTTCCTTTAATGCTTAGTGTTCATAATAATACTTGATTTAAGAAGTTAATAATTTAAAAAATTACTTTAGAAATAGTGTTTCCTAGGAGAAGGCTGTGGGACATGTCAAGGGCAGACCCATCAGAAGCTTCTCAACAGAAGTGCTGAGGAACTTGCTTTGGAAAGTGTCTGCATAAAGTGAGCTGTTAATACAGAGGCTTGCAAAGCGATCCTGATGTTATTTTGTCAGCTTTGAATGTTTTGCCTGAGCTGATGACACAGACAGACACAATGGCCAGCAGCCAGGAAACACTATTTCCTTAAAAAAAAAAATTATTTACTTGGATGCTCTGTGTCTTAGTTGTGGCATGTGGGAACTAGTTCCCTGACCAGAAGTTGAACCCAGGCCTCCAGCATTGGGAGCTGGAAGTCTTAGCCACTGGACCACCAAAGAAGTTCCAATATTCTTTTTTCCCCCCAATATTCTTTAATAATATATACAGGGAGTGTTTTTGGGGCCCCCAGGTGGCACTAGTGGTAAAGAACCCACGTGCCAATGCAGGAGACATGAGAGACATGGGTTCAATCCCTGGATCAGAAAGATGCCCTGGAGGAAGGAATGACAACCCCCTCCAGTATTCTTGTCTGGAGAATCCCGTGGACAGAGGAGTCTGGTGGGCTACAGTCCATAGTGCTGCAAACAGTCAGATACAACTGAAGCGACTTAGCACATAGTGTATTTTTAATCTCAAATTACCACTACAAAACTTCAAAATAATTTCTCATTTCTCTAAGACTTTATAAATAGATTTTGCTAAAATAGCTATTTATTCAGAGGAACAATTTTAGACATTTAATTTTTCAGGAAGTGAAAAATCTTTCTTATTTCTGGCAAAGACTGTAAATCTGGAATATTAGTTTTACAGTACCCCTATCACACATTACAGCAGGCACTATTTTTATTTAGGGTCAGAGGCTTCTTTACTGTGAAGGGCTGTCTTTTGCTTCCTAGTCTGTTAATCTGTATCCCTGACCTCTACCCACTAGATGTCAATAACACTCCCTGGTTGTGACAATAAAAATGTCCCCAGACATTGGCAAATGCCTCCTGGGGGCAATGTGCTTCTAGCTGAGAAGTGCATTGTAGCAAAAGATTTCCCTGAACCGTGTTCAAGTATTGATTTTAAACCGATAATTGAAAGAGAATTCTTCCTACCTAAATTTACTTATTTATCTTTTAAGATTATTTTTTATTTGGACCATTTTTTAAAGTCTTTATTGAATTTGTTACAACACTGTCTCTGTTTTATGTTTTGTGTTTTTGGCCACGAGGGATGTGGGATCTTAGCTTCCCAATCAGAGATCAGACTTGTACCCCCTGCATTGGATGGTGAAGTCTCAACCACTGGACCACCAGGAAAGTCTCCCTGAATTTAAATCACAGTATTTTCTCATTTTCTTGTTTGGCAATTTTTAAAAATGATTTTATTAAAAATTTTTTTTTCTCGGAGTACTGTTGATTTACAGTGTTGGTTCTTGTTTTGCAGTATTTGAAGACTAAAGAGTTACAGATGTTGGTGAGGGGAGGGATAAATCAGGAGCTTGGGATGAACACACACTACTATACATAAAATAGCTAGCCAACAAAGGCCTACGATGCAGCACAAATATACTGAATATTCTGTAGTAATCTTTATGTGAAATGAATCTGAAAAAGAATGGATATATGTATAACTGAACCACTTTGCTGTGCCCCTGAAACTAACATAACATTGTATCAACTATAATATGAAATAAAAATTAAAGTAAGAAAACAGAGGACATATGCGGCAAAACAAACAGAAAACCCAAACCGGTGTTGTACATGCTTGACTTTCCCTTTCGCCCAGGTCGGTTGATGATCGCCTGCACCATTGGCCCCAGGATCTGTGACGTCACTGCCTCCGCTTGGCTGGGCGCATCCGGGGTTTCTACCCCACATCTGTGCTGACATCTGTGCTGACACAGGCTTGTAGAGGTCAATACCTCATATTCAAACCTTATTGCAGCTCTCTGAATAGTAACAAAATTTTCAGTTTGAAGATACTTCTCAGAATGTGGTGAGCGAAACCAGATAAGCATTATTAACCTGTCTGTAGATTCAAGTTTCTGACCTGGTGGTTTTCCCATCCCACTACTACTGAAATACACAACAGTGTTCTTCAGCAGCATATTTTAAAATTAGGTAATGATATTTAAGAGCTTTGGTCCATGCTTCTGAACCTATTTGCCACCACCATTTCAGCAGCAGAAACAGTCATTTTTATGAAATGTCTGTTTTTGAATGTAGACCTGGGAAAGTCCCAATGAAAGAGGTTGATAAAATCTCAGTCAGGGCTTCACAATGTAGAGACATTCAGAAAACAGTAAGCCAACTCATACATTAAAAATAGGTGAGATCCAAGAGCTAAATGCATGCTGTCATGTAGCTCATCCTGTGGATCTATTTCTAATTGACAGCTGTCAGTCAAGCAACACCCTTGAGATACTCATCGCTAAGCCATGGCAAAAGACATTTTGACTGTCTTGATTTAGCATTAATTAAACAATTCTGGCGTGCAATGATTTTTGGGGAATGATGTCAAGCAAAATGTACACCTGGGACAGAGCAACTAATAGGTGCAGGCATTTCAGAAGACGTTTTGTACAAAATCTGAACAATTTCATCCCAGGTGGAAGGGTTCCGAAGCTATTATGTATATCATTTTAGCAGAGAATCCACGATGAAACAGTAAACCAACTCTTGTATGGATTCGTGTGTAGTCTTTGAGGCATATAATATGGAAATAACAGAATTAAGTGATCCTCGGCAGAACCGACAGTGTGAAGATGGGGTCAGAGTTAGCAAGCTCAACACCATCTATTTATTAATCCATCTATCTGTCTGTTATCTACCATGCATCTATCCAACTTATCTATCTAATCTATAATATAGCTTATCTATCTATCTATCATTTATCACATATCTAGCTAATCTATTATCTACCTAATGTATTGCCTATCTAATCTGTCATCTATTATGGGCTTCCCAGGTGGCTCAGTGGTAAAGGACTTACCTGTCAATGCAGGAAATGCAGTTTGATCCTTGGGTTGAGAAGATCCCCTGGAGAAGGAAATGGCAACTCATCCCAGTACTCATGTCTGGGAAATCCTATGGCAGAGGAGCCTGGTGGACTATAGTCCATGGGGTTGCAAAGAGTCTGACATGATTTAGGAGCTCAACAACAACAATCATCTATTATACAGCTGTCTAATGTACATAGCTAATCAATCTATCATCTATTATCTACCATGTGTCTATCTAATGTATTATCTAATTAATGTATTATTATCTAATCTATCTGTAATCTGTTACTTATCATCTGTCTAGTCTATCTAGTTAGTCTATTATCTAACCTATTACCTATGTAAAACATCTATCTAACTATCATCTATCATTTATCAAGCTAATCTTTTATCTACCTAATCTGCATGTGTGCAGGCTCAGTCACAGAAAACTCTTTGTGACCCCATGGACTGTGGCCCACTAGGCTCCTCGTCCACGGAATTTTCCAGGCAAGAATATCGAGTGGGTTGCCATTGCCTACTTCAGGGGATCTTCCTGACCCAGGGATCAAACCTGCATCTCTTGTGTCTCCTACATTGGCAGGTGGATTCTTTACCACTGTACCACCTGGGAAACCCCATCTAATCTATGTATCTATCATCTATTATGCATTATGCATCTGTCTAATCTATACATTATCTATTACCAATCATGTTTCTGTCTAATCTATTATATAATCTATTATCTAATCCATCTATCTATCATCTTACACAGTACACATCAATTGATGGCATTTGTTAAGTACAATCTAGATCTAGAATTTAGTAATATTAACCTTGCCTTACTTACTTACTATTGTAAGTGAACACACTCAAGTTTCAGACTCTTCTACTCAAATTAAGTCTACCCACTTCAAGAGAGACTAGGTGGTTCAACTAAGGAAGATTTTTTAGAGAAGAATATCTGCATAGTGAGTGTGGAGACAGAGAAGGTCATGAACTGACAGAACATAATAAAAACATTTCATGTCAAAAGCAGGTGAGCGCAGGGATAAACATGTGCAAACAGCAGCAATGGATGGGTTATGTCAGAAAATAACAAGAAATGATAGCAGAGAGTCATGGGGTAATGTTTTGTTGGAGAGGGTCAGAGACTAGGTTGATTAATTTAGACCACAAGGTAGGATTTGTATTACATGTTGATATTCATTTCTGAGCAATGAATTGATATAAATCAAAAGGCTGCTAACAAGCAAGACCAGTCTCATGACCATGGGCTTCAAAGACGAGCAAAAGCAGAGGTTGTAGTTGGGAAGATGAGGCTGTTTTGTCACAGAGGTAAGTTAGCTATGTGGTCTAATGTGACTACAAAGGCCCGCAAACAAGTCACTGCCAGAGAGGACCGTTTTACTCATGGCTAATCATAAATGCACTCTGACTCTAATGAGACTTCTTTAAAAGGTTTTTTTTTTTTTTTTTGTGTGGACCATTTTCAAAGTCTTTATTGATCTTGTACAATATTGTTTTTATCTGAGCAGAGTTCACAACCTCTTCTTTGCCTTCATTTGACTGGGTACCCCCAAGAGGTGGGTGGTGGTGGTGGTTTAGCCGCTAAGTCATGTCTGACTCTTGAGACCCCATGGACTATAGTCTTCCAGGCTCCTCTGTCCGCAGGATTCTCCAGGCAAGAATACTGGAGTGGGTTGCCATTTCCTGCTCCAACCCCCCAAGTGCTCCTAGTGAATTTAAGATTCTTGCTTCATCACTAAAGAATTCAGAGATGAAGTGATAGTAAGAAGTGGATTTATTTAGAGAGAAACACACTCAACAGGCAGAGTGAGGGCCATCTCAGAAGGTGAGAGAACTTCAAAATATAGCATGGTTAGGTTTTATGGGTTGAGTAATTTCATAGACTCATGGGTGGGAGGATTATTCCAGTTATTTTGGGGAAGGGGTATGGATTGCCAGGAATTGGACCACTGCCCACTTTTTGACCTTTTATGGTTGGCCTTGGAACTCTCATTGCACTGGTAGGGGTGTCATTTAGCTAATGTACTACAGTGAGCATATACTGAAGCTCAAGCTCTACTGAAAGTCGAATCTTCTGGTGTCTTGGACCTAGTTGGTTCTAAGCAGCTTTTGTCATGTTCTATGGCTATGTCCTTCTTTTAAATGGTGCTATCTGCCCTTCTTCCCTCCTGTATCACAACAAAGCTTAGGAAGGTCACTGTCTTTTTTTATTTTAAGCTCAGGTTAGTAGTCCTTGTGGAAATAACAACTCAACTTTTTCATGAACTTGATGGTGTACTTATTTGATTCCAATTAGTGTCAGCAGTCACCTCCAATAGTTCTCTTCTCAGGAGGGTTTTGTGAACATAATCCCCTGATTTGCTGTGCTGTTTTTTTTTTTTTTTTGCCCCCACCCCTCTCTCTTCATTTATCAATTTATTGAGGGTAACTTCTGGTATGCTGCAATTCATGGGGTCACAAAGAGTCGGACACAACTGAATGACTGAAATGAACTGAACTGAACTGATCAGTTAACTTTGCTGATAGTCCCTTCCTTTGTCTTTTCCCTGATCCATTTAGTCCAATTGAAAGGATTTTCTGAGACACATTCTTAGTTGGTCTTTTACTCTTAAATATTTTAGGGCCTTCAAAGATTTTAACAATGTATGTCATGGCCGTAACCTTAACTTATTCCTTACTACAAGGCTGATTTTGACTGACCTTTGTCACTTAGAGAATTGTTTAGTTTTATCTTTTACTGGTTGTGGTTGAGAAGCACACAGTCCTAATCCTTCAAATTATGAATTTCTGGACTCTATTTCTTTTCATTGATTTATTTTTTGCAAACTGGCAAATTCTATACTGAGCTCATTTTTTTTTTTAAATAAAATCTTGCAGAACATAGGCAATAGCAATTAATGCATCCTACTGCATTTCTAGAATCTCTCATCCCTTTGTTGTCATTTAGTTTCTAAGTCATGTCTGACTCTTTGCAACCCCACAGACTGTAGCAAATCAGGCCCCTTTGTCAATGAGATTTCCCAGAAGAATACTGGAGTGGGTTGTCATTTCCTTCTCCAGGGCATCTTCATTAGGTATACTATCTAATTGCTGGGTTATCACTGGTAATGATATTAAGAAATGCTTTGCCACTACTCATCCATGGATGAATATCCTCAGAGCTTCTGATAGCACTTTCTTTTCTGTCTGCTCCCTAGCTTTTAAGCCAATATCACCCATTTTCTTTTTTGAAAAATTATTAATTTTGTTAAATCTTGATGTTTCATTACATACATTGCTTTCCTGTAACGACTTTCTTCTTTTTTTCAAATTAAAAATGTTGTTCTAATCATTTTTTAAATTGAAGTATAGTTAATTTACATTGCTGTGTTAGTTTCAGGTGTTCAGTTCAGTTGCTCAGTCGTGTCCGACTCTTTGCGACCCCATGAATCGCAGCACGCCAGGCCTCCCTGTCCATCACCAACTCCCGGAGTTCACTCAGACTCACGTCCATCGAGTCAGTGATGCCATCCAGCCATTTCATCCTCTTCATCCCCTTCTCCTCCTGCCCCCAATCCCTCCCAGCATCAGAGTCTTTTCCAATGAGTCAACTCTTCGCATGAGGTGGCCAAAAATTGGAGTTTCAGCTTTAGCATCAGTCCTTCCAAAGAAATCCGAGGACCAGTCTCCTTTAGAATGGACTGGTTGTATCTCCTTGCAGTCCAAGGGACTCTCAAGAGTCTTCTCCAACACCACAGTTCAAAAGCATCAATTCTTCAGTGCTCAGCTTTCTTCATAGTCCAACTCTCACATCCATACATGACGAGAGGAAAAACCATAGCCTTGACTAGACGGACCTTTGTTGGCAAAGTGATGTCTCTGCTTTTGAATATGCTGTCTAGGTTGGTCATAACTTTCCTTCCACAGAGTAAGCGTCTTTTAATTTCACGGCTGCAGTCACCATCTGCAGTGATTTTGGAGTCCAGAAAAATAAAGTCTGACACTGTTTCCACTGTCTCCCCATCTATTTCCCATGAAATGATGGGACCAGATGCCATGATCTTAGTTTTCAGAACGTTGAGCTTTAAGCCAACTTTTTCACATTCCTCTTTCAGTTTCAGGTGTACATCACAGTAATTCAGTTATACACACACACACACACACACACACACACACACACATATTCTTTCTCAGATTCTTTCCCTTATCAGTTACTGCAAAATACTGAGTATAGTTCCCTGTGCTACACTGTAGGTTCTTATTGGCTTATCTATTATATATATAGTAGTGTATATCTATTAATCCCAGACTCCTATCTTATCTCTTCCCTCCTTCCCCTTTGGTAATGAGTTTTCTTTTTGTCGTTATGATAGCACACCACATGTAGCTACCAATTTCTTATTTTAAATTAGTTTTTATTGGGGTAGAGTTGATTAACAACGTTGTGTTAGTTTCAGGTATATAGCAAAGTGAATCTCTTATATGTATACATATATCCATTCTTTTTCAGATTCTTTCCCCATATAGTTCATTACAGAGTATTGATTAGAGTTCCCTGTGCCCTGTGCTATCAGCAGATTTTTATTAGTTATCTATTTTATATGTAGTAGTGTATATATGTCAATCACAATCTTTCAATTTACACTGATTCTGTATCAGCCAGTACATGCTAGGTTGCACTGCAGTAAAAAGCCACCTGCGGGGGTCGGGATTGGGAGTTCATGTGCACTCGTGGCTGATTCATGTCGATGTGTAGCAAAACGAATACAGTATTGTAAAGCAAAACAAACTAAAAAAATAAAAATTAATTAAAAAAAAAGCCACCTGCAAAAATGTTTAATTTTCATATTGTGATCAGTCAGGGACCCAAACTGATAAGATTATTTCCTAAGACACATTTCTTTGGTCTTTGGTTGTGCTGGGGAGAAAGGAAGGTGGCAAACCACACTCAGTGCTAAGATACAGGAGACAATAGTTCAGTCAGACTTTTTTAAACTGAATAAATTGCCAACTTTCCAGTCTTGGATTGAGGGGCTGCCACTGCTTTCCTCCATTAATTAACTAGTCATGCCCACATTTAGCATATCTTACTTATTGACAAGGGCTTCCCTAATGGCTCAGACAGTAAAGAATCCACCTGCAATGTGGGAGACCTGGGTTTGATCTAGGTTGGCAAGATCCCCTGCAGGAGGGCATCGTAGCCCACTCCAGTATTGTTGCCTGGAGAATCCCCATGGACAGAGGAGCCTGGTGGGCTACTGTCTGTGGGGTCACAAAGAGTCAGAAACAACTGAGAAATTAAATATACAAACACTTATGACCCAGTTCCCATTTTTATATTGTCAGGACTCATTGGGTTCAAGTGACATAAATCTAACTCAGCAGAGGCCATCAGTCTCTCTCTGTGCATGTGTCTCTGTTTCTTTCTGTTTTACTGTCTCTCTCCTCTATTTTTTGTCCCTGCTTCTCTCTGCTTTGCTACTTTAGACAAATTTTTCTCCATGTGGTTGAAATAATGTATGCTGGTAACACCTGGTTGTTATCTTTTCATGTCCATTGTCCACAATCCCCAAAGCAAGCACACATCTCCTAGCTAGTAGAGAATTATTGGTCAGCCTCTGACTTTGGGCTCCATGCTTAGCCCTGAGCTAACTTACTGAGCTAACTTCTAGGGGAAGGGACCTTAGAATTACCAGAGACTAGACTGTGCATTTACTTTGATGATTAGAAGGCAGTATAGGACACATTATCAAATGATGGAGAATGAGTAGTATTGATGGGCAGATGCCCAGCCTACTACAATCCAGAAGTTTCTATGCCAGCAAGTATAGACAGGAATAGTACCAAAGCTGACAATATCTTAGGAGGTGTTCAGAGTTAGTGAGTATTGGCAAGAAGGAACTAGGGCAAGGGAGGGGATGAGAACTGAGGAAAAGAAAGATGGCAAAGGAAAGAACACATGATAAATATGGTAAATAAAAAATCAATAACTACTATAAGTTGAATGAGGATATTTTCAGGCTTTGTGAGTTGGTGCATGTGGATTTTGTGAAGAACATTAAAAGTAATTGTAATTATCACAATAGTCATAAATGCAAACACTATAAAGAAATATACAATTAGGGAATTAAGTTTATGACTTTGCTATGTGCAGGCAGACCAGTTTAGCCAAATTATTTTTCTTTTGGTGAGCTGACATTCTTCAGGCTCTGCTGCTGAAATAAGAAGGTGTTAGAATAAGAATTCCTAGCTGTAAAAGCAAACATGTGTCTCCTTTTTCTTAGAATTACTACAGTTCAAATCGAAGTTCTCATGATTTCTAAATTGTGTCCTAGATAACTACTATTGTTGATGTTAGCATGCCATAAACAGCTACAGGGAATTTCTCAACTATTGCATCTTCCACAGACTAGTCAAACACAACACACAATTGAATCTGGGTGTAAAAACTTTAATTAAGACATATTTTGGCATCTCTTCACTCCTATCATGTTTCGAGTTTATTCACCTTTCAAAATGTGAAACTGGGTTTTTTCCATAATGTGTAAAATCTATAAACATATCAAATGATCATATACTTAGAAGGATCAAATATCTTACCAGATTTACTTTAGGGGATAAGAAATATTCTGGGGAGGTGTTACTAAGGGGAGGTGTTAAGTAGGTCCTAGAGAAATAGCAGTTTCTTCAGTCATGGCACCAAGAGGTAAACCATGGAGTAAAGCCAAATGGAATCATAAAGACTCAAGGTGAAAACACCAAGAGTCAAATAGGCACTTAAAAAAAAAACACTTGCTTAACAAAAAAATGCTGTGCACAGGCCCCAGCACTCACAGAGCCTGCCATCCTTTGAAGCTCTCATCTTGCGGAAGCCAAACTCCTCACTTGAACCTTGAGCTGTGCCCCTCTTCTGGTGGAGAGTAGCTGGTTCAGACATTTACCCAGGGACCTTGTAACCTTAGCATTTCCTGAACTGGCCCAGGGATCCTTTACTAAAAGAAGTTTCCAAAAGACAAGGAGGTCATTTCTCTCCTGCTCTGCCACACTTCCCCCACCCCACCCCACCACCATCAAGTTGAGACTGAGAACAGAAAGTTTGATCATTCTTTAGGAAAAGAGAGTTCAGTGAAACTCAGAGGGGGTGCAAAGAAGGCTTGTTACATCCGTGGCTGAGGACACAGCCCCAAGAGTCTCCTTTTCTTTTCCAATCAGACAAGCTTCAAAAGCAGACAATGGCTTCTAAGAAACATCCATGACCCAGGGCCCCAGCAAGTCAGTCCTTCTTGTTACTTCCATGCACTTGCTGACCACATACCTTGAAAGTCTCTATAGAGAAGAAGAGTGAAACACAGGGCAACTCCCAGTTCCTGTTCTTTCCAGTCCTTTCTTCTTTTTCATCCAGTCAAAGGTAGACAGTACTGGTAGAATGTGCTGGATCAAGATGTGAAATAAAGACAGCTTTAAAAAAAAAAAGATGTATTCATTTATTCTAATTGGAAGATAATTGCTTTACAATGCTGTGTTAGTTTCTGCTGTATAATGAATGAAGTCTATGTATACATATATTCCCTCGCTCCTGAGCCTCCCTCCCACC
>SJXQ01004423.1:336209-377253 GCA_006408695.1 Aepyceros melampus | reverse complement strand
CTGAGTGAACTCCGGGAGTTGGTGATGGACAGGGAGGCCTGGCGTACTGCGATTCTTGGGGTCGCAAAGAGTCAGACACTACTGCGTGACTGAACTGAACTGAACTGATGTCTTAGATCCCCAAATGCATATGAAGCACATAGAAACAGCCTTGTGTTCAGTGTTTCTGTATTTGAACTCCTTCCTAGAAGTCAAAGAAGCTGCCACTAGCCTCATAGCTTTGGTCCCATCATTGAAACTGATCAAACAGTTCAGCCAAGACAGTGAATTTTTATTTAATTATATTTCACCTTTAAAATACTGTATACAATAACTTTATTAGAGTTGATAGTTTTCCATAAAAATAAAAATTGTAATGCTGAACAAATCCATTGCTTTTATATTTTTTCAATAAATAATTTTATTCATTAATTCCCAATTTTACTGAGTTATTCAAAATCTAATAGTTTATTTAAAAATGTTACCTACTGATACATCATGGACATTTTCATTAAAGATACCATAATTTGGGAACTCATTTGATTATTGCATTTTGTTCTATTTTGTTCCATTTCCATTGCTGTAATGTTCAGCTTGTAGCCTGCTGAAATTTTCAATAAGATAATTTTTGCAGAATAGAGAAATAGATGTAGCTATGTTTCTCATTACTTTCATTGTTAAATTGTCATTCCCTTCATTAAATTATCTATGGTCAAGCTTCCTTAAAACTTTAGAAGATTACCTTTATATTTATTTTAATAACTTTTTCATAGCCATACATCTATTGATCCAGGTACTGAACAAAGATTCTTATATTTGATGTTCACATTGTTTTATATTGGAAATCCTCATAAGAAACTTTGTTAAGTGTCATTTTTTAAAAGTGGAATCCACCTTTCAATATATTGTTAACTTGCCAAGAAGAGGTGTAATTCTTTCCTTTAGAATATAAGTATTATGCATCATTCTCAGTATAATAAGTCAGAGTAATAATGGAATACTATTTGACTGGCATAGGTAACCTAATTTCGTACTCAGAATTCGAGGTAGATGTTCCTATCTTGCATTCAAAGACAAGGGAAACAGAGAGGACTTTCAATAAAGGCGGCTGTAGAAGTTGGTGATTCCCTTTCACAAACAAGTATAAAACTTGTCAAAGTTGTTGAAAACAACCATTTCAAAACACAAGGAACTAACTAAAGGCAGACAAAAAATAAGAAGCACTTAGTTTTGAAAAAGCTGACTGTGGTCCTCTTGCCTGAGTCTGCTTCCTTCCTTTCTCCCTCCCTCTACCAGCTGGGTAGGAAGAACAGTAGCTTTGTCAGTCTGGAATTGACTGCAAAACCAGCAGCTTTACTGCCAGAAGTGATTAATTCAAACAGGAATGAGAAGCAAAACCATTTGACTTTGTCAGCTAAAATGGCAGACTTAATTGGAAATGGTTGGGGGAAACTCACATCTGTGCAGGACCAAGGTTGCCATTCCAATCTGGGGTGAATGACAGACCATTCAGAAACTTTATGGAGAGCCTGTAGAAAGAACATAGTGATGTAAAGCCTGAGATAAGATTTTCCACACTTTTTCTGCTATCTAAGAAACTAAATGTGCATAGGGGAGACCCAAGAGAACATGGCAAAAAAAGAAAGCCAAGGTACACTTGAGAATTGCCTGAAACTTCATATGCATTCCCCAACCCACACAGGTCTGTCTAGTCAAAGCTATGGTTTTTCCAGTAGTCGTGTATGGATGTGAGAATTGGTCCATAAAGGAAGCTGAGTGCTGAAGAATTGATGATTTTAAATTGTAATGTTGGAGAAGGCTCTTGAGAGTCGCTTGGACTGAAAGGACATCAAACTAGTCGATCCTAAAGGAAATCAGTCCTGAATATTCATTGGAAAGACTGATGCTGAAGGTACAATACTTTGGCCCCTTCATGCGAAGAACTGACTCATCAGAGAAGACCCTGATGCTGTAGGAAAGATTGAAGGCAGGAGGAAAAGGGGACAACAGAGGATAAGATGGTAGGATGGCATCACCGACTTGATGGACATGAATTTGAGCAGGCTTAGGAGTTGGTGATGGACAGGGAAGCCTTGAATGCTGCAGTCCATGGAGTCGCAAAGAGTCAGATATGACTGAGTGGCTGAACTGAACTGAACCCACACAAAACAAATGATAGTGGGTGAAATAATCCAGATGTTCAACTTCTCAGATAAAAACTCCAAAGCAGCCATTATAAATGTGTTTAAAGACTTAAAGTAAGCTCTGTTAAATGAATTAAAGGAAAATATCTTACAATTAATCAAAAAACAGGAAACCTGTTAAAAGAAAAAATATTTTAAAATAATCAAATTGAAATTCTAACTAGCAAAGTACAATAATTGATATGAAGAAAAATGTAGCAGATATATTCAACAGCACAAATTGAAAGTACAGGGGAAAAAATCAATTAAATATGAACAGAAATTATTCAAGTTGAACAGAGAAGAAAAATATTGAAGAAAAATGAGCATAGTGTCAGACAATTGTAGGACAATGTCAGGTGTTCCAATACATGTATAATGGAGACTCAGGAAGAAGCTAGAAATAGAGACAGAAGCAAATATTTGGGTATACAATAATGGTCCAAACTTCCTAAATTTGATGAAAACCATTAACTTAAAGATCCCCAAGAACTACAATGAACCCAGAACAGGAAAAATACAGACATAGTCATACTTAGATGCCACATGGTCAAACTGCTAAAAGCCAAAGCCAAGAGAAAAATCTTGAAAGCAAAAGGAGAAAAACAATTCAGAGAAACGACAATGCAATTGATGGCAACAAGAAATTCCAATACGCATAAGACGACATATCCAAAGTGATGAAAGGAAAAGAAAGTCAGTCAGTAATTTATACCCATTATTTTTCAAAGATGAGGATGAAATAAAAACATTTCCCAAATAAACACTGAGGGAATTCATTGCCAGCATAATTTCCCTGCAGGAAATACTAAAGAAACTCCTTTAGGCTGAAAGTAGATGACATCATGTGGTAACTTTGATCCACAAGAGGGAATGAAGAGCTCCATAATAGACGGTTTTGCTTTCTCATTTCTCACTTTTTAAAAAAAAACATAAGAATTAAATATAATTTAGTGTTATTGGATTTATAGCTCTTGTAGTTGTAATATATATGACAATATTAGCTACTTCATGCCAGTATAGATTTATTTCCTTCCAATTGTTTGTGCTATCTTCTGAGGGATACAGTTAGCATTAATTTGAAGTAGGTTGTGATAAGTAATAGATAAATATTGAAAACTCTAGAGCTGCCCCTAAAAATACCTCAAAAACATAGTTAAGCTATCAGAGAAATTAAAATGGTACATTAAAAATATTTGTATTGACACAAGTCAATAAAGGAGAAAAAAATGAACAAAAGCCACAAGACATTTGTAAAACAAATAGCAAAATGGCAGATATAAATCTATCAATAAATGTATTAGATGTGGATACATTAGATATTCAATCAAAAGGCATATTTAGACTGGATAAAGAAACCAAGATCCATCTTTAAAGCTTTGATATAAAGACACAAATCAGTTTAAAAAATTTAAAAAGTAAAAACAAACACAAACAGAAATCATAAGAGTTGGAATAATTTTAATAAAGTCAGACAAAATAGACTATAAGATAAATATTACTAGAGAAAAGGAGAGTAATTAAATAGTGGTTGAATGCATCACTTTGACAGAATCATCTTTCACGATTTGGAATAGATCAACTGGAATTCCATCACCTCCACTAGCTTTGTTCGTAGTGATGCTTTCTAAGGCCCACTTGACTTCACATTCCAAGATGTCTGTCTCTAGATGAGTGATCATACCATCATGATTATCCAGGTCATGAAGATCTTTTTTGTACAGTTCCTCTGTGTATTCTTGCCACCTCTCCTTAATATTTTCTGCTTCTGTTAGATCTATACAATTTCTGTCCTTTATCCAGCCCATCTTTGCATGAAATTTTCCCTTGGTATCTCTGATTTTGTTGAAGAGATCTCTAGTCTTCCCCATTCTGTTCTTTCCCTCTATTTCTTTGCATTGATCTCTGAGGAAGGCTTTCTTATCTTGGCTTGCTATTCTTTGGAACTCTGCATTCAGATGCTTATATCTTTCCTTTTCTCTTTTGCTTTTCACCTTTCTTCTTTTCACAGCTATTTGTAAGGCCTCCCCAGAAAGCCATTTTGCCTTTTTGCATTTCTTTTCCATGGGGATGGTCTTGATCCCTGTCTCCTGTAGCCAGCAAATTTGGAAAACTCAGCAGTGGCCACAGGACTGGAAAAGGTCAGTTTTTATTCCAATCCCAAAGAAAGGCAATGCCAAAGAATGCTCAAACTACCGCACAATTGTACTCATCTCACATGCTAGTAAAGTAATGCTCAAAATTCTCCAAGCCAGGCTTCAGCAGTACGTGAACCGTGAACTTCCTGATGTTCAAGCTGGTTTTAGAAAAGGCAAAGGAATTAGAGATCAAATTGTCAACATCCGCTGGATCATGGAAAAAGCAAGAGAGTTCCAGAAAAACATCTATTTCTGCTTTATTGACTATGCCAAAGCCTTTGACTGTGTGGATCACAGTAAACTGTGGAAAATTCTGAGAGAGATGGGAATCCCAGACCACCTGACCTGCCTCTTGAGAAATGTGTATGCAGGTCAGGAAGCAACAGTTAGAACTGGACATGGAACAACAGACTGGTTTCAAATAGGAAAAGGAGTATGTCAAGGCTGTATATTGTCACCCTGCTTATTTAACTTCTATGCAGAGTACATCATGAGAAACGCTGGACTGGAAGAAGCACAAGCTGGAATCAAGATTGCTGGGAGAAATATCAGTTACCTCCGATATGCAGATGACACCACCCTTATGGCAGAAAGTGAGGAACTAAAGAGCCTCTTGATGAAAGAGGAGAGTGAAAAAATTGGCTTAAAGCTCAACATTCAGAAAACGAAGATCATGGCATCTGGGCCCATCACTTCATGGGAAATAGATGGGGAAGCAGTGGAAACATTGTCAGACTTTATTTTGGGGGGCTCCAAAAGCACTGCAGCCATAAAATTAAAAGACACTTACTTGGAAGAAAAGTAATGACCACCTANAAAACGAAGATCATGGCATCTGGGCCCATCACTTCATGGGAAATAGATGGGGAAGCAGTGGAAACATTGTCAGACTTTATTTTGGGGGGCTCCAAAAGCACTGCAGCCATAAAATTAAAAGACACTTACTTGGAAGAAAAGTAATGACCAACCTAGATAGCATATTCAAAAGCAGAGATACTACTTTGCCGACTAAGGTCCATCTAGTCAAGGCTATGGTTTTTCCAGTAGTCACGTATGGATGTGGGAGTTAGACTGTAAAGAAGGCTGAGCACTGAAGAATGGATGCTTTTGAACTATGGTGTTGGAGAAAACTCTTGAGAATCCCTTGGACTGCAAGGAGATCCAACCAGTCCATTCTGAAGGAGATCGGCCCTGGGATTTCTTTGGAAGGAATGATGCTAAAGCTGAAACTCCAGTACTTTGGCCACCTCATGCAAAGAGTTGACTCATTGGGAAAGACTCTGATGCTGGGAGGGATTGGGGGCAGGAGAAGAAGGGGATGACCGAGGATGAGATGGCTGGATGCCATCACTGACTCGATGGGTGTGAGTCTGAGTGAACTCCGGGAGTTGGTGATGGACAGGGAGGCCTGGTGTGCTGCGATTCATGGGGTCGCAAAGAGTCAGACATGACTGAGCGACTGAACTGAACTGAAAAGCATCAATCTGTCACGTAGATGTAATAGATATAAGTATATATGCTCCTTAAAATAGCCCAAAATACATTTAAAAACTGAATTGAAAGGATAAATAGACAATTTAACAATTGTTAAATTTAACAATTTAACAATAAATAGACAATAGACAATCTCCAAAGTTGGAGATTGTGTTAGTTAGGGCCCTCTGGAGAAACAGATTAGAATATGTGTGTACACACACACACACACACACACACACATGTATAAAATTATATGCACTCACAGATGCTAAATTGTTTCAGTCATGTCCAACTCTTTGCATCCCTGTGGACCATAGCTAACCAGGCTCCTCTGTCCATGTGATTCCATAGGCAAGAATACAGGAGTGGGTTGCCATTTCCTCCTCCAGGGGATCTGCCTGACTCAGGGATTGAACTCATGTCTCCTGCATTGGCAAGCAGGTTCTTTACCACTGGTGCCACCTGGGAAGCCCATAAAATTATGTATGTATATATTCTTATGTATTATATGTAATGTGTATGTATTTATATATTCCCCAGAAACTTTAAGAGCCATTCTGCCATTCAACCTTTTAAGAATAGCATGATTCAGGTAGAGCCTACTTCTTCAGCCTGGATCTCCTAGATAGAGCAAAGCAGCAGCTGATCCATATCTTGGAATAGAGCCACTGATTATCTGAATCCAGCAAGCAGTGTAATGGAAAAGTAAGTTTTGTACCACTGCAATGTGTTTATTGTCAGAGAAGAACCTAGTGAAAGGTGACAGATAAACCTTGACACTGAGTGCTCCATCTAATGCCACTTCCCTAGAGCTGTGGCTGTTTATTGGACTGTCTGCCTAGCTGCCTTGCTCTGCAATAGATTAGGGTCCAGAGCCATAGGGTAGGGCCCTGGAAACCATACTGGTATTATATTTTCTTATCACCATTTGGCTGTAGCTGGTCAAAATGAGCCAAAATTTCTCCTTTGAGAATTTTACCCAAGGCCTGGAGCCTAGAAATTTGGAGGCAGTTCATACCTTTTGACAAGCTTCCAGAAAAGGTCTACAAACTCCTGCTGGTCCCTGGAGAAATCTTGGTTTTTACCCCATTCTGCTGCTTTATTAATTTCTTTTGGATTCCATATGGTATCCCAGTATTCTTTAAAAAAAAAAAATGCCTTTAAACCTAAGCCAGTGCTAGTTGATTTGCAATCAAAAGAACCTTAACTAATACATCAAGTACCTAAAACTACCTTTACATTTCTTGAATTAATTATTTAAATGTTATTCAGCCAAGGCCAGCTCCTACCAGGGGCTAGGCTACTCCTACAGTGGCAGAGGATGTGGGAGAAACCTTGGTCTAAGGGAGCTGGCCACTTTTTAAAATCTGGCCAGGAACAAACCAGAGCCTGGAGTTTATAAATTCTATCCCTGCATTCAAATCTCAGAGGACATATTCTTTTTTTCTTTCTTACCTCCCTAAACAGGGTCTAGGTTTCTAGCAGCCCTGATGTGTCCTCTCCCTAGGTCACTGGGACAATGGATGGGTCAGAACATGCATGGTAGAGAGTCTCTTGTGTGAATGGGTGGTCTCTGGTAGGGTTGATTTTGGCCAAGTGGGTACTGGGTATTTTCAGTTACAGTTGCACATCGTTGCCTGCAATTTCTTGGCTGTATTCCAACTGAATGCATTAAACTATAATTACCTTTATTAAGAGAAAGAACAGACATGCACTAACACATGGGCTTTGCAAAGTCAGGGACAGCTAACTAACGAAATAAAATTTTGTAAGAAAAAGGCATGGAACTTCTTTTATTGGCCCACTTACATTTTCTCTTCTTCTGAAGAAAATGTCTATTCAGCTACCAAATTTTCTCTAGGATACTAGCCAGATTTCTGAGCAAAATGCTCTGAAGTTTAGCAGTTGATAGAAAAATTTTAGGAGATGTTTCTCCTTCCCACAGTAGCCAAAGTGTTCTGATTACTCCTTTAAGCTTTAGATCAAATAACTGCTAGACAGTTCCAATCTGGAAGTCAGTCCACCAGGTTTAAACTTTGTTTAGTCCAAACAAAATTCACCATATCTCTCTTCTCAGAGCTAATATCTTTTCCCCTTTCATACAATCAGGTTATGTTGTTACTACTGTCCACTCACACCAGCCAATTAGAAGATAGTGACAATTGGATTCAAAATGTCATGGAAAGGATACAGTCAAGGATCATAGATTTCTATTTGGCTTTATAGATGGTTTTTGAGCCTATTACTTCACCACCCTAAGAGATAAATTATGTTGAATAATTACAATGTCTCTTTAATAGGTTTCTTGATTAAACACTTATTATAATACCTCTTTTCCAATCATTTATTTATATTGCTACTGAAAGTGATCCTCCTAAAGGGGGTAAATTGGGTGGTGCTATTCATGGTAAATTTTTGATTTTAATACCATGGGTAATATGGAAATACTGGACTCTTTAGAAGGGCATTAGAGGCCTTTCAATTTAGAGCCTTATCTATTTTTCAAACATTACAGTATAAAAGGTTATAAACACTTTCATTAATGTAGTGAATAAGTAAAAATTTGGAGAATTTGCTCTTTCCATATCACACATTTTTTTCTCATGTTCAAGTAAATAAAGTAGATGAAGAAAAAGTTATGTCCTTTTGAATTTGAAACTTTAACAGTCATTTTTTTTTCATCCCAGGAGAAGCCTCTTGTTGGGGTGTCTGATCATTGTATACTAGTAGTTGTCCAGCTGGGGTCAGAAGATAGATCAGATCACATTATGTGGAGGTGGGGAGTGAAAGAAAAAGTAAAGAGTGTTTTCCCTAAAGGGAGTAAAAATTCATACTTCCAAATATTACTGTTTTTTGTGCTGTCTTAAGCCAGCCTGTGGGGTATCTGCAGTCTCAGTTTAACTTCATCCATTGTTATCCAGATCTTTTTATGAGCTTTTCAGTAGTGTGAAGTGAGGGTCAGCTGTATATATGCTTACTCAGGATCTCCTTTTAAATATCCTGAGAGCAACTGCTCATATAACACCATACCTGCCAGTTATTGCTGGTTCTTATGTGTGTTGTTCAAACCTGTTCTTAGAATAGAAACATTTCTCCATCTATCAGTTAATTTTGTGGATACTAGCTGTATAATCTAGGAGAAGGCAATGGCACCCCACTCCAGTACTCTTGCCTGGAAAATCCTATGGACAGAGAAGCCTGGTGGGCTGCCATCTCTGGGGTCACACAGAGTCCATGAGGTCACTAAGAGTTGGACACGACTGAGCAACTTCACTTTCACATTTCACTTTCATGCACTGGAGAAGGAAATGGCAATCCACTCCAGTGTTCTTGCCTGGAGAATCCCAGGGACCGGGGAGCCTGGTGGGCTGCCATCTCTGGGGTCACACAGAGTCGGACACGACTGAAGTGACTTAGCAGCAGCAGCTGTATAATCTGCTTTCACTATTCTTTGCCTT
This sequence comes from Aepyceros melampus, assembly GCA_006408695.1. Classification (NCBI taxonomy): domain Eukaryota; kingdom Metazoa; phylum Chordata; class Mammalia; order Artiodactyla; family Bovidae; genus Aepyceros; species Aepyceros melampus. The sequence continues at coordinate 368,019 of SJXQ01004423.1, read as the reverse complement.
TTTTTAAAATTTAACTTACTTTTCACTCTGCTGGGTCTTTGTTGCAGCAAAGGAGCTACTCCTCATTGAAGTGCACAGGCTTCTCTTGTGGTGGCTTTTCCTGTTGCAGAGCAAGGGCTCTAGGCAACCAGGCTTCAGCAGTTGTGCCTCACAGCTTCTAGAGTGCTGACTCAGTAGTTGTGGCACAAGGGCTTAGCTGCTCCATGGCATATGGGATCTCTCCGAACCAGGGATCAACTCGTGTTGTGCATTGGCAAGTGGATTCTTAATTACTGGACCACCAGGGAGGCCCCATGTTTATACTTTTCACTCTGCTGGGTCTTTGTTGCAGCAAAGGAGCTACTCCTCATTGAAGTGCACAGGCTTCTCTTGTGGTGGCTTTTCCTGTTGCAGAGCAAGGGCTCTAGGCAACCAGGCTTCAGCAGTTGTGCCTCACAGCTTCTAGAGTGCTGACTCAGTAGTTGTGGCACAAGGGCTTAGCTGCTCCATGGCATATGGGATCTCTCCGAACCAGGGATCAACTCGTGTTGTGCATTGGCAAGTGGATTCTTAATTACTGGACCACCAGGGAGGCCCCATGTTTGCCTTTCCTAAACATCCCATCTTCACTATGAAAACCTTACAAGCCCCAGTTTAATGTCACCACAGCTGATCTCTCAGCCAGGGTTAATCGCTGCCTCATTTTGCTTGTGCTGCCTTTGACATAAGCCTCTAGTTAGCTTTATCTCATTCTATTTTTTATAATTAGTTGAATATACTTGTACTGTTTCTTATAGACTGAGCCTAGGTATTGTGAATTACTCATCTCTCTATCCCAAACTGAGGGCTGAGCATAGAGATTTTTTGTTGACTGGATAAAGAAAACCCCTGCCCCAGGTCTAGTTGGTACAGGAGACCTATTTGTGTAATTTTTCTTGAGTTTGTGAGCTCTCCTGCGAAAGAAATTTAAACAAGGATGTCCTGGCTAACTTAATCCAGAGGAATTAAGTGAGAAGGTGTCATTTCTGGCCTTTCAGAATTTGCCGATTTGTCCTCGTCATTATAAATGCTTTTTATGAGAAAGACTCATAGTTGTAGGTATAATAATTTTTTAATTTTCACAGGACACAGGACAAATCTGAGGAAGCTACATTTTATAGAATGGGCCAGATGCCTTCATCTGTCTTTATAGACAGTGACATTAATTTACTATCTAAACTGGGATGCTCTGAGTACATTAAAATAATTAAACTTACATACTTTTGAAGTACTTGATTGGCTAACAGATTTGTCAACCTGTAAATAATTCTTTTTTTTATTTTAATTTTAATTTTTAATTTTTATTTTGCTTTAAAATACTGTATTGGTTTTGCCATACATTGACATGAATCCACTACAGGTGTACATGAGTTCCTAATCTTGAACCCCCTCCCACCTCCCACCCCATAGCATCTCTCTGGATCATCCCCATGCACCAGCCCCAAGCATCCTGTATCCTGTATTGAACATAGACTGGCAATTCGTTTCTTACATGATAGTATACATGTTTCAATGCCATTCTCCCAAATCATCCCACCCTCTCCCTCTCCCACAGAGTCTAAAAGTCCATTTTATACATCTGTGTCTCTTTTGCTATCTCGTATACAGGGTTATCATTACCATGTTTCTAAATTCCATATATATGTGTTAGTATACTATATTGGTGTTTTTCTTTCTGGGTTACTTCACTCTGTATAATCGGCTCCAGTTTCATCCACCTCATTAGAACTGATTCAAATGTATTCTTTTTAATGGCTGAGTAATACTCCATTGTGTATATGTACCACAGCTTTCTTATCCATTCATCTGCTGACGGACATCTAGGTTGCTTCCATGTCCTGGCTATTATAAATAGTGCTGCGATGAACATTGGGGTACACGTGTCTCTTTGTATTCTGGTTTCCTCGGTGTGTATGCCCAGCAGTGGGATTGCTGGGTCATATGGCAGTTCTATTTGCAATTTTTTAAAGGAATCTCCACACTGTTTTCCATAGTGGCTGTACTAGTTTGCATTCCCACCAACAGTGTAAGAGGGTTCCCTTTTCTCCACACCCTCTCCAGCATTTATTGCTTGTAGTTTTCTAAATATAGGTCTTTCCTTTCTTTAGGTAGATATATTCCTAAGTATTTTATTCTTTTGTTGCAATGGTGAATGAAATTGTTTCCTTAATTTCTTTTTCTACTTTCTCATTATTAGTGTATAGGAATGCAAGGGATTTCTGTGTGTTGATTTTATATCCTTACTATATTCATTGATTAGCTCTAGTAATTTTTTGGTGGAGTCTTTAGGGTTTTCTATGTAGAGGATCATGTCATCTTGTTGTTGTTCAGTTGCTAAGTTGTGTCCAACTCTTTTCAGTCCCATAGACTGCAGCACACCAGGCTCCACTGTCCTTCACTATCTCCCAGAATTTGCTCAAATTCACATCCATTGAGTCAGTGATGTTATCTAATCATCTTATCCTCTGCCACCACTTTCTCCTTTTTCCTTCAATCTTTCCCAGCATCAGGGTCTTTTCCAATGAGTCAGCTCTTTGCATAGGGTGGCCAAAGTGTTGGCCAAAGCTTCAGCATCAGTCTTCTAGTGAATATTCAGTGTTGATTTCCTTTTGGATTGACTGTTTTGATCTCCTTGCAGTCCAAGGGACTCTCAAGACTCTTCTCCAGAACAATTTGAGATCATCAATTCTTTAGTGCTCAGCCTTCTTTATGGTCCAATTCTCACATCCATATGTGACTACTTGAACAACCGTAACTTTGACTATATGGACCTTTGTCAGCAAAGTCATCTCTCTACATTTTAATATGCTGCCTAGGTTTGTCATAGTTTTACTTCCAAGGAGCAAGTGTCTTTTAATTTCATGGCTGCAGTCCACCATCTGCAGTGATTTTGGAGCCCAAGAAAAGAAAATCTGACACTATCTCCACTTTTCCCCCTTGTACTTGCCATGAAGTGATGGGATTGGATGCCATTATCTTAGTTTTCTGAGTGTTGAGTTTTAAGTCAGCTTTTTCATTGTCCTCTTGCACTCTCATCAAGAGCCTCTTTAGGTCATCTTCACTTTCTGCCATTAGAGTGGTATTATCTGCATTATCTGAGGTTGTTGATATTTCTTCTGGCAATCTTGATTCCAGTTTGTGATGTATCCAGCCTGGCATTTCATATGATGTACTCTGCATATAAGTAAAAAAGCACGGTGACAACATGCAGGCTTGTCATAGTCTTTCTCAATTTTGAACCAGTCAGTTGTTCCATGTCTAGTTCTAACTGTTGCTTCTTGACCAGCATACAGGATTCTCAGGAGACAGGTAAGGTGGCCTGGTATTCCCATCTCTAAGAATTTTCCAGTTTGTTGTGATTCACACAAAGGCTTTAGCATAGTCAATGAAACAGAAGGGGATGTTTTCTGGAATTCTCCTTCTTATATTATTTTTATTTTTTTTAAATTAATTTTTATTTTTTAGTTTGTTTTGCTTTACAATACTGTATTCGTTTTGTTACACATTGACATGAATTAGCCATGAGTGTACATGAACTCCCAATCCCGACCCCCACCTCCACCCTCCCGCCCCACACCCTCTCTCTGGATTATCCCCGTGCATCAGTCCCTAGCATCCTGCATCCTGCATCAAACCTGGACTAAAACTGTTAAAATAAGATTAATATCTCTAGTAATTAAAATTTTCTTTATATGGTTTATGTGAGCATTAGAAAGAAACATAGGGACTCTACTCAATGCTCTGTGGTGACATAAACAAGAAAGAAATTAAAAAATGAAGATATATATATATGTGTATGTGTGTGTGTGTGTGTGTGTGTGTGTGTATCTGATTCACTTTGCTGTACACAACATTGTAAAGCAATAATACTTCAGTTAAAGTTAAAAGAATAATTAAAAACTATATGAGTAAAAGAAAATGATCTACACTTGTGGCCAAAATAGTTAACTTAAAACATGCTACTTTGTAGAGGGTATGGAGGATGCAAGATTGGCCTTGTCCGATAGTTGTAAAGCTATGTATTGCTGGGTGGATGGGAGTCCATTATATTCTTTTATTTATGTTTGTGTTAGAAATTTTTTATAATAAAAATGGGATTTTAAAAAGAAAAAATAAACTTAAAATAATTACACACACCCTCAATTGATTTCTTTATTGTACCACCCTCTATTTCTTTATAGTACCACACACCCTCTGTGGTACTATATATTGGTGTTTTTCTGCAGAATTAATTTTTTCAGTAGTCTTATTATTTAGCTTTTTGATGGATGACATGGTCTCTAAGTTTTATTTTTGAGTTAATGTTCTATATAAAAATTTTTTTAAGATAGTATTTTTGAGGAAACTATAAATATTGAAGCATCTAGTGAGTTTGAGGAAATTTTGTTAAATGAATACATAATTTTTATTATTGTGTGTATTAAAATGTTCATAGCCTAAATATTTTCATGGTTTCTATCATTTATTCCAATTTGGAAAAACTTTATATGAAAAATATTTTTAGAAGATAAAACCGACCAATTAGGTTGTCTCTATTTATGATTATTTTTACCAAATTTATGTTTCAGAAGTGTAGATGTTCTCAATGTCATTTGGTTCTAGAATAGAACACACATTTATCCAATTAGAAATAGGAGCTTCATCAAAAGATTCTTTCCTCAAGTTGAGACATTCCAAAATGCAATTAGAACTTTTCAAAGTTCCATGTTGCAGACAGTTTGAGTTCTCAACGACTAATCTATTCAGTTTCTCCCTTGCTTGTGTGGTGATGAATTCCAGTCTTCTCCTATTTAGAATATATATATATATATATATATATATTTACATATAGAATTATTAATTCTCCATATTTATTATTCTATATATAGAATATATGTAGTATGAAGTGACAGCAGCAGCAGCAGTATTGAATATATATTATTGAACATTAACCTTGCCACAAAATTTTTAAAATTTTAAATTTATTAAAACAATAACTTTTGGTAACTGTAGATTCCATTTCAATTGTGATATGGTTGAGTTGGGTTAAAGTGGAAATTATGTGTTACCACAACCAGTTCCAGGTATATTTCCACATTACCATAGAGACTTAATTTTGTAAGAATATTATTTTCACAATGCTGTGTTCTACAAAATTGTTATTTGTATAACCACCACAAAAATACTTTTATCTTCCATGTTTAACTTTTTGAGTGTAAAATGGTGATATCAGCATTTCATTTTTGTCTGATGAACTTCACAAGTTTTTTACTGGGTTCTATTAATTTGGTGAAAAAGGTGTCCATTGTTGAAATTAATTCATTTCTATCTATGACATTTCATTGCACTGACAGACAAAATTGCAAATAGTTATATAATGCCAGGTTTATGTCAATGGAGCCAATCTATTAACATTTATCATTTTCTTCTTTATGTAAACACACAAAAATTTTGAATTGATAATGAGAAAAATTAATTTTTAAAAAGCTATTCTAAATGAAAATGCATGTTTCACAGAATTATATGTAAAAGTTCTTTGTATAGCTGCCCATGTCAACTTCAGGCAGAAGCTCTTAAAATATTTTCTTAAAATACCAACTAAATTTTGAAACAAATTATGATCCCTCTGCAGATTTGCATGTTCTGGTCTTCGTACAGTCAGGGATATTATTATGGCTTCTATGGTAGATGAGAAATGTTGCAAAATTTTTCCTTACAAGTAGACTTGTAAGGGAAAATTCCAATTTGAAATTACTAACTCAAAACCCTAAACCTGGAAAACAAAATAGCTCAGAATATTCTGACCTGTTGGTGAGATTGTATTTGCATTTAAACAATAATAAAAATAATGACCCTTCTTGGCAACTTAAATTCAGAAATTCAAGTTGAACTCAAAAATCTAAGAACTGACTTTTATCTGATAGACAAGTCATTTTAACTAAGCAAGTATAATACTGGGGGAAAGAGAGTTGGGAATGAGTCCAAAAATTCTGGGTTTAAATTCTGAGTCTGCTATACTATGTAGTGTGAATTTATGAAGGCCCCTTCTATTCTTTGTACATTCTCTGTCCATCCAGTTTCTTACCCATCAGAGGTGAGCCAGATGAGTATGCGTGCATGTGCGTGCTAAGTTGCTTCAATCGCGTTAGACTGTGCTAGCCTATGGACTGTGGCCTGCCAGGCTCCTCTGTCAATGGGATTCTCCAGGCAAGAAGACTGCAATGGGTTGCCATGCCCTTCTTCAGGGGATCTTCCTGACCCAGGGATGGACCAGCGTCTCTTACGTCTTCTGAATTGCCAGGCAGGTTCTTTACCACTAGTGCCACCTGGGAAGCCCAGACAAGCATAGGCCCTTTCTATTTATTAGCATCTAAAATTTTAATATGAGTTTCCTTTTAGGTAATCTATTTTTCTTAAGGGGCTAACACAAATCAATTCATTCTAAAACAGTGACTTTTTCTTCACAAGATAAAGAATCTTGGTTATGTAATTTAACCTCTCTTTCAACCAAGTTAGCATGTCATGGTGAAAAAAACAGGAGCACTGAAGCCTGTTAAACTGGGGTTCAAATTCTAATGACTTTGTACAGGTTACTCTTCCGCTCTGGGTTTCAGTTTCATTTGATTTTTCTTATAAAATAACAAAGTTAATATCTCCCTTTTATGTTGCCCAGAAAATTAAAACCAACATAAATAAAATTTCTGGATTATAGTAGACTCTCACAAGGAGACAGTTGCTGACTGAATATCTGTATTCTCTTCTCCCAAATTCATATACTGAAGCCCTAACACCTAATGTGTGTGTGTGTGCTCAATCACTCAGTCACGTCCCACTCTTTGCAACCCCCTAGGACTGTATTCCGTCCCATCACTTCATGGGAAATAGATAGGGAAACAGTGGAAATAGTGTCAGACTTTATTTTTGGGGGCTCCAAAATCACTGCAGATGGTGACTGCAGCCATGAAATTAAAAGATGCTTACTCCTTGGAAGAAAAATTACGACCAACCTAGACAGCATATTCAAAAGCAGAGACATTACTTTGCCAACTAAGGTCTGTCTAGTCAAGGCTATGTTTTTTTCAGTGGTCATGTATGGATGTGAGAGTTGGACTGTGAAGAAGGCTGAGCGCCGAAGAATTGATGCTTTTGAACTGTGGTGTTGGAGAAGACTCTTGAGAGTCCTTTGGACTGCAAGGAGATCCAACTAGTCCATCCTAAAGGAGATCAGCCCTGGATTTCTTTGGAAGGAATGATGCTAAAGCTGAAATTCCAGTACTTTGGCCACCTCATGCGACAGTTGACTCATTAGGAAAGACTCTGATGCTGGGAGGGATTGGGGGCAGGAGGAGAAGGGGACGACCGAGGATGAGATGGCTGGTTGGCATCACTCAATGGACGTGAGTCTGAGTGAACTCCAGGAGATGGTGATGGACAGGGAGGCCTGGCGTGCTGTGATTCATGGGGTTGCAAACAGTTGGACATGACTGAGCAACTGAAGTGAACTGAAATGAGGACTGTAGCCCACCAGCTTCCTCTGTCCATGGGATTTTCCAGGCAAGAATACTGGAGTAGGTTGCCATTTCCTCCTCCAGAGGATCTTCTTGACCCAGAGATCGAACCCATGTCCCCTGAGTCTCCTTGCATTGGCAGGTAGATTCTTCACCACTGAGCCACCTGGGAAGCCTCAACACCTAATATAGTGATGGTATTTGGGGGTGGGACCTTTGGAGGTAATTATGATTACAAAGTCATGAGGGTAGGGCCCCCATTATGGGATTAGTGTAGCCATAAGACAAGGAAGAGCCAAGAGTCCTCTTTCTTCTCCTTCTCTCACCTCCTCTCCCCCTCTCCTCTTCTCTACCATGTGAGGACATAGTGAGAAGGCAACTGTCTATAATTTAGGAAGCTGGTTCTCACTAGGAACCTAATCTGCCAGTACCTTGCACTTTGACTTGTCAGCCTTCAGAACAGTGAGAATTAGAATCCACTCTTCTATGGTATTGTTATAGCAGTCCACGCAGACTAAGATGGTGGGTATTATAAACCAGATGAGAAAACTGAGGGAAAGTGATCACCCAGCAAAGGGAGTGAGAGCTAAGATTAGAACTTAGGCTGTTTGACCTCCAAACCTCAGGTCCAACATGCCAAACTTCACCATCTTTTGGCCCAGTGGTGTAATCTGAGAGACAATTCTGCTCTGTCACTGGGTTGTCTGAGGAAAAGACAAACCATCTTTATGTATAGTCATTTTCTCCTTTCACAATGTGGAAACTGAAAACCCTTTTGGCAGCCAGCCTGCCTGCACACTCTCGGGAGCACGAAGATCCTGGCAAGCCCTGTGCTCCAAAATCACCCTTCTCCAATTACACTCCCCCAGGTTCCTCACTTAGCAGCCCTAGCTGCTCCTCTCCACCAAGCCGGTTCTGGAGTTGAGGCCTAATGCGTCACAGGTGGGTCCTGGCTCCAAACTCATTCCAGATGGCCTCACAGTCTAAGCTTCCCAGCAGCCCATTATATTTTGGCTATTCTGGGATCATTAACGATGCTGAAGGACCATGAGTCCCGAGGATGGCAGAGACATGCTCTGAAATCAGGACCCTTGAGAGGCCTTGTAAACTGGAGCACCCACCATAATATATGCTTTCACAGGGAACAAGCATATGCTGACCTTGGCACTCAAAGGTCACTGTGAGGGGCAATGGATTTGACATTGTGAATAGTCTGTCTGCTTGGGTCACAGAACAAGCATAAAGGAACCATCTGTGTTCTTACAGAAAACAGCCCCATTGCCTCTGGACTCTAGAGAGAGTAATGATATATCCTTGAACCCCAGTAATTGCTGTACCATTTATTCCTGGGGGTGGTGGGGGGAGAGGACATCCTAGGGCAATTGTTTAGGGGCATAGGGTGAACCTCATAGTTTTTAACCCCAAAACAGCCAGATTTCTTCAGGAAGGGTGTAACATTCTGTTAATTACATCTTTATATTACCAAATAGACTCATTCTACAAAAGAATTTCAACTCCCTTTCTAGCTGAAAAATTCCCAAGGCAGATACTAGAAGCTGGGTAAATATCAGGCTATTTAAGGAGCTTTTAAATTTATATGTTTTTGCAAAAAAAAAGGAAAGCACATTTGGCATTATCCATGCTTTGGAGTCTTAAGAGCTAAGCCAAAGAAATCTTGAGTCAAGAGCATGGCATTTACAGCCAGTCATTCTTGAACTTAGATCTCAATCTCATCACTTAGTAGCTTGGAGAGGTTGTTGGAGCAATCTTTCACTTTTCTGGCAGCTATTATCTGTGAATTTAGGATAATCTCCACAGAAAGGGGTGTTTTTGGTTTTGTTTACCTCCTTGCTCATGTGTTTTTTCACCCTTATTCATTCACAAATTCATTTTTTTATTCTGAGTGCCTGCTCTGTGCCAGGAACATGCTAAATGAGACAAGAAACCTAGTTTAGAAACTGACATTTAACTCAGCAAATATTTGTTCAGCACTCATTAAGAGCCAGTTGCCATGTGAAGCAATGGGCAGAGTGTGGTGTACACACAGTGTCTGTTCCTAGAGGGCTTAGGGCTTAGTGCATATACAGTGAACCAAGTTCACTACAGCGTAACTACCTTTGCAACCGTATGTTCTGATACATGGAATGTGATTGTGCAGAGCAGACTTTGCTTGACTGGTTCACTAAGCCCCTCTAAGGAGAGGTCAGGTCATCAACCTGGTTCTAAGGAAGCACTGGAAGGCAAAAACTGTGCAGGAGGAAGTTTATGCTGTGGTCATTCTAGAAGAAATCCAAAGCATACATGCATGAAATGCATGCATTCATTCCTAAGGCAAATTACATTGCCTTTAGTAATTATTCTTACTTTGATACCATTCCCATGGCTTCCCTGGTGGCTCAAGAATCTGCCTGCAATGCAGGAGACCCAGGTTCAATCCCTGGGTTGGGAAGATCCCCTGGAGAAGGGCATGGCAACCCACTCTAGTATTCTTGCCTGGAGAATTCCATGGACAGGAGCCTGGTGGGTTACAGTCCACAGTCCTTGGGAGTCAGAAAGAGTCAGACACGACTGAGTGACCAACACTCTTGTCCATTCCACACCATTCACATGCTCACTACTGGGGAATAATTTTTAATACTCCATGCTTTATTCCTGAAACAGTTTATCAATAACCAAATCATAAGCATTGTTGGTGAGGTCAAATTTCCTTTCAGCCACTGTGGTGGAAACTGCAAGTTGCTTCAGTTCAGTCGCGCAGTCGTGTCTGACTCTTTGCGACCCCATGAATCACAGTACGCCAGGCCTCCCTGTCCATCACCAACTCCCGGAGTTCACTCAGACTCACGTCCATTAGTCTGTGATGCCATCCAGCCATCTCATCCTCAGTCGTCCCTTTCTCCTCCTGCCCCCAATCCCTCCAAGCATCAGGGTCTTTTCCAATGAGTCAACTCTTCGCATAAGGTGCCCAAAGTACTGGAGCTTCAGTTTTAGCAAGTTGCTTATCCCAGTCCATTTTCCCTTGTGCCTTATGAGCACTGACTTTGTTCTGGCTAAAAGACTGCATTTGTTGCCTCCCTTTGGCTGAGAGAGGTGGTTGGCAGTGAAATGGTTATTTTGTTTTTAAGTTGAAAGTTTAACATGGGCTGAGAAACAGGTTTGGGGGGATTTATGTACCAGGGGAGTTAAAAGGTTATAACTATATAGCATTGGACATAGACCTAAATAAATATAATGTGATTCTATCATAAGCCTGGGGCTGTAATAAGAGTGCATGAGTGTATCAACTCTTTACATGTATTAAATTTTCACCTCCAAGCAAGCTGCTTTCTGTTTCCACCACTCACTCTCCAGGGCCACACAGTTCATTAGTAACAGGACTAGGATTCAAACTTCAGTTCATAGCACTACAAATAGAAACTTGCAAGAGTAAGAATAATAACACTTGAGAGCACCCAACATTAGCGTTAGAAGATCATTGGTATTGAATTGATTACAAGTTTCCTTTCCTCCCCTCTTTACTGTGGTATATTAGACTCAAGCAAGATCAAAACAAACTTGCTGACACTGAGTTCTTTTTAGAATGTGCGTGGGATGTGTACTCATGCACGTGTGGATAAGGGAGAGCACTTATTTAGAGAATGCTGAACAGACAAGACAATGCAGTTTAGCCTCCTGGGATTATTTGGACTGCAACAGAGCACGTGTCAGCATCTCATCACCTGGCCTGGAGACTGGACCCCTTGATTGGGACCTGGTTTCCATACCCATTAAGAAGTCCAGTTTGGCTTGTGAGCCAAGCATATCTTTTTTCCATATTTGTCTTTGCAGTTTCTATAATATTATTTCCGGATGTCTGGGCTGCTGTACAATGTATAATCATGATCAGAGGCCTGAGGGTCAGCTACTTAGGCGAGACTCAAGCCACATGTGTATGATTCCCATACATACGTGCACATTCACAATATAAAACAGTTCCCAATAGCAGCTAAAGGAAAAGCCACTAGTGGCAAAAAAAAAAAAAAAAAAGAAAGAAAGAAAGAAAATGGTGGTCAGTGTTGTGAGCATGAGTCATTTGACAGCTGCCTGACCGCAGTTCTGTAAGCATAAACATCCACAGATCCTGCCATTGCCTGCTTCCTTGTCTCACACTAGCACTCATATTTTTGTTTTTTGCCTTCTTGTTTTCATTCCTGTTGCCCCCTCCTCCTGGGGTGTCATCCATTTAACTCTTATACCTTCAAAGACTTGCTTAAGGTTAGAGGACCTTTCATAGAGATTTTCTATCTTTGCTAAATCACAGACTCCTGGATAGAAGAGATTGTGTTTTAGTAATTGAATTCCCCCAAAATACTCCGAACTATGTATATTTAAGGATTTTAGTTTAATAAAATGGTAGTATTAGCAGTATTTTGGAAAAATGTTCACACTATAAAATTTTAAAACAAATGAAACTGAATATTTGATACCTAGCATATATATGTATAAGCATAGTAAAAAATCAAGTTAAATTATAAAAATATGAATGTTAAATATATACCATTCTAATAAATTAAGTACAAGCACTATGAATAAGAAAGTGTATACGTAAAAAATTGAAAATGAAATCTGAATTATAAAAGATACACTCTTAAAAATAGCATCAATTTTATATTAGTTGAAAAGGCAGTGTTTAATGAGGAGCAGGTTATCTTTAGTTTTGTCTATTCTTACAGATTCTGATGCAGCAAAAATTATATCAAAGCACTGTGTGATTTTAGATGATGGAACAAGCTTTTAACTATGAAGAACCAAAAACGTTTCCTTTAAAAAATAAGCTTCAATACTCAAAAAAAAAAAAAAAATTATTCAACTAAGTTCTCAATTTTTCAATTTCACTGCTGTTACCTTTGTATTCTAATGTTTGGAAATCTTTCATCTAGAATAAGAGTCAGGCTTGTGCTAAGCATTCCCTTATAAATTGTCACTTTCTTCTTCCTCACATTCACTTGCAGACTAAGATTCATGTCCTAAATTTAGGGCATAATTTTGATTTGAAATTTAGGTATACATATTCCTCTGAGTATGTCCAAGATGTAAATGATTGAGATTTCAGACTTTGTAAAATTCTATAAAGATAGTATGCCATGTGTACACATCAATATTCATGTAAAAAATAGGCTAGGTACCCACACACAGAACTGGGTGTTAGTGACTTTCAAAAACCAGTGTCATAAGCTCTAGTATATTTTAAATCTCCACACAGGACTTGCTGAGTTTCTTTCTTCAAATATTCACTGTAGACCTCTCAGGGCCCAGGCCTGTGCTGCGCGTGAAGTGGAGCCAGAGCTAGGCCACCTTGTCCTTGGGTGTTGGCTCCCCTGGTTGGGAGGAGGCGCTGAGCAGACACCCATGTGCATCACTGATTGTGACATTGCTTAAAGGAGAGGAGCAGCGTGGCAGGAAACAGTGTGAACCAAAAATGGATGGAAACTGTATAAACATAAATCTTGAAGATGAGTGGAAATTAGCTGATGGAAGTTTGGAATGCGGGGAGGAAATTAAAATGTTCTATGAGGAAGAAACACCATGTGCTAAGGTCTTGAGGCAGAAAGAGCTTACAGTTATTTAGCTCATTTGGGGGAACTGAAATAGATACTTTTTCCCTCCTGTGCAAAGATGTGCTAGGAGACTAGTGTGAAAGGAGGTGTAAATAGGCTTGAAGGGCAGTGCCCTTCAATAAGGGACTCCCATTAGTCTGTGTAGACTCTGTGCAAATTAGAAAAGGCTCCCTCTCTGGCAGATGAAACCCACCCACAGGAACTAGGAAACAGAGCAGAGACTGCAGTTTAACTCCACTACCCCATTGGTGAGTGTGCAATGCACAATGACAAGTGATGGAACTAAGTGGTATTATTCACTTTGTTCCGGAAATAAGACTTCTAGTTTGTTTATTCATAACAAATTACCCCAATACTTATAGGTGTAAAATAAGAATAACTATCATCTCTTGCAGTTTTTGAGAGGAGTGTTAACGTGGCTTGGCTAGGCAGTTCTGGCTCAGGAAGTTTAGCCAGATATCAGCAGAAGCTCCAGGATCGTCTTCCAAAGTGACTCACTCAGAGAGTAGGCATCCATTCAGTTTTGCATAAGATGGAGAGGTTTCCAAGGATGTAGAAATTCTTGTGCTAAACCCAGGAGAGTATCAGGAATCTAGGATGGCTGGTTACCCAACTCATTCAACTCATGCTTGACAAGTTTTGCTGCCTGTCAGTGGGAGACCTTAGTGTCTTTACATGAGAGTGTCCATCGTTAGCTTGGGTAACCTCAAAGCATGGCAAAAGCTTTGTGCCAGAGTGTAAGAGATTCAAGACACCAGGGTAGATGCTGCAATACCTTTATCACCCAGCATGGAAGTCAGACAATGTCCCTTCCATCATAGGCTATCGGTGATACAAACCAGCCCTGATTTAATGTGGATGGAGAGTATGCAAATGCATCAACATCAGGATGCAAAGATCAGCAGGGGTCATTTTGGAGACTGCTTGCCATAACTTTTTGGAAAGAGGGAAAGAATGCAATAAAAAGGCTAGTAGGAGACACTTAGTGATTTGGACTACCTACAGCGCTGTCAAGGTCCGTCTAGTCAAGGCTATGGTTTTTCCTGTGGTCATGTATGGATGTGAGAGTTGGACTGTGAAGAAAGCTGAGCACCAAAGAATTGATGCTTCTGAACTGTGGTGTTGGAGAAGACTCTTGAGAGTCCCTTGGGCTTCAAGGAGATCCAACCAGTCCATTCTGAAGGAGATCAGCCCTGGGATTTCTTTGGAAGAAATGATGCTGAGGCTGAAACTCCAGTACTTTGGCCACCTCATGCGAAGAGTTGACTCACTGGGAAAGACTCTGGTGCTGGGAGGGATTGGGGGCAGGAGGAGAAGGGGACGACCGAGGATGAGATGGCTGGATGGCATCACTGACTCGATGGATGCGAGTCTGAGTGAACTCCAGGAGTTGGTGATGGGCAGGGAGGCTTGGCGTGCTGGGATTTATGGGGTTTCAAAATCTGTATGCAGGCCAGGAAGCAACAGTTAGAACTGGACATGGAACAACAGACTGGTTCCAAATAGGAAAAGGAGTACGTCAAGGCTGTGTATTGTCACCCTGCTTATTTAACTTCTATGCAGAGTACATCATGAGAAATGCTGGACTGGAAGAAACACAAGCTGGAATCAAGATTGCTGGGAGAAAAATCAATCACCTCAGATATGCAGTTGACACCACCCTTATGGCAGAACATGAAGAGGAGCTAAGAAGCCTCTTGTTGAAAGTGAAAGAGGAGAGTGAAAAAGTTGGCTTAAAGCTCAACATTCAGAAAACAAAGATCATGGCATCCGGTCCTATCACTTCATGGGAAATAGATGGGGAAACAGTGGAAACAGTGTCAGACTTTATTTTTTTGGGCTCCAAAATCACTGCAGATGGTAGATGTTCAGATATGAAGATGACACCACCCTTATGGCAGAAAGTGAAGAGGACCTAAAAAGCCTCTTGATGAAAGTGAAAGAGGAGAGTGAAAAAGTTGGCTTAAAGGTCAACATTCAGAAAATGAAGATCATGGCATCTGGTGCCATCACTTCATGGGAAATAGATGGGGAAACAGTAGAAACAGTGTCAGACTTTATTTTTGGGGGCTCCAAAATGACTGCAGATGGTGACTGCAGCCATGAAATTAAAAGACGCTTACTCCTTGGAAGAAAAGTTATGACCAACCTAGATAGTGTATTCAAAAGCAGAGACATTACTTTGCCGACTAAGTTCCGTCTAGTCAAGGCTATGGTTTTTCCTGTGGTCATGTATGGATGTGAGAGTTGGACTGTGAAGAAGGCTGCTGCTACTGTTGCTAAGTCACTTCAGTCGTGTCCGACTCTGTGTGACCCCATAGACGGCAGCCCATCAGGCTCTCCCGTCCCTGGGATTCTCCAGGCAAGAAGTCTGGAGTGGGTTGCCATTTCCTTCTCCAATGCATGAAAGTGAAAAGTGAAAATGAAGTCGCTCAGTCGTGTCCGACTCTTTGCGAGCCCATGGACCGCAGCCTACCCAGGCTCCTCCATCCATGGGATTTTCCAGGCAAGAGTACTGGAGTGAGTTGCCATCGCCTTCTCCAGAAGAAGCCTGACTGCTGAAGAATTGATGCTTTTGAACTGTGGTGTTGGAGAAGACTCTTGAGAGTCCCTTGGACTGCAAGGAGATCCAACCAGTCCATTCTGAAGTACTTTGGCCACCTCATGCGAAGAGTTGACTCATTGGAAAACACCCTGATGCTGGGAGGGATTGGGGGCAGGAGGAGAATGGGACGGCAGAGGATGAGATGGCTCGATGGCATTACAGACTCAATGGTCGTGAGTCTGAGTGAAATCCGGGAGTTGGTGATGGACAGGGAGGCCTGGCGTGCTGGGATTCTTTGGGTCGCAGAGAGACACGACTGAGCGACTGAACTGAACTTAACTGTGCAGGTTTATTTCTGGGCTCTCTGTTCTGTTGATCCACATATCTGTTTTTGTGCCAGTGCCATGTTGTTTTGATTACTGTATCTTGGAAGTATTGATTTCAGCAAATATTGATTGAGCACCCATGTGTTAAGTCCTGTGCTAGGTGTTCTAGGGAGTAGATGCAAAGACCATATCCTTGTCTCCAGCTATTTACTCTCTGTGGGAGAGAATATACTCACACAGCATAAGAGGCTGGTGATAGATTTACTTAATAGAGTTAAAAGTAAAGTGCTGAGGGAGCCATAGGAAGGAAGAATTTCTGATTGGGGGCTAGAGAAAGCTTCCCTAAAGAGGGTTCCTTGGAGCTGTCTTGTGGGAGCAAGGAGGGGGGAGGCTTTGAGGGGAGGCTTTGGATTAAGGAGGGAGGAGAGATGAGTGGAAGAATGAGAAAGGAATTCAGACTGAGAAATTAATATATAAATATTTGGTCTGGATCTAGGGGAACCAAAACTGTAGTGCTAATAAACTCTTAGGAATTCAGTATTCCAGCTGGCCAAATCATTGTATTTCAGAAGAGTGATATGTGGCAGTGGGGAAGGGGTTTCTTGCCCTTCCACAGCTGGGCTACCTGAGGATTTGAGTGACTTAGAGTTCACTTTTTTTTTCATCCTCTTACTTTTGACCTTGAGTTGGGTTCTTTCTTGCTTCTGGTAAAACCACATGGTCAGAGAGGTAGGTGTGATATTTTTAGGGAAGAGGCTTGAGGTGCAATTTAAAGCTGAGCTGTATTTCCTGCACCTCAAGAGTAGAAGCCCTTTCTCCACCCCTCTTCATTGAAGGGAAATTTGGGCTGAGCTGAGTGAATGGAGATGGACCTGGTGGATGGAGCCTTGGCCTGAGAGGGGCTGGTCCCCTTAAGGAAAATATAGCTTCTTCCACAACTCAGAGTGGGTGGGTGGGGACTCCTGAGAAGCAGGGCCTGGAGAGCAGGATGCAGATTGACATATGGCTATGCATTCGGATTTGGGAGATGTGCTTGAAGTCCCACCTTACAGACCTAATTTTTCATCTTCAAGGATGTGCCTAGATTCTTCATCCAGACTCTCTGGAAGCTGGAGGATATCTCTGCTCTTCAGCGTTTGTGCTTAGGAAATGGAACATGATTATCTGGGGAAGAGTTCTCCTTCTCTATGGGCAGAGGAGGCCAGTTCTGAGGCCTCTGGACTGGTTCTGTCCTGAGATTTAATCTGATTTTAAGAAGGTAACCTTTACTTTTTCTCTATTTAGAACTCAGTGACCTACACACACCTTTGGTTGATACCTTGAATACTGAATGAACAGGCTCTTGGGTACCCTGGAGCAAATTGCAGGTCTTGCTCAAACTCACCTGGGAGCAGTTATTGGGTCAGAGAATCCCTGGTTTTACTAACAAGAGTCTCCAGTGTACTGGGTTTGAGTTATGGATTACTCATTGGGAATTCTTAACTTCCTGTCTCTTTTACTTTCTCTTCCTTCTGTCACGTGAGTGTATGTTCCTCGATTATTTGTCTCGTCACAACAGAGATTTGGAGTGATGGACATTAAAGCCCCCTCGGCGTGTCATAGCTCTCAGGTCTTGGATAGACCGTGTTATAGCTCTCAGGTCTCGAATGGACCATGTTATAGCTCTCAGACAAATCGGTGTTACAGCTCAGTGTTACAGCTCTATTTTATTTAGAAGATAGCAGGAAAATCCATCTTCAAGGCGTGAGGGCATGTCGATCTAAAGACACGAGGAGAAGAGTGCCCCAACGCGCGGGAGAGAGAGAGAGCTGGCTTTGGCTCCCTATTTGTATGTTTATCTCTCCCTGGGCCTGTCCTATGTAAATTGGGCCAGCCAGGAGTGTTGTTTGTTTTACCTGAGGTCCTCACTCCAGTCCTCGGACCTTCTTTTGTTTCATTTTCGTGGGCTTTTCCCTTCCTTGTCTTGTAGCCACCGCCATTTTGGACTCCTTTTCCCTGTTCTACCTACCTAACACTTCATTTAACAAATACTGTGCATACCAGTCACGTGGCTGGCACTGGGCTAGGTCCTGAGTGTTCCTGGAAGAGTAATGGCAAGCAAGACACTATCTGCTGTCTTGGTGCTTGCTCAGTGGAGGAGAAAGATCAGCCAATCATTATTGACCAGTGTGGGGCATGCTATGATGGGGGGAAGTAGAAGGTACTGTGGGAGCATGGGGAAAGGGAATCTACCCTGGCTCAGGGGTTGGGGAAGCCTTTGAGGAGAAATAAAGTAAAAGGAAGGAGTAGGATGGTTACCTACCTAACACTTCATTTAACAAATACTGTGCATACCAGTCACGTGGCTGGCACTGGGCTAGGTCCTGAGTGTTCCTGGAAGAGTAATGGCAAGCAAGACACTATCTGCTGTCTTGGTGCTTGCTCAGTGGAGGAGAAAGATCAGCCAATCATTATTGACCAGTGTGGGGCATGCTATGATGGGGGGAAGTAGAAGGTACTGTGGGAGCATGGGGAAAGGGAATCTACCCTGGCTCAGGGGTTGGGGAAGCCTTTGAGGAGAAATAAAGTAAAAGGAAGGAGTAGGATGGTGGTAGAAGGGTGGTTTATACAAGGGGGGTGAGTTCCACTCGGTGGGGTAGCAAGAACAAAGGCCTTTGTTGATGATGAAATTGGAATAGAAAGCAAGAGGAAGGAAATGGTCCAGGTGGGTAGGGGAGAGTCCTTGAAAGGCCTTGTAGCCTCATTAAAAGGGTTGGTGTGTATCTTGAAGGCAACAGCAAGCTGACAAAGATGATTTTAAAAGCCATATAGGGACAGCATCCAAAGCATGTGAGAAAGATTACTTAGACTGAAGTTTGGAGGATGGATTGAAAGGGGCAAGACTGGCAGTAGTAATCAGACCCATTCAAAAGCTTTTTTAGAATCTGAGGGGGAGAGAGATGATGGTGATCTAATTTAGGGAAGAGGTTGCAGATACAGGCAGAAGAGTCAAATTCCACAGATATTTATAGGGTGGCATCATGGAGACCAAGAGATGGCTTGAATATGAGCTGAGGAAGAAGATGGCTTCCAAGGCCAATCTGAGGTTCCTGACTTGAGAAAGTAGCAGGACAGTGGTTTGAGTCCCAGGGTTTGTCCTTAGCTGGTAGCGGAACCTTGGATAAGCGACTTCTTTTCTCAGATCTTTAGTTTTCCCGTTAGTTGAAGGTAACAACCCCTAGTCATTAACTTTGCAGGCTGTGTTGGTTGGGAATCCACTGATAAAAGCTGTGTGAAAAGTAGCATCCTATACTCTTTCCATGACCCTAAAAGTCCTGGCAGAAGGGAAGTATGTCCTTACCCTGGTTATCTTTATAATTTGGACTTTTGTATATAGACTTCCCCCCTTATCTACAATTCTAAGCACTTGGTCTCCCAGGAACTGATGAGGCCTTGCTGAGGGCCTCCTTGTGGATTCTCAGATTGACTTTTGCTGAAAACAATGATACATTGAGTGGGTGGAGCTGAGCCAGACTCCTCAGCCAGTTTAAGGAGAATTGGGGTCTTTATGACTTCTGTACTTGTGGCTGTATTCCAGGCCCCTCCATAGCACCCATGTGCCCCACTGCCCCCTTTTCCTCCTCCTTCCACCCCTGAGGTTATGGTTTTGCAGGAAACTGGCAGCTCCCATGTTTTCTTCTCTTGCATCAGTCTCCCTGGAGAGAGATCCAGATGGGCCACGGAGTAGAATGGCTGTATTATATCAGGCGTGGTTTCTCTTTCCAAGTCCCCCTTCCCGGGAAAGGAAGGACAAGTCATGGGAAGGGATTCCCTTGGAGGAAGACTGAAGTGCTAGAGAAAGAGGGGATTTAAGTGTTGGGAGAGATGTTAGACTCCTTGTATGCTAAAAGCTCTTTATCTGGCTTTAATGCTGGATTGGGGGCTTCGGTAAGAATGCAAAGGTTAAACTGGCCTTTCATTTGTGTGATGACAGGAATATGGCTGTGGAAAAGGAGACTAGCAGGGTTGAGGATGCTGAGTCCCTGACCCCTAGGCAGCTCTTCCTCTCTCTGCTTTCCACACACCCACACTTGTGTATAGGCAGCCCCCCTCCAAAGCTGTAAGCAGCTTGTTAGGGGAAATTGGGAGTTGATTGCTACTCTGGTTTTCAATAGTTCTAGCAAGGTAAGAAGTTTTTGGCCAGCCCAATAGGTTGTAAAACAGAACTTGGTTTCTAGGGACCAACTAGTAATACCTACCTTCTGTGTGGCCTGTTGGTGTTTCAAAGTACTTCCACAGATGGCCTTGGAAAGAAAGAAAAATCAGTTTCTGACTAACTGTTAAGTTCTCAGCTGTAACAAAAGAGATTAGCAAGAGAAAAACAGAAGTTTATTAAAGTGTATAGATGGGAGAAACCCAGGGAAAAATAAGTGACAGTTGGCAGTCAGGCTTCTAGCATCTTCAACAAAAGACAGTAAGTTTGTCGAGAAATGGTAGGAAAAAGGAAAGAGGTTTTAGGCTTCTAAAGGCAGTTAACTGTGGGAAGGTAAATATTTGAGAAATGCATGGTAGATAAAGGCTGGTTTGTAAAGTTTGTTGTGTAGATTCTTCTGGTACCGTCTCCAGGCTGATGGGGCCTACAACTGTCTCAGCTGATTAGCTTTTGTCTTTCCTGGCAGAGGACCTTTGAGAACTGATGTCTCGTTTTTAGGCAAATGGAAGGAGGACAGGGACTTTTCCTTGTATCTGCTTCTTCTCAGTTGCCTTCAGCTCAAAATGATCCTTTCACTAAAGTTGCACATCCGTGTTGCCATGATCTGCCACCCCTTCAGCCTCCTCTAATCCTCATGAGCGAGTTGCCACATGGAGGGCAGGAAAGCAGTACTTGCCTCCTTCGCATCACCCAGCACAGTGCCTGGCACATGATTGGCCTCAGTACATATTTGTGGAATGGCTGTTCCAAAGAGGCCCTGCAAGTGCATGGCCTGAGGTTCTAAAGAGGTACCAAACCTTGGCCAAGAATTCAGAGTAAATACATGATGAATTCAAGCAGGGAGGGACTTGGCCTTCCTGAGGTCACTGCCCTGTAGTTTGTACCACATTATGCTGCTTAATAAGCATTCATTGATGAGATTTCACGAACATCCTTCCTCTCTGCCTCCTGGCAGTGTCTGGAAGGCCCAACTCTTGGATTATCTACTGCTGATGATTAGCTAACTTTATTTAGACTGACGAGTTTTGAAGCAAAATACAATTGTGTGATGTTGGTAGGTTGCTTTTGTTCTTTTTCAAATTCTACATTGTAAGAGTAGAGGGTGGTGTGGGGAGAAGCACTGAACAGAGAACCTGATTATATATATAAAGATTTTTTTTGTTGCTGTCTGAAATTTATTCACTAATCCCCCTCCTCTCCAAAAAACTGCTTTATGAGCAGGGTATGAGGCAATAGAGTGAGGGAAAAGCTGAAGAAATAAGGCTTGAAAGGACAGGGTCCAGGAAGTCAGGTGGTCCCTTCTGATGTCACCAATGGTGTGTCTCAGTTCCAGTCATTTTCACCACGTGTCACTCATCTTGAAATTCAATGAAATGAGACCTGATTGTCCTAGTTTATTATGACTAACTCCAAGTGACCCAACTCAGCATGTAGCAAGAGGGGAATATTTCTCTAAAGGCAATCTTGGCACTGTTTTCCCAGGAAAATGGCACAGATACTGGGCACTCCAGGATGACACATGTCCACTGTGATCTAGGAAGACTTTCCAAGTTCAAACCTTCTTGACATGTACATTTGCTGTGATTTGTCCTTTAGCATGCTGAAAAACACTGGGCAAGGTTTATCAAAGTTACTGGGATATTTAATCAGAGCCTAAAATGGACCAGAAACTCACATTTAGGGCAGGTTTGTTCCGGTGGAGGCAGCCACCGCACTTGAGCTACCCCATGTCTGAGGTCAGGGGCCGTGGCCTAGAGTGCCAGGCTGTGACGGCGCAGGAACAGCCGAGAGGAGCTACCCCCCGTCTGAGGTCAGTGGCGGCCAGGAGGAGATACCCCGCTTCCGAGGTCAGGGCGGCGGCCAGGAGGAGCTACCCCACGTCCGAGGCCAGTGGCGGCAGGGAGGAGACACACCATGTCTGAGGTCTGGGGCGGCTGGGAGAAGCCACCTCGCCTCAGGAGGACTCTGGACACAGGCTCCATTCGTTAAGTATAACGTTTATTCCTTAATGGTGAGCTTTTCACATCTAATTAAATGAGATTTATCTTCAAATCTGCCTAACTGTAACCTAGTAAAAAGGACAAATTCTTACTGAACTTATGTAAATATACACATTGTCAATGGGCAGTAAAACAATCTCAGTAAAAGGCAATTATACCTAAATTCTAAGGGACTAAAGAGAGCAAACTACCATTTAAAGAATATATCACTCGAATTTGCACTAGTATACTAAATTATAAGTCAGAGAAAGGTAAAGAGCTTTATCATGTAATTAATAAAATCAACGATATTCTGGAAAAAAAAAAACCATAATCAGATTCTCTCCAATTTACTCAGTCCTGTATAATCAATTCTAGTTGTCCCAGATCATAGGTTAACACTCTATTTTCATGAAAACATCTGCTTCTAGACTAAAAAGAGTCTTAAAAATTCTAACTTGGCATCCCTGATACAGTCTAGTATCTGTCCAATATTAGCTCAGACATATGAGTCTATTATTTAAGAGCAGGGGTAAGCAAACTTTTCCCATCAAAGGCAAGATGATAAATATTTTAGGGTTTGTGGGCCACATATGGTTTCTGTTGCATATTTTTCTTTCATTTTAAAAAGCTCTTTCAAAATGTAAAAGCCATTCTTAAACTCACAGCCTTTTCAAAAAGAGGCTACAGGTTATATAGTTTATCAACTTCTATTTAAGAGTATCTGGTATGTCCTTTTAACTAAGGTTCTGAGGCTGCTTTCTTTGTTAAAGATTCAATTTATAGTGACAAAATTATGAAGATGAAACAATTGTTGCCAAGGTGCTGGGATGTGAGAGAGTGAGGTGGGTGTTACTACAAATGGTATCACAAGGAAGATCTCTGTGGTAACGGAAGACTTCTGTATCTTGATTGCAGTGGTGGTTACGTTAATCTACAAACGTGGTAAAATGCACAGGACTATATGTACCAATACTGATTTCCTGATTTTGATACTGTAATATAATCATATAAGATGTACAACTAAGGGAAACTGGGTAAAAGTTACACCAGAACTCTCTGGTTCTATCTTTGCAACTTCCTATGAATCTATGATCATTTCAAAACAGAAGTTTTTAAAAAGTTATCATACAAATTTTAAAAAATGGACCACTACCTGAGACCACATACAAAAATAAATCCCAGGAGGGCTACAGCTGTAGCTGCTCTTGCCTACAGGGGAGGAGGGGGCAGAAGGGGAAAGATCACTGGCAAAGAGAAGTGCACAGTTAAAGAAAGTGAAGGGATCAACAGCTGGTCTGGCTGTCCCTGTCCCACATTCAGGTCAATAACTAATGCAGGTAAGTTCACTTGTGATGATTCACTAAAGTGCATATTTATCTAACAAAAATCTGAAAATTCTTAAAAGCATCTTGTGAAAACATTCGTAAGAAAAAAAGTCTCAATATTATTTTTAAAAATTACACAGTATTCTATTATTTGGGTCTCCTTTAATTACTTAACTAACTTCTCATTCAAAGAAATTTAGCTTTGAATACTGAAGTTGCTTGGAATCTAGAAAGAAGACAAAAATTCTCTTCTATCTCACATATAAGGAACAAATAAGGACCAATTTCCACCGAAGAGCTGTAATAAGTCCAGTCCAAATGACGCATGCAAGAAATAAATGGGACCATTTAGGAGATGATAATCACAGAGAAAAGGAGAAAAAGCAAAAAACAAAGACATTCATGTTCTTTCCAAGTTTAACTATTATAAACACTATAAGAATATCCTTGACATGATCCTTTCCGAGCACTTGCCTCAAACGCTTATAATAAATTCCTAGAAATGGAATTCCTGGGTCAAAGGTTCAGGCACATAAACTTTAAAAATCACGTTATAACCTGTCAGATAATCCTCGAAAATAATGTTCCAATATGCCCTTGTTCCTGTACAACTTTTTTTTTTAATTCGTCTTTTTTTTGGCCATGGATTAAACCTGCGCCAGGGCAGTGAAAGCTCAGAGTCCTAACCACTAGACCACCGGGAACTCTGTACATTCTTGATAATACTGGTTGTCATCAAACATTCCAATTATTTATATGCTGACCGAGAAATAAAAAAATAAAAGGAGAAACAAACATATCTCATTTTTTTAAAAATCACGTTATAACCTGTCAGATAATCCTCGAAAATAATGTTCCAATATGCCCTTGTTCCTGTACAACTTTTTTTTTTAATTCGTCTTTTTTTTGGCCATGGATTAAACCTGCGCCAGGGCAGTGAAAGCTCAGAGTCCTAACCACTAGACCACCGGGAACTCTGTACATTCTTGTAATACTGGTTGTCATCAAACATTCCAATTATTTATATGCTGACCGAGAAATAAAAAAATAAAAGGAGAAACAAACATATCTCATTTTTATCTTTCAGTAACTTGTGAATTTATACATGTTTCCATGCTTTCATAAGCCATTCGTATTATTCTTTTCTGAACTGTGTAATCAAGTACTTTACCCATTTTTTCCACTTGAATGGTTTGTGAAAACTACATATTGAGGGTTATGAACACTTTATTTACTCTATGAGTTAAAAACACCTCTCCCTAGTTTTTCACTTCATATGTAGTTCATGGTGTTTTCTGCTTTACTCAGTTTATAAACTGTCTTACTGGTAGGTTAAGTAGTCATATTTATTATTTTCACTGTTAAGCTTAAAAGTCTTTTTCATCCCAAATTCTTCCATCTTAATCCATATTTTCACCTAGCACTTCTATGGTCTCACTTTTTATACTTAAATTTTTCATGCAAATAGAATTTATTTTGCTGTTGACAGCTCATGAAAAAACATTTCCAAGATAGAACAGGTAATTAAGCAAAGGATTAAGAGGCAAGAAGAATGGTGAGGCTTCCTTTTATAACTGATGACACTGAAAACATGGCAATGTCCCTAAGTCTCAAATGGTCTTTATGACAAAACTATTTTGACAATTTGCAGGCTCTATTACATTAGTCCTGAAATTTAAAGTACCAGATAGTATCTTCAATTCTCAGATCTCCATCCATCACATTTAAATGCTATTGTTTTTTGTTTTTCTGGCTGTGCACATGGCATATGGAATCTTAGTTCCCAGCGGAAGCACAGCCTTAGCCACAAACCACCAAGGAAGTCCCTCAAATACCATTTTAAATGGCTAAGGTCTGTCTAAATTCTGGCCTCCAGATAAAATGAAGATTAATGGAAGATTACATTTTACTTGCATTGCACTACATTATCCTAGTGTATCAATGGCCTTTCACAAGAAAAAAATGTTCCCTGCTCATGTCTGATAGCACTATTACATGAATAATCGACAATCAGTGAATTCTCCTCACCCCACCCCCAAATTTAACTTACCCTGTCATAGAGCTCAATGATTAAATGATAAGCAGCTTCATCACTTCCAAATTGAAAATCTACAATTCTATCCACACCAAGCTGCTTTGCACTGACTAATCTCCGACTCTTCAAATGTTTTCGGCACTAGCAAGAAAAAGAAGAAAAAGGCATTTAAATAGTAAAAGTGAATTTCTAATCATATGGTATTGGTTTATTATTAAGTTTCTCCTTCTAATTTCCATTAGGAATAATATCTTAAGACTAGTAGATAAAACAGTATAGTCTTAAAATCAAAACTTACAGAATGATAATCAGAAGAAATACATTTTATTTCATACCACTCTGACTGCTAACTCTGAAACAGTATTTCATATTCAGTTTTTAAGTAGACAATAACAGATAATGAAATTTACTTTTTTGCTTTGTATCACTTCTAAATAAACTCCTGTTCTTGTCCTGAAGACCACACACAAAACCGTAACCTTTTTTTAAAGCCTCTTTCTACTCCACTTTTTTAAATATCCCAAATTTCCTTTTGTGTGTTTGTGTCCAAGATTAATTAGTGATTTCCACTAATCTTTCAGTTCAAATACAAATTCTGAACCATAAGCTTACTGGAATGCTACAAATCAGTCCTCCAACTTACAACCTATAACCTATTCTCACAAACTTTATTAATAAATCCCAAGCAGAATTTTTCTGGTACTATCTCCAAGTTTTTGAACAACTTAGCTCAAATCCAAATGCAGCAACTCCTATCTTTTATCAAATCCCATTTCTATCCCTAGTCATAAGGTTCTTGTTCTTACCAGCAATTAAAATAAAATGAACATATTAAACCCAAAGGCAACTTACTTGGTAAATACCTACTGTTTTATATTACACGTACTACCCTTCAAAGTGAAAGTTACTCAGTCGTGTCCAACTCTTGGAAACCCCATGGACTGTAGCCCCCCGGCTCCTCTGTCCATCGGAGTCTCCAGGCAAGAATACTGGAGTGGTTGCCATTTCCTTCTCCAGGGGATCTTCCCAACCCAGGAACTGAACTTGAGTCTCCTGCATTGCAGGCAGATTCTTTACCAATTGAGCTATAAGGGAAACCCATACTACCCTTTAGTATAAATATCTAAGTATGACATCAACCAAAAACAAAACTACTCTGTGGCTCCTTAAAAATTTTTTAACAATTGTTTCTCATTTTTGAATTTGAAAGACCTCTTAGTCGAGACCAGAAAGAAAGGATGCTTTCTTTTCCTCAAGACTCAACTCCAAGACAAATTTTACAGATAAGTTCATCTAAAACCATCTTAAAAAAAGAAGAAGAAATATGCAGGGTCATTCTTCAAATCAATGCCAATTCTTTCATAACTAAGAAGAGTTCTCCAGAGCTACAGTTCAAACTGACTAAAATTCTCATTTTATGTATTCGGGCAGAATTGTATACTCACATTACATTCAGGCAGATATGAAACTTTTCAACATTCACAGAATAAATAATCTCCCCCTCCTAAATTTAACAGTTTTCCTTTAGAAGTAGCCTACATTAATTTTGATTTAAACAGTGACCTACATTCAGGGCTGTCTTTAAGTCCCCAGGTGAAAATCATAATCAATTTCCCCAGTAATATTTTTATGAGAAAAATAAAGTTAAAATGAAGATAAAAGGCATCCTTGAATGGAACAGAAGTCCACATCATGGAATGGTAAAAAAGGGAAAATTATCATGAGTATAGGCAGGCATATAATACATATGTAAAACTTGTTTTTTCTTTCTGTACTCATCTTGGTGAAAACAAGCTTCTGTCAGTGCCACAAAGCTATATCTGGCATTCCCAAATGTGAGAATTAGGAAAAGTCACTGATTTACCACATACTAAACATGATCCTACCTGACATACGACAGTAACAGCTCTTAGATATTTATCAAGTGCTTAATGTTATCAACTTCACTGGAGGGAATTTGTATATGTATTTAGATTGACACGTATACCTAACTCATAAAAGTTTTCTTTTTTTTTTTTGATGTCTGATCTCCTATTGTTATAGCCTTATTTGAGGATGTTTACACAATCCCAAAAGCATATAGCTTATTATCTGTTATATCATCTGTAAAACTGAAATGATATTTGTTCTTCATATCCACTGAGTTGCTAAACAACTCAAATGAAGTATTATTCCTTGAAGAGTGCTATACAAATATAAAGTGTCATTATTATTAAGGACAATTTCCAAAAGAAACATTTTGGGTTACTATTAAGTAAATGAAACTTTTAAGAATTTGATAATTTTGTGACAGGCCTTGTGATTTGGGAAACACTTACCTAACGTGTAATCCAAAACAGATTCTAAGTTGCTGGGGATAAGGATCTTCTCTGTAAAGCCTCTAATGAAATAACACAATGCCAAAACAAATAAATTTCTGAAGGAAAGTGAGGAGGAGAGGAAGAAGGAAATTAATACATATGGAGCCCTATTATGTGTCAGGCATTGTGTTAGGTGCTTTACATTTAACTTCAATCAATCCTCACCAATAACCCCATAACAGAGGCATTATCTATATCTTACATTTAAAGAAACAAGTTCCAAGAGGTTAAATAAAACTTCCAAGTTATAAAAGTATTCAGCAGCAAAACCATTAATTCAAAGTTATGTATATCTGAGTCTAACATCTTTCCTCTGTACCATGAGCTCTCAGTATACCTGTTATGTCAATAAGGGTAAATGGGTAATACATTCACAGATGGAGGATCTCAGTTTAAACAGTAAAACAGAGAAAAGTGAAAAGTAAAAAGATATGGCTGGTAGCATACTAATGTCATTGAGTATTCCAACCAAATACATACTGGCAGCTGAAAAGTGAACTGTGGAAGACAAGGCTAGGGAAGCAGGGCAGAAAACAGAAAGCCAAGAATGGCGGGGTGTGGGATACAGACTCAGATATCAGAGAATTGTAAAAGTCGGGTAACTAATCAAAATGATGCTGTAGAAAAATCACTGGTCTGAAACAAAATTTTTTTTGATAGTGAGAAGCACAGAGTTAAAAGATATAATGTCCAGCTCTATAAAAGCTTGAATTAGAATGGTAACTTTAGGAAGGAAAAATCTGGAACACAAAGTGGTATGATGGGTAAAAGGGAGAAGTTAATAAACATCTCCTTTATTCATCCAGTATGTCTCAACTACTTTGTATTTATGTTTTATTCATACCAACGAAGAAAAACCAGTTTACAACTTCAATTGTTAGTGACCACTCTCGGGGCCTTAACATTAAGCTTCAAGTATAATAAAGTTTACCTTCATGGCAAAACTAGACGGCATCATATTCTTAGGCCACTCAAATTCTGTTGTGTGAATTCGTATGCCAGATTCGAGTAAAAGTGTAGCTTTAAAGTCTGGTCTGTAGAAGAAAAAAGTCAGAATTTCTTTAGGGTCCTACCAGCACCAAGGGTAGGTTGCTTTTCTAAAAAAATAATAATAGTTACAAAAGATAAAACAAGCCTATAAAATGCTCTTACTTTTGAAGACGAATAAGATACGTTTTATTATCCACATCGTAAACATTGTTTACTCTCATTCCTAGCAAGCTGCAAAGAGAAAGGAAACATGTAATAAATCATACTACCATTTGAAACATAAAACTTCCCACAATTTAAAGCGTAGGCGGAAGCACAGCCTGCCAAAGAGGGAATCTTTAAAGACAGGGGGTCAACCAGAGTGCAGAGGCTGAAGGCCAGCAACCTTCTGCCCAAACCTCGAATGTAACTGTTTAAAAAAAGTGACAGACCAGCTCCAGGAACACCATACAATGCTTTGAGTTTTTTTAAGTGATCCAATACATATATTAGGAAATACAGTAAAATCTAACTCAATTAATTACAGAGGAAAAAACGTAAACGAAGCCCTGAGAAATACGACAAAGCTCAGTTAAATAATATTAATAAAAACCGAACTAGAAAGCAGATCTCTGGCCGAATCTATTACCGCCAGGGTGGTAAAACTCTGGGGTGAGGAGGAGAGTCTACCAAACCAAGCTTCTGCTGTGGAAACCTCTGGAACTAATGACTTGCCTGGTGTCTTGGCGTCCACCTGACTTCTTTTAGTAAACGTTTCCTGCCAGACCGGGGCGACTCAGGCCGGCAAGCCAAGAGCCCTGCCAAAGTAGGACGCAAGACCTGGCGGGACCAGCAGCCCACGAGAGCCGGGGGGTGGAGCACGCGGCCGCCGGGGTCCCCCGGGTATCCTCAGGGCCACGGAAAGATGTCACGCGCTCGCCCACTCAGGCCTAGCCAGGTCTATAGGAGAACAGCACCCGGGGCGGGGAGGGAAAACACAAGGCCCTTCTTATTTCTACAGTAGGGCCATGGCCTCTGCCTCCTGCACCCCCCGCACAAGCTTGGTCACCCGACGTACGGTACCTGGCATTCAGCTCCGCAAGTACCGCACGGAGGTCGACGGTGCTAAAGCGGGTCTTCATGGCGAGCCTCGAGGGTCGCTACCGCAGTTTTCTCCGCTGCCAGCCTGACTCAAGGCCGCTACTCTTATGCGCAGGCGCACTAGGCGGATCTACGGCCGCTCAGAAGATCCAATACTCCTTGAAGCGAACGTCTTTGCGTCACATTTTGTGAAGCGTTCGGCAGTCAAGTCGTCGGCGATTAGCTTTTCGTCGTACCAAAACAATTCGAAATAGATACAAATTATTCTCTTGAAACTGCATTCCTTCTTGGAAAGCTTACAAATTATTCCGGTTACTTTGCTCCCTGGCCTCTCGGGATTCAAGCCAGCCTCCATAGTGACCCTATTGGTCATAACAATTTACGAGCTACGTACTAGGAGGATTTCCCCAGGTACGGCTCTGTATACCTGAGAACTACCACTTTCCCTGGGGCGTACACTGTTGAAATTTAACGCAGTGGACTATTTCATTCGCCCTACAGTTACTCTCAATGATCAAGGCAAACCAACTCTTAAAAAAAAAGTTCCTATTCTGATAAGTCTTGCTCTCCGAAGAGCATTTTGCGTTTTACTGTGAAATTCTTATCCATTCTAGGTGTTGGGAGGCCCTGGGCTCAGCATAGTACCTGATATACAGTCCCGAGCTTGGTCCTGACAGCGAGACCCCACCCGATGCATACGCGCTGCTGTGCTTTGTGCTCTGCCTGCATGAACTGCCTAAACCGTCCCCTCTGTCCGGCTCTTCCCACGCATCCCTTAGCCCTCAGTGCAAACGTCACCTCCGCAGGAAAGCCCTCCAGGATTGCATCCCAGCCACAGCTAGGGCCTAGAACACTAGGCATTTCTCCTTCCTGACCTCTGCCACTGCCGCAACTTTAGTTTCCAAGTTTTTGATGAACATCAGTCTGAGCCACTAGACCGTCAGCTCCATGAGGAAAGGCATGTGCCCCGCAGCCAGCCCAGCACCTGTGGTGCTCGCTCTGTGCGTCAGCGAGAGAGCAGACACGCCAGCGCCCCGGGAGGACGGACAGCGGTCAGAGAGGCAGCCCTCGCCAGCCGTGGGGCGTGAGAACACCCAGCGCACACGCACACACGCGCGCGCCACACTACAGCCTCTGCCTGCAGCTGCTGGGAGCCTGGGCTCGATCCCAAGGGTCGGGAAGATTCCCTGAAGGAGGGTGTAGCAACCCACTCCAGTACTCCTGCCTGGAGAATCCCCACGGACAGAGGAGCCTGGCAGGCTACAGCCCACGGGTCACAGAGAGTCGGACACGACTGAGCACAGAGCACACACACACGTGTGCACACGCTCACCCACGTGAACACACGCACACAGGAACCCCTGTTCCTGGACCCACGCACGGGAGGAAGGGGGTGGTGCCTGCAGCAGCCATCCCCACCCCACCAAGGAGGGGGCGAGACGCTCAGCCAGGCCTGACCCTCTGGGTGGGGGCCCGGGACCCACAGCTGTACGGGGAAGACTGAGTGGGGGCCTCGGCCCAGGGGCGCGGAGGACAAGCACGGCCTCCCTCACTGCCCCAGTGCCCAGAGCACGGCCAGGCTCCTGTGCTTGGAAGCTGGTGTTCACATCACGGCCCGGGTACCTGC
The DNA here is from genome assembly GCA_006408695.1 of Aepyceros melampus. Classification (NCBI taxonomy): domain Eukaryota; kingdom Metazoa; phylum Chordata; class Mammalia; order Artiodactyla; family Bovidae; genus Aepyceros; species Aepyceros melampus. Next base: position 336,455 of record SJXQ01004423.1, on the reverse strand, counting down.
ACACAGGGCAGTGCCGTCAGCACCTCTGGAAATAAGACCCTGGCCCGTCTGCCACGAGAGGAAACTGAGGCGCAGAGATGCAAGGCCCTGACCCAGGGTCAGCGGCCACAGAGTGGCCGAGGCCAGAGCAAACGGGGCCAGAGCCAGGTCTTCCCACCCTGGTGACCGCGGGCAGCCTGGCCTCCCCCAGGGTGGGCCGGGCGCCCCGCACCCCTGCAGCTCAAGCAGGTGGAAGGAGCACCAAGG
>SJXQ01004423.1:311848-324742 GCA_006408695.1 Aepyceros melampus | reverse complement strand
CCAGCCCCTCCCAGGCCCGGGCCCCGCCCCTGCCCCGCCCTTCCAGTCGCAGTGGCCCGGCCGCGGCAGCCCCGGAGGTTTTAAGCCCAGGTGCAAACGAACTTGGGCCTGGCTTGGGTCTCCGAGGCGGGCCCACGCGGGCTGGGCGCCGCCGGACAGCCCCGGGCCGACCCTCCCTACCCCGCTCCCATCTGCAGCCCCGGGCGGCCAACAGGCAAAGCCAGGACTTGTCTGGGACGTTGGTGGAGAGATGCGGGCGGGCGTTCGGTGAGCCGCCAGCCCCTCGGGACAGCGCGCTCGCACGAGTCTGCGGCAGCCCCCGGGGACAAGAGGCGCGCGTCTCGCAATTGCTGAGTGACCAGCCCTGGAGACACGTGCGCTGAGGGTGGCACCCTGCGCGCCGTTTACACAAACCTGTCGTCTTCTCAGCCAACATTTTACGGATGAAGAGGACTCTGAGGCCGCGGTCCCCCAGGACACAGCTGGTAAGAAGGGAGGCGGATGAGCAAGCCCAGTGGTCCATCCGCGCCGCCCAGATGGCATCTTCCAGACAACCTCGATGGTAGCCTGGGAGTGCCTTCTACAGAGCACGCATCCTTACCTCCTGATGTGGGAGGCGAAGAGCATTTCTGATTCTGTTCCTCTCCAGGACACCGCTGGAGCCGGAACTGATAGCTGGGACCTGTCTAGGCTCTCCGGAGTGCTGTGGGTCTGGGCTCCTAAGACTATGCGGGACATTGGACCCTGTGTCCTGGGACCCTCCCCATGCACGTCGCAAAGCCAGGCATACAAATCTGGCTGCCACCAGGAGTCAAACTGGGACTCCGTGGGAAGGTTTGGAGGAAACTGGCCTCAAGATCAAGGATGGTGATGGTGCTGTCTGCCCCGCCTGAACATTCAGGGCGGCCAGCATCCGCAGAACAGATCCAGCTCACTCCTTCTTATAGAAGAGCCAGAGGTCTGCAGGGTTAGGGCTCACTGCCTGGTCTCTGTGCAAGTGAGAGGCAGGCACATCCCTGCCGGTCATCGGTCCTATGCTCCTCACACACTCTCAGGCCGGTCTTCTCACTGGCAATCACAGCGAAAGGTCAGAAGAAGCTTGGAAACTAAGGTGCATTCATAGTTTCAGCACACCAGGAAGCTTCTGCACAGGTTAGCAAGAAGCTGAGCAGAGACAGACAGTTACTGTGTGGTTGTCACTTACATGTGGAAAGCAAGAACAGAAACACGGTGAAGGACAGGGAAGCCTGGTGCTCCAGTCCATGGGGTCGCAAAGAGTTGGATACGACTGAGCAGCTGAACAACAACAGTAGAAAAAGAGATGAGGTTTCCCAGAGGAAGGGGAGGGGTGGGATTGCAGGAGGGCAGTCACAAGGCACAGACTTCTAGGCAAGGGTAAATAACTAGGGATGTTAGCTTGCTGTTGTTCAGTGACTAAGTCATGTCTGACTCTTTGTGACCCGTGAATTGCAGCACCCCAGGCTTCCCTGTCCTCCACTGTCTCCCGGAGTTTGCTCAAGCTCATGTCCATTGAGTCGGTGATGTAACACACAGCACGATAAATATAATTAACTCTGCTGTGTGTTATCTATGAAAGTCAGTAAGAGACTAGAGCCTAAGAGTTCTTATCACAAAAACCTTTTTTTTCCTCCTTTTGCTTTTGCTTTTATTGTATCCATATGAGATACACACTAAACTTATCGCAGTAATCACTTTACAACATGTGTAAGTCAAACCATTATGTTGTACATCTTATGCAATGACATGCGGCAATTATGTCTCAGTAAAACTGGAGAAAAATAAATAAACCGGAGAACAGTCAAGATGCTGTCTTACAGCCTGAATCAGATCATGTCGCTTCTCTGAACACAGAGCGGCTCCTGCCTCCCACTGTCTGCAGTGCCCTGCAGGCTTGGCCTCCAACCTGAGCCCGATCTTCGCTGCTCTCCTCTCACCCTTTCTGACATCACTGTAGCCACACTGGCCCCCTGTGGCTCCACAGACATTACAGACATGATCCCACCTCTGGGCCTTCACGTTTGCTGCTCCTGCTGCCTGTGTAAGCACATCCCCGTGGCTCCACACCCTCTCTGGGATTTTATTCAAATGTTACCTTCCCTGGTGGTGACTCAGAAAGTAAAGACTCTGCCTGCGATGCAGGAGACCTGGGTTTGATCCCTGGATCAGGAAGATCCCCTGGAGGAGGGCATGGCAACCCACTCCAGAGTTCTTGCCTGGAGAATCCCATGGATGGAGGAGCCTGGCAGGCACAGTCCATGGGGTCACAAATAGTCGGATACAAATAAGGGACTAACACTACCTTCTCAGGGAGCCCTGCCTTGACCACCCAGTCTCAAATGTTCACACTCCCCTGATGTTCCTCTTTATCCTGTTGAACTTTTCTTCCTGGTGCTTCTTCCCTGCTAACATATTATATATTTTGCATTTTGTTTCATTTGCTTTTTGTTTCCTCCAAAGAATTTATGTTCCACCAAAGCAGTGATCTCTGTCCCTCTGTCCCTTCATATCTCCAGCACCAAGCACTCAGTAAGTGCTCCATTGTGGAATTAATGAGTTTCTGAAAGACTTAAACGTGGTCAGCTTGGGAGAAATTAAACAGCACTGAGGAATCGCTGCCAAACAGGTTAAGGAGTTGGTCACTGGGGAGTTTAGGAGACCCATTTTCCCCAGAGACCCAGAACACCCCTGGCCAGTTTCCACGGGGCTGCTCAGTAAATGTGCCCCTGCCTGGCTCATTCTTCCCTCCTGGCCAGACCTGCTCACCCTTCAGGTATCAGCAGCCCCTCAAGTCCCATCTCAGCCTTGCCTCGCACTGCAGGCTGGGTTGGCCTCGCATGCCTGTGCTTCCAGGCCCAGGGCCTGGAATGAGAGGACTGCGACGCTCTGTGTGTGGACTGAATGAGTGAGCGAGTGAGGACCCTGGCAGCCCAAGCTCTGTGAAGGCAGGAAGTGTACGAGTCTCGGTTTCACAACATCCCCCTGCCTGGAAGGGCCTTGATGAGATGGGTCTGACAGATGGGTGGCTGAGCTTTCTGGGGTCTGGGCCATTTCTTAGTCGCCCCAGGAAGCCCACAGTACCCAGCTGGGGCGGGGGGAGTGTGTACAGTAGAACTTTCCATGATGGAGAACGCTGTCCACTAAGGTGCCGCGCGTGGCAGTGCATCGAGTCTGGTGGGACTGGAAAGAAGGGCAGAGAGGATGAGACCGGATGAGGCTGGGGGGGATGGCAGTGGCCATGAGGTGCGCTCTGTGACACAGGCCGGCCGCGACGAGACGAGCTGTGGGGGTGCCAGGGAGAGCTCCCAAAGGTGGAGAGCGGCGTCGTCCTCACGGAGCCCGAGCGAGGCTGACCTGAGAGTGGACGTGCCTGGGGCCACATCGAAGGGCAGACGGAGAGTGTGTGAGTCCACAGCTGAGCTCAGTGTCCCCAGGGCGGGAGTCGGGTTCACGATCAGAAACAGGAAGAGGGAAGCCGCCGCCCAGGCGCTCCTCGGGGAGGGCTGTTGGTGGGGTGACTAGTTAATGAGTCACTCCTGCCCAGCTGAAGTCCCAGGGTCAGCGTGTGCACTGGGCACCGGCCGAGCCTCGCCTCCCGTCCCCGCTTCCAGGTCACTGGCCATCACCTTTCTGAGCGAACCTCAAGGAAGCAAGAGTTGGGAACCGACCGCCACAGGGGGCTTCCCGCTGAGGGGGCACCCTGCAAGAGCCCTGGGCTGATATGACGACCCCGAGGTCGAAACCCCCACCAGGGTCAGGCGGGATTCCTCCTTACTTCGAAACAGTGAGGGGAGCACGGGCTCAAGTGAAAGGCAGGCATGAACAGAGCATGCAAGTAGCATGTCCCTGCCGAAGTCAGTGTCTAACTGACCCCAGAAACGCAAATACCCTTTCATCCAGCTGATCAGAATTTCTCAGAGTGATTGTACTGTCGGAAAGACGGGAAGTTGGTACCTTCCCAGGAAGCAACCTTGAGTTCTGCACAGCACTCCTGAGTCAGTACATGTCCTTCTGGAGCCCGAGCATAAAGAAATGATCAGATTCACAGTCAGATTTATGAGCAGATTTCTTCTCAATATTACTGACACTTGAGAAAAATTGGAAACCACTAAAGTCCAACAAAAGGAGAAAATGACAATGAAGCGTCTGTACAGCGGAATACCACTGTCTGTTTCAATCAGGATTTTAAAAGGCTTGTTGTTCACTCACTAAGTCATGTCCAACTCTTTGCCACCCCATGGCATGACACCCCCTGGTCTTCCTTGTCCTTCATTATCTCCTGGAATTTGTTCAAACTCACGTCCAATGAGTCAGTCATGCCATCCAACCGTCTCATCCTCTGTCATCCCCTTCTCCTCCTGCCTTCAATCTTTCCCAAAATCAGGGTCTTTTCCAGTGAGTCAGCTCTTCCCATGAGGTGGCCAAAGTATTGGAGCTTCAGCTTCAGCATCAGTCCTTCTAATGAATATTCAGGGTTGATTTCTTTTAGAGTGGACTGGTTTGATCCCCTTGTGGTCCAAGGAACTGTCAGAAGTCTCCTCCAGCCTCTGTGCTCAGTTGCTCAGTCGTATCTGGCTCTTTGCAACCCCATGGACTGTAGCCCACCAGGGTCCTCTGTCCATAGTATTTTCCTGGCAAGAATACTGGAGTCAGTTGCCATAGTTTAAAGACTTCTCCATTCTTTAAAAGACTTTTTGATGAAAGTTAAAGTGAAAAAAGAAAGCAGGATGCAAAAATCTATAAAGGTATTACTCGATATGATTAAAGAAAAAAAATTTGTAGAGAAAGAAATAGATATCAAAGTATTTACAGTGACAATTTTTAAAACTATTTACTTTGAAGTGATGAAATTATAGTTTCTTTTTTTTAAGCATTATCTCTCTCACTTTTCCAGATTTTCTAGAATGAATTTATATTACTTCTATAATCAGAAGAAAAATACAGTTCTGCTGTAGGGTAACGGCCAAAAATTTCACCAAGGACTTTACTGAATAACATATTCACCATGTTGTCCCACTGCCTTCTGCCATTTTTCAGGCAGCTTCATAATTCCATCTTCCTAAAACATTTTATCTTTTGAGCAAAGAACTGTTCAAGGTACCTCTTACAATCTTCCAAGGAATTGGAATCTTATCCATTAAGAGAATTTTGTAAAGACGGAACAGATGGACATCCGAAGTGCAACGGCTGGTGAGTCTGGAGGGTGAGTCAGGGCCCCCGCAGAGCTGCAGCAGGCTTGTCTGGCCGTCCCAGAAGCTTGCGCTCCTGTTTATCCCGAGAGGAGATTCTGCATCTCCTGTTGGCCGTCTCTGGAGGTGTTTCCTCAAGCGCTGCTTTCAGCTGGTCTAACTGGGCTTGGTGCTTGTTTGAATTGACTGTTTGGTTTTCTGGAAGGCCCTCGTAACAGAGGACTCCCTTCCAATCCCACCACGCGCACAGCATCGCCTCCTTGGACGAAGCCCGGCCTTGGGGTGCTTGGTGACGGCGCCTCTCACCTGCCCCACGGTCTCTTCTGCTCCACAATATTGCACAGTACCCACCTTTATCACCCATCACAACTTAGGCATGGAACATTTTCACTGTGTTTTGAGTAGAGAATCACATGTAGAAATATGGTCAAGAAGGCTTTGCTTACCTTGTGTGGCACCCAGCTGGTGCAGATGGTTTTCAGCGCTTGATGTGGATATTTTGAGTATGGCACTGTCCCCTGTGTGGCACAATGTTGATTGTTCTCTATTAATATCTTGATTGGATTGCTATCAGCTTTAGCTGGTCTACACAGCATGGAGCACTGCCCAGCAAGAAGCCTCCAGTACGAACTTCGCAAACTGCCTTTGACACGTTCCGTCAGTCAGAGTGCCGCCCGCACACACTGCACAAATGGTTTTTGCGTTTCAGTTCCATTTTTACCTTTCATGAAATAACAAAGCCTAGTGTGCCAGAAATGTTGCTTTTTCCTTCCATCTTTGGTATTAAAATAGCTACACAAAAATGCACAAATTTTGATTTTTTTTAATGCGCCCTGGGATGACAGCTGTCACACTATAACCTGTCAGAACTGCTTCGACTGAGTGAGAGCCCAGTAAGCTAGAGCCATCTCACAGGGAAAAGCGAGCGCCGGCTCTGGCCAGCCCAGTGTGCTGCTCACGCGACCAGTGTGCTACTTTTGACATAGTTCTTAGAGTGGCGTAAAGGTTACTGTTCTTACCATCCAAAGTATCAGAACATGCAGACAAGTATGAAAACAAAAGGACATTCATAATCACACCATTTTAAACATTTCTTGCTACATTAAAAACACGGAAGATGAAGCTGCTTTGGAGCCTCTTTTTAAACGTGACTAAAAGCGTGTGAGACAACACTGCCATCTGAGCCTCTCAGGCGCACAGTTTGTGGTGCGGAGTGTCTTCACATTGCGGGGCGACTATCAGCACCATCGATTTGCAAATGTTTCCTTCTTTCCAAGCTGAAACTCTGCCCTCACTGAACGCTGGCTCCGCCCCCCTGCCCGGGAAGCCCCCACGGTGTGGGCCTGACTGCTCTAGGCAGCTCGGCTGAGGGGAGTCACACGGTATCTCTGTTAGTGGCTGGCTCACGTCACTCGGCGTAACGTCCTCAAGGTTCGCCCATGCTGTCCCATGCGTCAGAATTCCCTTCCTTGCCACAGCTGTGTGATATTCCATTCTGTGTATAGATCACGCTGTTCTACTTGTCCATCAAGGGACATCTGGGGGTGCCTCTGGAGCTTTTTAAAAACAGCAATAGACGCATACTTCTTCCTGTGCCAATAACAAACCTTTCAAACTGTGGTGCTAGAGAAGACTTTTGAGAGCCGCTTGGACAGCAAGGAGACCCAACTCGTCCACCCTAAAGGAGATCAGCCCTGAGTGTTCTGTGGAAGGACTGCTGCTGAAGCGGAAGTTCAAATACTTTGGCCACCTGATATGAAGAACTGATTCTTCAGAATCAGAACTGGAAAAGACCCTGATGCTGGGAAAGACTGAAGGTGGCAGAAGGGGATGACAGAGGATGAAATGGTTAGATGGGATCACTGACTCAGTGGACATGACTCTGAGCAAATTTGGGGGAAAAGTGGAGGACAAAAGCAGCCTGACACACTGCAGCCCATGGGGTCACAAAGACTCAGACCTGACTGAGCGGCTGAACACAACAAGACAGGTCCAGTCCAGTTCAGTCGCGCAGTCGTGTCTGACTCTTTGCGACCCGGTGAATCGCAGCACGCCAGGCCTCCCTGTCCATCACCACCTCCCGGAGTTCACTCAGACTCACGTCCATTGAGTCCATGATGCCATCCAGCCATCTCATCCTCAGTCGTCCCCTTCTCCTCCTGCCCCCAATCCCTCCCAGCATCAGGGTCTTTTCCAATGAGTAAACTCTTCGCATGAGGCGGCCAAAGTACTGGAGTTTCAGCTTCAGCATCATTCCTTCCAAAGAAATCCCAGGGTTGATCTCCTTCAGAATGAACTGGTTGGATCTCCTTGCAGTCCAAGGGACTCTCAAGAGTCTTCTCCAACACCACAGTTCAAAAGCATCCATTCTTTGGTGCTCAGCCTTCTTCACAGTCCAACTCTCACATCCATACATGACCACAGGAAAAACCATAGCCTTGACTAGACGGACCTTAGTCGGCAAAGTAATGTCTCTGCTTTTGAATATACTATCTAGGTTGGTCATAACTTTTCTTCCAAGGAGTAATTGTCTTAATTTTAAGGCTGCAGTCACCATCTGCAGTGATCTTGGAGCCCAAAAAAATAAAGTCTGACACTGTTTCCACTGTTTCCTCATCTATTTTCCATGAAATGATGGGACCAGATGCCATGATCTTCATTTTCTGAATGTTGAGCTTTAAGCCAACTTTTTCACTCTCCTCTTTCACTTTCATCAAGAGGCTCTTTTGCTCCTCTTCACTTTCTGCCATAAGGGTGGTGTCACCTGCATATCTGAGGTTATTGATATTTCTCCTGGCAATCTTGATTCCAGCTTGTGTTTCTTCCAGTCCAGTGTTTCTCATGATGTATTCTGCATATAAGTTAAATAAGCAGGGTGACAATATATAGCCTTGACATACTCCTTTTCCTATTTGGAACCAGTCTGTTGTTCCATGTCCAGTTCTAACTGTTGCTTCCTGACCTGCATATAGGTTTCTCAAGAAGCAGGTCAGGTGGTCTGGTATTCCCATCTCTTTCAGAATTTTCCACAGTTTATTGTGATCCACACAGTTAAAGGCTTTGGCATAGTCAATAAAGCAGAAAGAGATGTTTTTCTGGAACTCTCTTGCTTTTTCCATGATCCAGCAGATGTTGGCAATTTGATCTCTGGTTCCTCTGCCTTTTCTAAAACCAGCTCAAACGTCAGGGAGTTCACAGTTCACGTACTGCTGAAGCCTGGCTTGGAGAATTTTGAGCATTACTTTACTAGCATGTGAGATGAGTGCAGTTGTGCGGTAGTTTGAGCATTGTTTGGCATTGCCTTTCTTTGCGATTGGAATGAAAACTGACCTTTTCCAGTCCTGTGGCCACTGCTGAGTTTTCCAAATTTGCTGACATATCGAGTGCAGCACTTTCACAGCATCATCTTTCAGGATTTGAAACAGCTCAACTGGAATTCCATCACCTCCACTAGCTTTGTTTGTAGTGATGCTTTCTAAGGCCCACTTAACTTCACATTTCAGGATGTCTGGCTCTAGACAAGTGATCACACCATCGTGATTATCCAAGTCATGAAGATCTTTTTTGTACAGTTCTTCCGTGTATTCTTGCCACCTCTTCTTAATATCTTCTGCTTCTGTTAGGTCCATACCATTTCTGTCCTTTATCAAGCCCATCTTTGCATGAAATGTTCCCTTGGTATCTCTAATTTTCTGGAAGAGATCTCTAGTCTTTCCCCTTCTGTTCTTTTCCTCCATTTCTTTGCATTGATTGCTGAGAAGGCTTTCTTATCTTTTCTTGCTATTCTCTGGAACTCTGCATTCAGATGCTTATATCTTTCCTTTTCTCCTTTGCTTTTCGCCACTCTTCTTTTCACAGCTATTTGTAAGGCCTCCCCAGACAGCCATTTGCTTTGGCAAAGTGACAGGTTAGCAGCCGTCATTCACAAGAGTCGCCTGCTCTGCCACAGAAGCGGCTGCATCATAATATGTTTAACAGATCATTCCTGAAGGACATTTACGTGGTTTCCAAGTTTTCACAATCCCATCAGTTCACTTCAGTTGCTCAGTTGTGTCCAGCTCTTTGCGACCCCTTGGACTGCAGCACACCAGGCCTCCCTGTCCATCACCAACTCCCAGAGTTTACTCAAACTCATGTCCATTGAACCTGTGATGCCATCCAACCATCTCATCCTCTGTCATCCCTTTCTCCTCCCACCTTCAATCTTTCCCAGCATTAGGGTCTTTGCTAATGAATCAGTTCTTCACATCAGGTGGCCAAAGGACTGGAGTTTCAGCTTTAGCATCTGTCCTTCCAGTGAATATTCAGAACTGATTTCCTTTAGGATGGACTGTTTGGATCTCCTTGCCATCCAAGCGATTCTCAAAAGTCTTCTCCAATGCCACAGTTCAGAAGTATCCATTCTTTGGCACTCAGCTCTCTTTATAATTCAACTCTCACCATCCTATACAAAACTGTAACAAATCTCCCCAGTGGGCACATGTTTGTCTCCTTATTCTACAACTTCTTACAAATAAATGTGGAAAGTGAGGTATCTCAGTCAAAGAGTGTCATTAGATTTGATGTTCGCGGCCAACTCATTCTCCAGAGGCTGTGATCGGGTGAGATCCCTGCCATCAGGCAGTCCTGTATCTTTCTCAGCATTGAGTTACGGTATCACTTTATGAAAGTGCTGCACTCTGGGGTCAGGTTCTGACAGGGATAGTGTTTTTAAAGGTGCCATTGCTTTAGTCTGTGCCCCTTGCATTCCCAGCAAAGTTGAGTGTGTTTGGTGGTTTGACTGTTTTCCACTGGCAGTTGTGATTCTTTGTGCACTGCCCACTTCTGCCCTCACTCTAGGGACCACACCAAGCTGCTGCTTCCTGGCAGGTGTGGACGCACGTGTGTGCCGGGTGTGGATTCTGTGGACACACGTGTGTGCCGGGTGTGGATCCTGTGGACACACGTGTGTGCCGGGTGTGGATTCTGTGGACACACGTGTGTGCCGGGTGTGGATTCTGTGGTCCCAGGTGTGGACACACGTGTGTGCCGGGTGTGGATTCTGTGGACACACGTGTGGACACACGTGTGTGCAGGGTGTGGATTCTGTGGACACACGTGTGTGCCGGGTGTGGATTCTGTGGACACACGTGTGTGCCGGGTGTGGATTCTGTGGACACACGTGTGGACACACGTGTGTGCAGGGTGTGGATTCTGTGGACACAGGCGTGGGCGCCCGCCTGTGCAGGTGTGAATTCAGAGTGCTGCTGCTGCTGCTGTGGCCTGGAGACGCTGTCACAGACCCTGCCTTTGGTGTTGTGCTCTTGGGTGCTAGACACAGACTTTCCCAGGTCACCTCCTTGCACAATCCCGGCCCAGTGTTTCCACTGGCCTCTTTATTCCAATGGAGATGTGCAAGGAGGAGCCTCCGGTGCTTGCTCCTCCCCCATGGGCCCAGGCACTCTCAATCCACCTGTAGGAAGAGAACTCTCCTTCTCTGATGGGTGAGCCTGTCCCAGAGGGCGTTGCCTTCAGAAGAGGATTCCAGAGAAGCTACCGAGCATGGGGTCAGACAGGGCCGTTTTGGGCAGTGCCGCTGGCCCAGGTGACAGACGAGCTGTCCTGGGAAGGGGAGCCAGGATCGACGGCCTCCCCCCTGGAGTCCCACCACGGTCTGCACTGAGTGGTCACCAGAGGCCTGCCAGGTCAAGGGCCTCTTGGCCCATCTCAGCGAACTGATGGCTGGGATGGTGGGGAGGGCATGGGGGCCCAGGTGGGCAAGGGGGCTGGGGTGGCCCCAAGGGCAAAGCGTGGCGGCCACCCTGGGAAGATGCCCTGTCCAGCAGCGCACGCCGCCATGTGCTGGACACACTGTGCGATGGGCCGCAGTCCAGTCTGAGCTGTCCCTTTCCTTGGGGATTCTCTGGTGGTTCAGATAGTAAGAAAATCTGCCTGCAACACAGGAGACCCAGGTTTGAGCTGGTTCAGGAAGATCCCCTGAAGAAGGGAATGGCTACTCACTCCATTTCTCTATACTGGCAACAATCAGAAATTGACATAAAACACCATTTATAGTCAGAAAAAAGTACTAAACCTAAAAGGTAAATCGAAGAGGCTAAAAACTGCAAAACAATTTTAGAGAAATAAAGAAAGGGAAAGCAAGAAAGGGAAAGGGAAGTTGCTTAGCAACCCCATGGACTGCAGCCTACCAGGCTCCTGAACAAAGACCCAAGTAAATAGAGAGATAGTCTCCATCATCGGTCGACAGGCTAGACACTGTTACATTTGTCCCCAGATTGATCCGTAGAGTCAATGCAGTCTCACTCAGCTTCCCAGCCGGCTTTTCACGAACACTGGCTAATTCCAACATGCGTGTGGAAAGACCCCAGAGCTGGAGCAGTGGAAACAGCTTCGGGGGACGGCACCGGGGCCTGAAGCTGCCTGATTGCCAGCTTCTTTCATGCACTCGATTGCCCTCCTTATATCTTCCTCGGTGTACTCTCTGTTCAAATCTGTGTCCAGCTTGTAAAAATTAGACGTCCGTTGTCTTTACAACTTTGAGCCTTGAGCAGAGCGGCAAGGCTGTCATGTGTTCAAGCCGGGCCCCGGCCTTGGTCACTGACGCCCCACGAGGCAGAAGGCCAGGGTAGGTGTGGCTGCCTGGGCTGCTCTTAGTCCTTGTACTGCTTGAGTTTTAAAAACAGCGACCTGACATGTATAGTGAAAGCGCGCGTGTGTGTGTCACACTTGTGTGCACTGTTTACACACGTGTGCATGCATGCGTGTCTACCTGTGGGCGCTGTGTGTGTGTGCGTGCCCTGCATGCCTACATGTGTGGAGGGGAGGGACCCTCACAGAGCCGCTGGCTGTAAGAGGTGCAGCCAGGTGTCTCAGTGGTAAAGAAACCACCTGCCAGTGCAGAAGACAGGGCTTTGTCCCTGGGTCGGAAAGATCCCCAGGAGAAGGGAACGGCAACCGACTCCAGTACTCTCGCCTGGGAAGTCTCATGGACAGGGAAGCCTGGCGGGCTGCAGCCCATGAGGTCACAGAGAGTCGGACACGACTGAGTGACTCACACTTTCACTTTTCTCTTTCATGAGAAGGTACAGCAGGGTAGGAACAGGGGTGCAGCTCTGAGAGATTGCCTCACCAAGAAGGAGGCAGGTCTCGCTCCTGGGAGGGACGCGCCAGAGGACGCAGACTGGGGGCCGCGTGCCGTGGAGACGGTCGCTGTTGGGTGAAGGCTGAGAGCCAGGAGAAGCCGGGGAAACTTGGTCCTGGGAGACTCGCTCTCCTTCCGGCTAGGCTCCGGCCAGGGAGTGTGGCTTAATCACTGATGCTGAGACACGAGTTAACGTCTTCTTCTGGACAGAGTCCAGCCAACACATGTGGAGCAGCAGGAGATGAGGCAAGCCCCAGAGCCGTGCAGCACACCTGCCCTGCGGGGCTGTGGCCCCAGCGGCCGTGGTCCTTCCCTAGAGCGGGGGGCATGCGTGGTCTTGGGGTGCATGGGGCTGGGTGACGAGCTGACAAGCAGGTGGGTTAACGTAGCCCCTGGTCCTGGCCCGCTTACATTTCTCAGAGCCCCTGCTGTCCTGAGCGTGCCCCCTGCCCCTCGATCCTGTCCTTCTGTGAAGAAGCACATTCCTGCAGCTCCTAGCAGCCTGCAGGGCTCCCCCACCATCCAGACACCCACCACCCCAAACGC
>SJXQ01004423.1:293712-307051 GCA_006408695.1 Aepyceros melampus | reverse complement strand
CCCCGAGGCCACTCTCAGACACACAGCAGAGCCTGCACCCAGGCGGCCAGGGCCAGCAGACCTGTGAACACACAGCAGAGCTTGCACGTCGGCCCTGCTCTGTCCTGGGACGAGGCCACAGCTGTGCCCTCAGCCAGGGCTCCTCCCGCCCCCCACCTCCCTGTCCATCTGGAGCCGCGATGGACTCAGGGCTTCTCTCCTGTTCTCGCTGCCATGGTCTCCAGTAGGGCCGTGGCCGGCCGAGTGGACCCCCACCCACAGTTGTTGGGGAAGGCATGGCTCAGCTGGGAAGCAAGACCACCACCCCCCAACCAAAGACAAATGGGACAGCACGCCCAGGTCTCACCCAGCTAAGGCAGGTGTGAGTATTAGGCAATCAAAGCTCCCCTGAAGGGGCCAGGGCTGCTCTGATGATGCTGCCAGGGAGAGCGAAGGGTACAAGCTCCTTCATCTCTGAGCCTCAGTCTTCCCATCTGTAGAATGGGAGTAACAGCAAAATCTGCAGTGGGCCTGCGGGGCACGATTCCCCATGCTTAGGCCATCTGGGGCGGTCTGTGACCCCTGGGCCCAGCGGCGCTGCGTGCGACTGGTGAGCGCCCGCGGGTTCCAGAAGAGGAGGGCTCACGCGCTCCTCTCCTCCAGCGCCGGCCTTCGCCCAGCCACGCAGAGACTCCTTGTCCCTCCGTTTAATCACTAACTCTGGGCCCGGTCCGCCCTCCCCCCGGCTCTCCCCGGCTCTGAGGACTGTTATGAATGGAATGTTCCGACTCCAGCCCGAGCGCGCAGGAATGCACCGACCTCCCCAGGCCGGGCGACGCTCGCTCCGCCCAGACTGACAGCGCCGGGCGCCGCTGGGTGTGGGGTTGAGCGCGCGCTGGCGAATGCACTGAGGAGACGGGCAGACGCTACAGGTGCGACGCACAGAGGTCTATACCATCCCCACCGTGCTCTCCACAAAGAGAGAGCAAGGGTGCTCGCACACACAGCCATGTACTCACGGGCAACAGGCTTGCACACATGTGTCACACGGACTGCCATGGAGGGCTCACAGAGACTCCCCAAGCATGCCCGGAGGGAGGCCTGGCGTGAGCAGCCTCTCCTGGGCATGCTGGCCAAAGGCAGCTGGCCCTGAAGTCCTGGACACAGAGTACACAGCCAGCACCCCCAGACGAGGGGCACCCCAGTTCCTCTGACCCAGCCCAGCCCTTGCCCCTCTGGCCTGGATTCGGGTGCCCCAGGCCTCCTGGGAAGAGCTGTACCAGAGGGTGTTGGGGGCCAGGCTTCTCAGGGGTGCAGTAATTGAGGTTTTCGTGTTTTTGTTGAACCGCGATAGCTGGGTTAGGGAGAGGCAGCCACTACCCGAAATGGAGAAATGGAGCATCGGGGGCTGAGTCTTAGCCCAGGGCTTCGACCTCCTGCCCAGCCTCTCACGGCCTGGCTGGCGGCCAGCCCTCAGGCCCTGCAGCTCCGGCGCCTCCGTGAACACGGCACCGGCTGGACACCGTGTTCTCCCACGGGACACAGGGTAAACCACCTCTGTGCCCCGTGGGAACCGGGCACCCTGCCAAACCTTCATTCACCCGTCCGCCACCCATCCATTCATCCCCCCATTCAGCCGTCCATCCAGGAGTACTTGCTGAGTGCCTTCTCATGCCAGACACCCCACCCCCTTAACTCGGGATACCCCAGTCCCCACTCCCACCCTCTGCAACAGTCCAGCTCCCAGATAGGCTTTGTTTGGCCTTGCTGTGATTTTCAAACCTTTGATTTCCTAGAAAAACCCAGATTTCTGCCTTTTTGGAAAAATGGGTAAAGTGTGACATCAAGCCTACCCAGACGCCCCCTTCTGACAGCCCGGGGGGTGGCAGGGCCCCTCAGCCGAGGCAGGGACACCCCCTCAAAGTCAGAACAGGGACATGCATGCCCCCCTGCAGTCAAGGCAGGGACACCCCCCGCAATCAGGGCAGGGACACCCCCACAGTCAGGGCAGGGACAGCCCCCCTTGAAGGGACTGAACGGACTACCCTAATTTGGAACCCTGGGCGATGTGTTTTCGCCATGAGGCAGGCAGGGAGCCCACGTGCTTCGGGAGAGAAGCCAGTGGGAATCACGAGCCTCGGATTCTTCACAAATGACTGCAGCGTGAGACATCTCAGGCGCTGAGCTCGCGCGAAGCCACGCGGAGCACTGCCCTCTGCCGTCAGCGACGTCCCCCAGGGCCACGCATGGCCAGGCTTCGGGTGAGGGGCATCCAGCCCAGCGGCTCTGACCCCACAGAGCCCCGGGCACTGCCTGCCTGAGTTGCTGATGACACTCGCCCGTGTGTCTGAATCTCAGGTCGTCCTCTGCTCTCATCAGGGAATGTCTGGTTGCAGACTGAGGTCTGGAGCCTGAGTGAGTGACCCAGACACGTCTCCCAGCCCCAACTACCCCCACTGGTTCAGGCCCAGCACCTTCACGTCCATTTGTCTCTTTGTTCTGATGATGATAAAAAGTGCTACCAGACGTCTGGACACCTGCACAGCTGTCCTGCCCGCGGTCAGGGTGATGCAGCTGGGTGGGTCGGCTATGTCCCCCTCTCGCAATACAGCGCCTGAATAAGTCTGCCAGTTTCCCTCACGTCCCGTGTCTATGTCCTCAACGCTTGGGCCACAGGCCCCTTGGAAAGTGGATGCACGTGGCCACTTGTGGTCCCCTCCCTCTCCTGGCCCTAGGGCGGGCCTGCCCCTCTGCCCATCCCATGATGCTGGCAGGTGGTTTGAGACCCCAGTCACTCATGGTGCATCTTGGCCTCTAGCTTTCCTGAACCTACAGTCAGCACCAGGATGAACACAGTGCTGACTCCCTCCCAACACACAGGGGATGGAGGAGGCCCAGAAAAGGGAGGCGTGTTCCTGAACTGACGAGGATTTTGAGTAAGTTCGTATGGTCAAAGCTTTGGTCTTTCCAGTAGTCACATGTGGATATGAGAGTTGGACCATAAAGAAGGCTGAGAGACGAAAAATCGATGCTTTTGAACTGTGGTGTTGGAGAAGACTCTTGAGAGTCCCTTGGACTGCAAGGAGACCAACCAGTCCATCCTAGGGGAGATCAGTCCTGAATATTCATTGGAAGAACTGATGCTGAAACTGAAACTCCAATCCTTTGGCCACCTGATGCAAAGAACAGACTCGTTGGCAAAGACCCCGATGCTGGGAAAGATTGAAGGCAGGAGGAGAAGGGAACGACAGAGGATGAGTGGGTTAGATGGCATCTCCGACCCAATGGGCGTGAATTTGAGCAAGCTCCGGGAGACGGTGGAGGACAGATAGCCTGGTGGGCTGCAACCCATGGGGTCCCAGAGTCTGACACAGCTTAGCGACTGAACAACAACGATGGGAAGGGCAGAGTTTGCCTGATGAATTCCACTGGACACCTGTGCTTCCTTGTGGACTAAACTTCATCCTGCACATGAGGACTTCGTGTTAAGTTTTTTATAGGAAATCTCTAACTTTTCATTCCATCAACACCTTGCTGATTTTACATCTTTTACAGCACTGTACCCCCATGCTTTACCCCTAATTTCGGCCTGGGGAGCTCAGCCCGCCCCTGCACAGGCCCTTCTCTGCTCGGAGAATTTGGGGTTGGAGCGGGGACTGGCCGGGCAGCGATGCAGGAGGAGGTAGTGGCCACAGGCACTGGGAGGCCAGAGCGAGGGCTGGGGCGCCTCAGGACCCCACTCCTGGTGGGAGGGGCTCCTCGGGCCCTCCCCTGCTGGCCCTCAAGCCTGGGAGGCAGCCGAGAAAGCCCTGGAAATGCTGGTTCTCGTGCTGGCCAGGCGCTGAGGTGATGTAACCTGTCTCTGTTGTGCAATGGGATGGCAGGGCCTCCAGGGAGGGCAAGGCACGCACGGTCCGTCTGTCAGTCTATCGAACGGGGCCAAGCCCTCAAACTCACTTGCAGGCGATGAGGCTCTGAGAGCTCAGGAGAGCGTGGCTGAGGAGGCGGCGGGGCACCCTCCTGAGTGCTCCTGCTAAGTGTCCCCCGTGAGTGCTCCTCCTGAGTCCTCCTCCTGAGTGCTCCCCTGAGCACTCCCCCTGAATTCTCCTCTGAGGTGCCTCTCCTGAGTGCCCCCCTTGAGTGCTCCCCCTGAGTGCTTCTCTCTGTCCACCACTGTCTCTGGTGGAGCAAGTGCAGCCAGCTGGCACTGCTCACTCAGCAGCAGGTCTCTATCCTGGGGGATCTGGGGGCCCCCCAGGGGCTCCCCCATGCTGGGTGGCACGCTGACCCCTCGCAGAGGCAAGTGCTGACTGAGCCAGGCCAGCCGCTCGCAGGTGTCTTCCGTGGGACCTTGGACCTGTCCACCCAGACCCTGGAACGTGACCCTGGGGGCACTGCCTCCCTCCCCAGAGGTCTCCAGCAGAACCAGATTGCGGAGGGCCTGCTGCGCGCCGCTGCCCCCTTCTGGCCAGCCCGCCCGCAGGTCTGGCTCTGGTCTGGCCTGCAAGCGAGGGCACAGGGCCCTTCCCCGCAAGGGAGTGAGGCCAGGAGGGCTTGTAGGCCCCTCTGTTGTTATTTCTACGAGGGTCTTTGCAGGGGAGGCCGTGCCCTGCACCCTCCTCCCTGTGCGCACGCTCTGCCTTTCTCCTTCACCGGGGACCATTCTTGCAATGTCTTGTATCCTTGTAGTGTCCAGCACTGTGAGACCTCCCAGGGCCTCACTTTCTCCATCTGTAACCTGGAGCTCCAGGAGTTGGTGATGGACAGGCAGGCCTGGCGTGCTGTAGTCCATGCGGTCACAAAGAGTTGGACACTACTGAGCGACTGAACTGAACTAGACCTGGAGGTCTTGGGCTGGGAAATTTTGAGCTCTTCTAGACGCTGAGATTCAGGGCAATTAAAGAACCTTCCCGGCCTCCAGGAAAAGATACACTAATGGAGTCTATTCCATTTCTGCAGGCTAGGAAGGACAAAGACAGAAAGGTTGATCCGTGTGGACGGGTGGTGAGGCATAGCACGTGGGCGAGAGCCCAACGAAACCCACCACTCAGCCAGCCCCATCCCCTGGGGGTCAGAGCTTGCGTCCAGCGGCCTGGGCCCTGGACCCCCTGCTTTGTCTCAGCCCAGCCCTCTCTCTGCTGAGCCTCCATCCCCATGCGGGTCGTCAGTCACGACTGTCTCCCCATCCACGCTGGCCATTCGCCCGAGTCACAGAGCCAACCCCTCCCTGGAACCAGAAAGTCCTACAGAGAAGCAAAGACTGCGCTTCACAAAAAGCATCCCTCTTAGGACAGTGTTATAGCCGTGGGGTCAGGGACAGAAAGACACTGGTGATGGGCCACATGCTGAGCCACAGACATGGCTACACCTCACCCCTGGCGAACATGGCCCCGAGATCAGGCAGCCTCTCTGAGTGGGGCAGGCTGGGAGCCTTGGCTTTAAACCTTCCAGGCAGTTACTCCCTGCTAGACCGAGGTCGGCTGAGGGCTGGAGCTCCCCGGGCCTGAGGTGCTAAACTCCAGGTCCAGCGCTGTCTGCACCCCAGGCTGCCTCTGGCTCTGGGAGGACCCTCAGAAGTCACCAGCATTCCTCAGCCTCCCCAGATGGCTGCAGCCACCGTGAGGTGTGCAGAGGCTCCGAAAGGGCTTGAGTGCAGTGAAAGCTGAGCCCCGAAGAATTGATGCTTTTGAACTGTGGTGTTGGAGAAGACTCTTGAGAGTCCCTTGGACTGCAAGGAAATCCAACCAGTCCATCCTAAAGGAAACCAGTCCTGAATATTCCCTGGAAGGACTGATGCTGAAGCTGAAACTCCAATCCTTTGGCCACTTGATGCAAAGAACTGGCTCATTGGAAAAGCCCCTGATGCTGGGAACTATTGAAGGCAGGAGGATAAGGGTACGACAAAAGATGAGATGGTTGGATGGCATCACCGACTTGATGGACATGAGTTTGAGTAAACTCCGGGAGTTGGTGATGGACAGGGAGGCCTGGCATGCTGCAGTCTGTGAGGTCGCAAAGAGTCAGACAGGACTGAGCATGCACACTTTTATTTACTTTTATTTATCTTATAGTTTCTTTGTTTCACTGCTCAAAGAGACATTTGTCCAGGTGTAAGCACTGCAGGAAAGGGTCCCAGGTGCCATCTCTGTCATGGGAGTCCACAGGTGCTGTCTCAGTGGGAGACACGGTTTGGGAGGGGGTGATCTGCAGAGAGGAGGGCAGAGGCAGGGGGGCTGCCTCTCCCCAGGAGCCCCACAGGGGAGTTCCTGGACCCACAAGGTCTGCAGGCACACGGGGCAGCCCCAACGGGGACCTTGGCCTCAGGGGACAGCGCCTCCACCAGGGCTCCAACGAGGCAAGGGAAGCCGCCCCGACACCCTGCTCTCCACCATCCTGGAAGCCAGCTCCAGCTGACCCAAGCCCCTGGAAGCCTGGAAGATACTTTTGCTATCCTCTTCTTCTTCTTCCTCTTCCCCACTGTTCTGGGTCTTAGTTGCCACAGTCAGGCTTTCTCTAGTTGTGGCTCAGGACTGCTCTTGGCTGCGGTGCGCAGCAGCAGCCCCTGTTGCACGGCACAGGCTCTCTGGTGCTCAGGCTGTGGCGGCCGCAGCTCCCGGGTCTCGAGGACAAGGTACCCACTTGTGGCACCAGGCTTGGCTGCTCCGTGGCGTGTGCGACCTTCCCGGACCGGGGATCAGGCCTGCTGATTCCTGGGCCCCCAGGGAAGTCCTGCTGTCTGCTTGCTTCTGTCCTGTGATGACCCTTATTTGGTATCATCATCTTTTTGACGACTGATATGTGAGTTTTTATACCTGAATGCCATCAAGTCCCTGTATCCGTTTCCTGGGTGGGTGAGAACAACAGAAATGACCTGTCTCTGTCCTGAGACTAGAAATCTTGAGTCAACGTGCTGGTGGGGCCTGCTCCCTCCTCGCCTCTTCCTGCTGTGGGCAGGCGGCTGGCGACCTGTGGCCTTCCGTGGCTTGAGGATGCATTGCCCTGACCTTCCATCAGGCTGTGTGTATGCAAGCTTCTTCTCGAGTGTCTGTCTCAGCATCCAATTTCCTTCTTTATAAGAACCTCAGGTGTGGGACTGGAGCCTGCCCTGTGACTTCACTTTAACTAGATTGCCCCTGTAAAGAACCCATCTCCAAGCAAGACCACATCGTGAGGTGTGAGGATTACGACCTCAGCTTGTGGGGTGGACGCAACCCAGGCCACTTCACTCTGCGGTGTTTGTGTTGGTTGTGAGTTTTTTCACCAGTGACTTCTTCCTCTTTTAACATTTGTGGTGTTTTTTAACATGAAAATTCACATTCTCTACAGTTGAATCTGTTTTTCCTTTCTGACTTCTGAGGCATGAAATGCTTTTTGCTCTGCTTTTAGAATGGTTACTAAATTTTCTGCTGCTGTTGTTAAGTCATTAAGTCCTATGCAACTCTGCACCCCCTGGCCTGCAGCTCCCAAGGCTCCCCTGTCCTCCACTGTCTCCCGGAGTTTGTTCAAACTCATGTCCATTGAATCAGTGACGCTGTCTAACTGTCGCAATCTCTGCTGTCCTCTTCTCCTTCTGCCTTCAGTCTTTCCCAGCATCAGGGCATTTTCTAATAAGCTGGCTTTTCTCTTCAGGTGGCCAAAGCATTGGAGCTTCAGCATCAGTCTTTCCAATGAGTATTCACGGTTGATTTCCTATAGGATTGATTGACTGGTTTGATTACTGTGTGTCTTATTGAAATTATTTCTTAGTTTGTCATGTTTAAATATGCAATCCTTCTAGAAATAAATGTGTGCGTGGTACAGAAGGAGCTCTTGAGTTAAGCATAGTCACACACTTCTTCACGACCGATGTTAGTTCTTGCCACCCTGAGGAAGGAAACGGCCCCTAACTGCCTCTTAATTAGCAAGGAGACGGCCCCTCCAGGGACCCAGTAAATCTCACTATTATCTCAAGTCTGGTCTTTTCCTGCTTCCCTTTCAGGCTTTGCAGCTGAGAAAGTGCCCACAGACCCCTTCCTCTGCAGGCGGCTCCCTTGGCAACGCAGTGGAAGCCTGAGAAATGAGCAGTCCAGAAAGCGGTGCATCCGACAGTCAGCCAAGGGCCATTACCGTCCTCGGCCTCCATCTGGGAGAGGAGTAAGGAGGCTCGCATTTTCACAAGTGTGCACAGACACACACCCCTGTGCACACGCATGTTACATCATAGATGAAACACCATATTTAGAAAGTGTAACTGAAATCCATCTGCACACTCTTATTGTTTTGAAATGGACAATTAATAGAATGACACGTCCGTCTCCTTCCTTGCCCAAGGTTCTGCCTCTCTTCTTTGTCTTTTTGCATTATCTGAGATTTTGAGGGCAATGTTTATTGACAGTGCAGGCCTTCAATACCATACCTGCCAAGAATCTTTGACTCCTTTCGTAGGTCTGCAGCACACTCCTGGGGAAGCAAACCCTGACCTGAGCTCATGTCAGCTGTTCACACTCCTCAGGTGCACACCTGGGTGAGCACACCTGCCTGCTGAGATTCCCATGTGCTTGATTTTGGGGTGTCCTGCCCCCCAGGGGTGCATCCCAACATGTGTGCACAGAAGGCGGCCTTGAAGAACCAGGAGAGCTGCTCCCAAGCATCTCGGCTGAGGGCCTCTGCACTCTCAGCTCATCGCACGCTCAGGCTCTCTGGCTGGAGAGAGGAGCCTCGGCAGTCAGTGGCAAAAATTAGGCTGGGTTTCGGAATAAGTCTACTTGTTACTGAGCACTAACTCTGAAACTGAGCTTTCATCTCTCTCCAGATAATCCCATCTCTAGAGCTGTGTCCTGCACAGGCGCTATCTCTGGCAGCATCTTTGGCTTTCTTATTGTCTTTACATTCTGGTGAGCAGCATGCTTCCCCCTGCATGCCTCCATCACTGCTTCACACTACAAATCCACCTGGTTCACACCACAAATCCACCTGGTTCACACCACAGATCCACCTGGTTCACACTACAGATCCACCTGGTTCACATCACAAATCCACCTGGTTCACACTACAAATCCACATGGTTCACATCACAAATCCACCTGTTCACACTACAAATCCACCTGGTTCACATCACAAATCCCCCTGTTCACACTACAAATCCACCTGGTTCACATCACAAATCCACCTGGTTCACACTACAAATCCACCTGGTTCACACTACAAATCCACCTGGTTCACATCACAAATCCACCTGGTCACAACACAAATCCACCTGGTTCACACCACAAATCCATCTGGTCCACACCAAATCCACCTGGTCCACACTACAAATCCTCCTGGTTCACATCACAAATCCACCTGGTTCACACCAAATCCACCTGGTTCACACTACAAATCCACCTGGTTCACACTACAAATCCACCTGGTTCACACCACAAATCCACCTGGTTCACACCACAAATCCACCTGGTCCACACTACAAATCCACCTGGTTCACACCACAAATCCACCTGGTCCACACTACAAATCCTCCTGGTCCACATCACAAATCCACCTGGTCCACACTACAAATCCTCCTGGTTCACACTACAAATCCACCTAAAATGTATGGTTTTTGCTTGCTTGCTGAATTCCAGAGTTGCTCATCTCCAGCTACCTCCTGGTCCCTTCAACCTAGCAGGTCTGACGCTGGAAACAGAAGCCCCTCCGGCAGTGTAGCTGGTGCTGTGGGTCTGCCTAACCCACATGGATGCAAGTTCTGGAGCTGTGCCCCATACTCACTTTTCCAGAAAATGAGGAGAAAGAACCTATACCATCTGGAAGCCTCAAGGCCATTTGGAGGTTTGGGGACACATTCTGAGGTCTTTCTAGAGCTTTTTTTTTAAAATGTACTGCATACACATTACCTTATTTGATATTCTTTTTAAAAAATATTTTATTTCTTGGTTGTGCTGGGTCTTCGCTGGTGTGAACAGGCTTTCTCTGGTTGTGGCGAGTGCAGGCTACCCCCTTGCCATGAGGCACGGGCTCTGGAGGTGGGCTGCAACAGTCGTGGCCCACAGGCTTACTGCCCCCGGCACGTGGGATCTTCCCAGACCAGATGTAAACCAAGGTCCCTGCACTGGCAGGCAGATTCGTATCCACCGCGCCAGCAGGGAAGTCCTTATTTGGTATTCTTGATAGTCATCCGACCCTGTAGCACCACCATGCCCACGGCATAGGTGAGGGAGCTGCAGCACCCGGAGGCAGAGTATTAGCGATGTCTCGCTGCTGGCCAGAGGGGGACTGGCCGTTGTTTCTGTTCACGGGCCACAGCTGGCCACCAGCTTCTGCTAAGGACAAGAGGGCAGGAGTAACTGTGGCTGGCAGAATGCACAAATCCCATGTGACAAGGTGATGAAGTGTCGCAAGTACGTGGACAGTTATGTGATGGACATTGGTGTGAGGGCCCCCAGATCCAGACACACAACCCCCACCCAGGTGCCTGTGCCAAGGGAACTGACCCACACATCCACTTCAATCCCCGCTGCTAGGTCAGTTCTGCTTGGTTTTGTATTTTATTTAATGGACTCCACAGCTGTTATCATATGAGTGAGAATTCAAGACTATGCCTGTGTGTGCATGCTCAGTCGTGTCCGACTCTTTGCGACCCCCTGGACTGTAGCCCACCAGGCTCCTCTGTCCGTGGAATTCTCCAAGCAAGAACACTGAAGTGGGTTGCCATTTCCTTCTCCAGGGGATCTTCTGGACCCAGGAATCAAACCGGCATCTCTTGAGTCTCCTGCGTTGGCAGGCGGGTTCTTTAACACTAGCACCACAAGAGACTGACTGCGCCTGTGAGGTCCACCCGTGCTGGCGCGCATGCAAAAGGGGAGGACGGGAGCGGCCTGGCCTGCAGAGCTCATCAGGGCGGGAGGCGGCGCCTCTCAGACCCAAGCGTCCCAGCCACTGAGGGCTCCGGGGATGGAATCTTTCCAGGGCCCACAAAGGCCTTTCCCCTGTGGCTTAGACTCCGGAGCTCCCAGGCAGGAAGGCGCACGTCCTGGGAGACAGTCCTTTTGAAATCGGGGCAAAATGACTTTGGCTGCAGGCCCAGAACCTCGGCCACAGGGAGCGCAGGCAGACAGGATGGCGGGAGCAGGGGGCGGGGGCGGGCGCGGGGATGTGGGCTCCGATGCGCATGAGGGGTCGTCGCAGTGGCCGGAGGAGTGGGCAGCCCCCAGTCCCTCAGGCCCAGAGCAGGCAGCCCTTGGAGGAGCCCTGGGCTCCGGGGGCAGACAGTGGCAGGTGGTTTTGGGGGCGCCGGCTGGGCCCCTCCTGCAGCCGCCCCACGTTTCCGGCCCCATTGTTTTCGCAGCAGGACAAGCAGGCTGTCCTCGGCCCCTCTGGAAGGGCGGCCGTGGAGGACCGGCCAGGGCAGCAGGGCTCTCCTGCATTCAGATGAGAGCGGAGCAGCCGGGCCAAGTCCGGCGTGAGTCTCAGCCCCAAGTGTGACTCCAGGCTGGGTTTTCGGGGCTGGGGGAGGAGCGCCGGGGTGGGGTGGGTGGCGCACGGCGGAGCCCCGGTGTTCCGTGTGCCCTCTCCCCCTTTAATTAAGGTTTTGGAGATTATAGGTTTCCAAAGTTCAGAATCCGAAGGATAAGCGTGTGCACTTGCGAAGCCTGCTCCTCTGCGCCCCCTGCTGGCCCACAATCGGCTCTGCAGTTCGTCCTGACAGGTGCCTACTGTCCTCCGGGTTCCCTGGGCGGGGGTCGGAGAAGCACCTCCGGCCCCGGGTGTGTCCACTGTGTTTTGCAGAAACAAAAGCTGCACCTCAGGGGCGTGTCCCACCGCACAGGAGATCTAGTGTCCAGGCGCTGCGCACACGCGTCCTGCTGGAAGGGGGAGGGGCGGGCAACGCTGAGGTCTACCTGGACTCCAGGAAGAGGGACCAGACCTGGGGACTCCTGGGGCTCAAGGTCTGGGGTGGTCAGGGTCAGAGTCAAGGAGGGCCAGAGGAGCTGTGGTGGGGAGGATTTCTAACTCTCCCTTTACCCATCTTCAGATTGTCTCGCGGTGTGTGCTGAGCGCATATTGCTCCGTGGTGAACCTGGAGCCTCTGTGCAGCTTCTACACCGATCTTCGGCGCCCAGTTTCACGGGGCTTGACAACCGCACAGCCTGTGTAGCTGCCGTCCAGAGAGCTTAGGATGTTTCCATCATTCTAGAAAAGCCCCCAGTGCCCCTCCAGCCAATGGGCCCCATGCCAGGCAGCCGCTGTCTGACTGACCAGCAGAGCCTACAGTCCATGGGGTTTTAGAGCTGGGCCCACTGGGCGACTGAGGCGCACACGTGTGGCTGACACCGACGGTCGGGACAGGAGGAACCACGAGCACCGGCCCTGCCCGCGGGTGCTGCCCGGCCCCCCTGGCCTGTGGTGGTGTCTCCTTGTCTGCTGCCCTCCAGGGCCTCGCCGTGTCCCTCTGCACTCTCAGCTCCCCTGGTGCCCTCGTACCTGCGGCTGCCCATTCGGCTTCCTCCACTGCGCACACTGGGCTCTCTCCTGACTGGCCCAGACCCGCTCACCTGCTGGGCTCCCCACCCTCCTCCTTCCCTCGCTGCTCTGGAGTCAGACCTGGAAAGACAGCGTCCACCGGCCTCTTGGCCCTGACATACGTCACCCAACCCTCAGAGTGCTGGAGGGAGATGGAGCATGTGAGGAGAGTGGCTGGATTGTCCAGGCAAGGATACTGGAGTGGGCAGCCGTTCCCTTCTCCAGGGGATATTCCAGACCCGGTGGTGGAATCCGGGTCTCCTGCATTGCAGGCAGACTCTGTACTGTCTGAGCCACCAGGGAAGCCCGTTGGAAAAAATTAATCCTGGTCAAATAACACAAAATGCACCATCTTAACCACGTTTAAGCCTCCAGATCAGCAGCATCAAGCACATTAGCATTGCTGTGCAGTCATGACCATCCAACCCAGTTAACGCTGCACTTTGTAGAACAGTCACTTTGTCCCCATTAAACCCCAGCTCCCGCTCGGCTCCCCCAGCCCTGGCCCCCACCACCCAGCCTTCTGTCACTATGAATCTGCGTGCTCTAGGGGCCTCGTCTAAGTGAGATCACGCCCTGCTTGTCCTTCCATGACTGACTGGCTGCACTGAGCGTAGTGTCTTCAAGGTTCCTCCATGTCGTGGCATATTGGGGCTTGCTTCCTTTCTAAACCTGAATAGTATTCTGGGAAACTGATTATTTTTCAGATGTTCTTACTTTGCAAAATAAAGTCAGCCACCCACCGTCAGTTGCCCAAATGCCAATGAAATGGCTCTTCCAGCCACCCCTGGAAACAGGGGGAAACAGACCCCCCTGTGTGCAGCCACCACCGGCGAGTCACGCTTCCTCACGCTTCGAGAGACCA
>SJXQ01004423.1:209753-220390 GCA_006408695.1 Aepyceros melampus | reverse complement strand
AGGTCAAGGCGAGCTTCAGGAGCCCTGACTGGCCAGGCCAGGCAGGGGAAGCCAGAGAGCGGCGGGCAAGAGGGTCGGGGTGGCACAGGCAGCCGCGGGTGTGCGGGCAAGGCAGCCGCGGCCCTGGGCCGGGCGTCCAGGATGCAGCAAGCGGCTGCAGCCGTGCCCACGGCCGCCAGGGGCCCACCTGGGGGCCGGCGGTGCTGCCTGAGCACGTGGGCCTTCATGCTGTGCTTGGAGGCGAAGAGCCGGTCGCAGCTGGACACCGGACACCTGCTCTTCGGGGCAGCCACGTCCTGCAGGTGCTTCTTGGCGTGGATGTAGAGGCTGCTCCGCGCCGAGAACCTGGCGCAGCACCCTGGGGAGAGAGGACAGCCACGTGAGGTGCCAGGCCCCGGGCAGCGCCCAGATGCCCCAACGGCTGCACGCGCCCCGGGTGTGACACACGGCTGCCCCCCAGCCTTGGGGCCACGCTAGCATCTCCCGCCTCCCACCGCCGAGTCTCACTGACCACGTCTGCTACGCTGCTACCGGAGGAAAACCCACGACCCCAAGGTATCCAGGCTGCAGATCGTCCCCACTGACACCAGAAGCAACCTCCTCCCATGGAGGAGGAGAAGTCCTCACGGCTTCCACTGAGAAGCCACTGCCAGGTGGGTCGGGCAGACGGCCAGGAACCAGGAGGAGGGGGCCGGAGCTGGGCCTTCCTGGCTGGTGGCCCGTGCCCACCAGGGTCTCACAGCACAGATGGTGCTGGGAACAGGGAATCAGCAACCTGCAGAGGCCATCGCCCAGCCTCCCCAGCCCAGGCCCCAGCGCCAGAGGTCAGCACGACGGCAGGCGGCCAGCTGCCCTCACCGAGGACGGCAGCCCATCAAGGTGGACAGGGCCGGGCTGCCCAACACTCTGGGCCCGAGAGCGGCGTCCACCTGCAGGGCAGGAACAGGTCTCAGGAGAGACATCACATTCCAGGTGACGAGGGGCAGGCCCATCAGAGCCACGAGGGCCTGAGGCCAAGGGGCAGGGCAGGGCGGGAGGGGCCGGATGGCCCCGCGAGTGCTCTGTCCACAAAGCAGGGACGGGCCGGGGCTCCTGGGTCAGGAAGGGTGGCTCGGGACGGGAGGGGTTTTGCAGGGAAAGAGGCTCCTGAGCATGGACACAGCCACAGGAGCCAGGGTCGGCTACCCCTGAGAAGCTCTGAACTGAGGTCATTTGCAAACAAAACTTCAAACTCGTCTCCAGAGGTTAGACCCAGGACAGGGCACTTGGGAAACACTACAGGCAGAAGAGACCCCTCTGGCCTCAGTCCAGGGTCCCAGGGTGAGCGCGCTGGGCTCCCACCCCTCCAGCCGGGACCCTCCCAGAGGCCAGCCTCACAGCAGCGGTGCTGAGCACACTTCCGGGCACACCGCTCCGCTGAGGACGGGCCTGACCACAGCAGGGACGTCCTCCCAGCTCCTGCCAGAAGGCAGCTTCCGGCGGCAGAAACCTGCGAATTCAACAGGGAACAAGAGGTCGGGTGGCCAAAGGGCTCGTTCGACCTTCTCCTCAGATGGTTACAGAGGTGTGCCATTGTCTGCGACTTCACCCAGACAATGTTGTTAGATTGTATTGTGACAGCCGTCAAATCGGTGTGCATAAGAACAAACAAAAAAGGCACCAAGACTGGTGCATTTTTGTGTAGTCAAGACGGAAGGGAGAAAGTAACAATTCCAGCATTTCATGCTTTGTTATTTCAAGAAGAATAAAAATGCAGCTGAGACACAGGAAGAGGTTTGCGCCGTGCATAGAGAATGAACAGTGGCTGACCAGACGCCGAGGTTCCCTGCTGGACGGTGCTCCACGGCTGGGAAGATTGGCTGAAGCTGAAAGCACCCAAACTCAAACAGTGAGAACGACCAATGGTGCAGCACGTGCGGGAGAGCAGACACACTCAAAACACCCACCCGCGCGAGCCGTCTGTGCCGCCGTGGTGGGGTCACTGCTTTGAAGTCCGGGCTCCACACAAGCCAACCAACCTTCCTGACCGTACTCTACACAGGATCTCTACTGAAACGTAATGAAAACTCTCCACTTTCGAAACACATCGTGACAAGCAATGACAAGTGCACACTGTACGAGAATGTGGAGCGGGAGAGCTCGTGGGGCAAGCGATACGAGCCACCAGCCGCCACGGCAAGGCTGGTCTTCACCCTAGAAGGCAATGTCAGAGATGCGGCGGGACTGGAAGGAGTCCTCTGTTATGGGCTCCTTCCAGAAAGCCGGACGACTCATTCCAGCGAGCGCTGCTCCCAACAAGACCAACTGACGGCAGCACTCAAGGAGAAGACATGCAGAGTCAGGCAGCAGAGAGCACACGCTCCTGCCCCAGGGTGACCAGGAGTCAGGCAGCAGAGAGCACACGCTCCTGCCTCAGGGTGACCAAGACCGTGTGCTTCTTTGATGACCAGACAAAAACTGTCACGGCTCGGCTGGGAAGTTCTGAGTCACCCTCTCTACTGACCAGACACCGCACCTTCAGAGGTCCATTTATTTGAGCTGCACAAAACTCTCTCAATGGAAGAAATTTCAATTCCCTGGAAGAGCTCTTTGCTCAAAAACATAAAAAATGAGCAGCTGGAATCCAACAACACACTAAAAGGGTCACACAGATAGTCGAGTGGGATCCTTCCCAGTGATGCAAGGGTTTCAAGACCCACATCAATCAGGGTGATACGGCACACCGACAAGTGGAAGAATACCAACCACAGGATTATCTCAGTGATGCAGAAGGAGCTTCTGACAAATTCAACATCCATTTACGATAAACACTTTAGAAGGTGAGCACAGAAGGAACATACCTCAGCATAATAAAGGCCAGATACAACAAAGCATCACTTCACTCTGCAGAGTAACATCACACTCGATGGCGAAATGCTGAGAGCATTTCCTCTACGATCAGGAATAAGACACGGGCGTTCACCCTTGCCACTGCTATCTAGCCAGTTTTGCAAGCACTAGCTAGGGCCAGCAGAAGAAAAAGACGCAAAGGAAATGTAAAGCTGGAAAAGAAGGCTGCGAACTGCCCTGTTTGCAGATGACTCCACGCCACGCACGCGAGGCCCTGAAGATGCCCCCAGGAGCTGCCTGAGCTCACCAGGGGACCTGGCGCATACACAGCGCCCTGCTGCACCCCTACAGACTAGCGTCGAGGGACCAGAAAGGGAGACTCAGGAACAGTTCCATCCACCATGTCAGAAAAAATAAATCACGCAGGGACAAACCTACCTAAAGAGACGAAAGACGCGTATTCCAAAACCTGTAAGACACTGGTGAAAGCAAAGATACAGATACACCACACCCATGGGGCAGAAGAATCAATACTGTCAAAATGACAAAATACTACCGAAGGCAATCTAAAGATTCGGTGCTGCTGCTGCTGCTAAGTTGCTTCAGTTGTGTCCGACTCTGTGCACCCCCATAGAAGGCAGCCCACCAGGCTCCTCCGCCCATGGGATTTTCCAGGCAACAGTACTGGAGTGGGGTGCCATTGCCTTCTCCAACACACTGAGTGCAATCCCTATCAAATCACCAACAACATTTTTCACAGAAGTATAACAAAAAAATTTTTTTTATTTGTATGAAGACACAAAGGACCCTGAATCATCAAAACAATCTTAAGAAAGAAAACCAGAGCTGGAGGACTCAAGCTCCTTGACGTCGAACCAGAGCTGGAGGACTCAAGCTCCTTGACATCGAACCAGAGCTGGAGGACTCAAGCTCCTTGACGTCGTTTGGATTACTACAAAGCTACAGGCATCAAAACAGTATGGTCTGGGCACAAAAACAGAAATACAGATCAATGAACAGGATAGAAAGCCCAGAAATAAACCCACACACTAAACAGGCAATTAATCAGCAACAAAGGAGACAAGACTCCACAATGCTGCAAAGACAGTCTCTTCAACAAATGGTGCTGGGAAAGCTGGACAGCTACATGCTAAAAAAAAGAAAGAAATTAGATCATTCTTTAACACCATGCACAGAGATAAGCTCCAAGTGGACTGAAGACCTGCATGTGGGACCAGACGCTACACAACTCCTAGAGGCAACAGCGCAGCCTCTGACAGGGATTGCAGCAGCACCCTTTTCAACCCATCTCTCAGAATACTGGAAATAAAAACAAAAATTAAAAAAAGGGGGGACCTAATTAAACTCAAAAGCGCCTGCATAGCAGAGGAAACCATAAAACAAAAAGACAGCCCACAGAAAGGGAGAAAATATTTGCAAATGGTGCAACTGACATGGAATCAGTCTCCAAAATTTATAAGCAGCTCTTGAGGTTTAGCATCATCAAAACAAAGAATCCAAGCAGAAAACGGGCAGAGACCTAACTGGACATTCCTCCAAGGACGACACAGAGACAGCCAAGCGGCGTATGAGAAGGTGCTGCGTGTCGCCAACTATCCGAGAAACGCAAGTCAGACCACAGAGAGGCACCACTTCCCACCGCCCAGAAGGGCCACCCCCAAAACTCCATCAACAGGGCTTCCCGGATCGCTCAGTGGTGAAGAAGCCACCTGCTGATGCAGGAGAGGCAACTTCAGTCGCTGGCCTGGGAAGACCCCATCCGTCTCAGAGTGACTAAGGCCACGCGTGCCACGGCTCCTGAGCCTGTGCTCCAGCACCCAGGAGCTTCAGCCACTGAAGGGCATGCGCCACAGCGAGGGGTGCCACCGCACCCCACGGCCACGAGCGGCCCCTGCTCACCGCAACTGGAGGAAAGCCCGCACGGCAACAACGGCCCGGCACAGACACACACAGCCCATCAAGTCCACACACAGCGAACGCAGGCAACGGAGCCTCCTGCGCTGTTGGCGGGAGTGTAAGCTGGTGCGGCCGCCCCTTAAACGACTAAAACCAGAGCTACCGCATGACCCTGCAACCCCACTCAGGAGCACGCATCCGGAGAAAACGCGATCCCCAGGGACACACGCGCTGCCGCGGTCCCTGCTGCGCCGCCTGCAAGAGCCGGGAGCAGGGGCCAGCTGTGCATCGACGGAGGGCCGGGTAAAGCAGACGCGGGACGAGCCCATCGTGGACGACTGCGCAGCCCCTACATGTGACGAAGGACCGCACCTGCAGAGCGTGGGGGACCGAGAGACTCTCCTGCCAGGCGAAGAGGAGGAGAAATATACGACACCCCTCACATGTGGGGTCTGAAAAAGTAATGGAACAAACTCGCTCACTCCCAGAACAGAAACAGACTCACAGGCTTGGAGAATGAGCTTATCGGTGCCGGAGGAGGACGGAGGGAGGGGTGGAGCGCCCTGTGCACAAGCTGCGTGTTTCACACACGTGAGCAACAAGGCCCCACTGCACAGCACACGGGGCTCCGCTCAAGGTCACGGGGCCGCCTGGGGGAGAAGGGACGCGCGTGCGTGTGTGTGCGGCTGGTCCCTTAGTCATCTACCTGAAACTCTCACAACACAGCTAAGGACTAATTAGGTGGCCTCCAAGATAAAATGAAAAGTTAAAGAAAAAAGAACAAGGAAATGCTGGCCCACTGATGGGACTCTACCGCGAGAATGTGATTCTGATCCACAAGAGTCGCTGACACAGGTGGCTTTCCGATGACCCAACGCCCCTCGGACCCCGTGTAGAGCCCGAATGGAGCCTCGCTGAGAACCTTGTCTGTCTGACTGGCGCTCGTATGGAATGAGGCTACTGCAGAATGCGGGGAAACGGGTTGCTCCAGTTTCTAAACAAAACGGAAAGAGTTGTCCTACCTGCGTTTGTTTTGACATTCTTGCTGCAAATGAACCAGAGAGTCCAGCTGGAGCGGAATACAAGAGCTTCCCCAAAGGCTGTAAACGCCAACAACCGTGTTCTTACTGGGCTATGAGACCTTGAAATAAAGAATGCTATGTGGGGGGAAGAAAAGCTTGGGGAAGATGGAATTATGATGCCAGCTGAAAAATGCCAGAAGGTAGTTGAACAAAATGGTGAGTAAGGAGTTCAATAGAGTTCTTGGTGAATGTGAGAAACGTGTCTTTTATTTTTATTTAAAAGCTGAAGGAACCTTTTGGCCAGCCCAAAGGATCTCACTTTCGCCCGGGTTCCCTCGATGCCCAGCAGCACGCACGCGTGTCCCGTGTCAATGACCACCTCCTCCTGAGTGCAGTGGTCTACTGAGACTCGCATCACCTCTTCACAAAGACATTCCCACAGTCCTCAGCTTCTACCAAGCTACCCCCGCCCAAGGGAAAGGCAGCAACAACCCTCAGGCGGACCCGACTCCCGCCCACCTTCCCAGGGGGCCGCACACACTTGGCCGGGAGAAGCCCCGCCAGGCTCAGGCCATCTCCAGCCCGCCCCCACGCTTCTGTCTCCAACCCCTCCCAGCCCCACTCCAGCACAGTCTGGGCGGCTGCCGTCAGGTCCCCAGCGCCCC
Source organism: Aepyceros melampus (assembly GCA_006408695.1). NCBI lineage: Eukaryota > Metazoa > Chordata > Mammalia > Artiodactyla > Bovidae > Aepyceros > Aepyceros melampus. Next base: position 213,957 of record SJXQ01004423.1, on the reverse strand, counting down.
ATTCGTTGGCTGTGCGCCTGTGGCCCGCCCCCAACTGGAGCCCTGCAGAGATACCGGTCAGTGTCTGGTTAGACCACCGAGGTGCCTTCGCCACGCTCCAAGGAATGCTCAGCTTCAGGTGGGTCTGCAGTCTCTCCCTTGAACGGCACTTTCCCCACAGCATGACGCCAAATCCTCACAAGCGTCAGGCCGGCGGGGACCCGGCAGAGCCCAGCCCCAGGCCCCGGCTCCAGTGGTCGGACTCTGCACCTGGCTGCTATCACTCTGCTCCCAAAATGCTCGCCCCCGGTTAAGACCAGCCGAGCCACCCCACGCCCCGGCCCACGGGGCACCTCAGACGCTTCCACCCACAGCGCCAGGTGGCCGTGGGGCTGCTCACACCCACCTTCCGCGGGACAGGCGAAGGGCTTGGTGCCCAGGTGGGTGACGCTGTGGCCCTTCAGGTGCTCGGCCCGGGTGAACGACTTGCCACAGCCCTCGACAGGGCAAGGGAACCGGCGGTCGTCATCATGCTTCCTGCGGGACAGACGGCAGCGGGGGTGACCCCGCGGCCACAGTTCTGCAAGATGCACCCACCCACGAGCTCTCCGCATCACAGGGGAAAACGACACGTCTCAGAAAAGCCTGGATTTGGTACCCAGCCCTCATGGGCAGAAGTCCTCCCTCCTGATGGAGCTGACCACAGTCAGACTCAGAGCTTCCACGCAGGAAGGAGCAGCCGCTCCCCCGTTCAGCCACCCGCCACCACACAGGCTGTCCCTGCGGCAGGGGACCTCGCCCGACATGCACAAGGTCTTTGTCCGCACAGATGCCCTCAGCCTCGGCTGTGCAAGGACAGAACACCTCCCAGCTCTCTGGGTCCCCAGGCAAAACAGGAGGACAAGCGCTTCAGTGGCAGAGCTGCTGAGAGGCCGAAGGCGGGACAGAGGCCAGGCGCCAAGGGCCACCTGCACGAGGCCCAGTCCCTCAAGGGGCCACTACAGCCACGGAAGTGATGGTGGCATGAGGAGGCTTAGTCTATAACCTTAACTTTTCTAAAAATCAAGCTGAGTGTTAAGCATGCTAACTATATTTTAACAAGTACACACAGAAAAAACTAACTTTAAGTGATCAGATTCTGTGTTTTTCTTCTTATAAACTTTCTGAATTTTCCAAGTTATCCACACTTGTTTTTTATAACTTAAATAAATCCACAGATTATCCCATCCACAGGCTTCTGCTACCGACCAATAACTCACTCATTTTCAAAACGAAGAATTCAACCCAAACGTAGAGGTTACCTCTTGTGCCTCAAGAGCTTAGACATGCTGGTGAAGGTCCAGCCACAACTGTCAGAGTCACAGATAAAAGGTCTTTCACCTTAGGAAAGAAAAACCACACCCTGTGATCACCACAGGAACCGCGCAGACGGGGGCGGGGCCCGGGCGCCTGGTCATTACCTGTGTGGCTCCTCAGGTGGATTTTCAGGCGGCAGGCCTTGTCGTACTGTTTGCTGCATCCAGGAAAGGAGCAGGAAAAGAGTTCTTGTTCCCGGAAGTGGGCCCGGTTATGGGAAAACAGGGCGCTCACGGTGATGAATGTCTTCTCACAGCCTGAACAGAGAAACACAGAGCCTGCTCGCTGGCGAGACAGAAGGCACGTTACAGAGCTAACCCAGTCACCGCCCCGGGCGCCGCTGGCACCAGGGCAGACAGGAGGACGACGACTCGAGGGCCTCCCTGGAGGCTAAAATCGGGGCGGCTCGGGCAGTTCACAGGCCACCTGCCCCACGTGGCCACCCGATCATCCTCTGATGCAGCCATCAGCTCCCAGCTTGGCACAATAGACCCTCCAGGTGTGGTGGGAACTCAACGACCCGTAAACCCATCAAGAGGAAACAGATTCTGTCTGGTCGAGCTGAGCCTGAAAGGGCTGCCAGCCACTGCAGTAACACCTGAGGTTCTCCCACCTGCGGAATCAGGCACACCCCCCCATCCCTGAGCACGTTCTCCTGGAGGCAGACCGGCCCCTGACGCGAGCTCCTCCTCCCTCCGGCCTGTCTCCTTGGGGTTTCCTGCTCTGTCAAGAGTCACCGGGCTCATCTGCGCTTACACGGGCTCTTCCCACCTGCATCTTCAACCTGGGTTGACCCACGGGGCTTCAAACATCACTAAGCTCTCCACAGGGGAGAGCTTGAAGCCATCAGCTCCTTCCCTGGTGGTTCCCTGAGAAAGAACCCCTCCTGCAGTGCAGGAGACCCCGATTTGGCCCCTAGCTCAGGAAGAGCCTCTGGAGAAGGAAATGGCAACCTGGGAAACCCCATGGACAGAGGAGCCTGGCGGAAAAAGCAGGCTGTCCTTGGAGAAGCGAGCTGGATGCGACTTGGCTACTAAATTACCAGCTCTCCTTCGACAGAAAGGCCAGTGCTCACACCGGCAGACCCACGAGGCTGCGAGATGCCCGTGAGCAGTGAGCGCGATGGCCCCTCTCAAGCCCTCCCGGGGCCGCCACGGGTGCAGAGCCCGGCGCCCCTCCTCTCTGCAGCGACAATGAGCAGGGAAACGCTCATCTCCCCAAACGCCCCCCACCCTTCCTCACAGACACATCCGTCTCTCCCCAGCGGCCCCGGCCAATCCTCACTTTGGGCTGCCCCTCCGTCAGGTAGACACATCTAAACAAGCGAAGCTGGAGTCTGCCTCAGCAAGACACACCCTCTCCCGACCGACAGAGAAGCCGCGGGACCCAGCGCCTCAGTCCTCCCCAGCTGGAGCAACTCAGCGACCCACGCCTCCACCTGGGTCAGCCCTCAGGCCCCTACGGTCTGGAACACTCCACTGGTCCCTCTCCCCCTTCCGCCCACCCAGGACAGACACCCCACAGATCATTCACCTCAAAACCCAGAGGGTGACCCCGTGCCCAAAGCAGGTGGATCCCTGATACTGCTAGCACTGTGCTCAGAAGGACGTCCTCTGAGCTTTTCACTAGAGCGGTCTGTAAGCTGCCCTCAGGTGCCGAGTGCGGGACAGAGAGAGAGAGCCCTCCAGCCGGGCTCTCCACGGAGACCGGGTGCACAGGACCGGCCAGGGCAGAGGGGAAGATCAGAGAGAATTCCCTAACGTGACATTTCTTCCGCCCTTTCAGAATCCCTCATTCCAGTACACTTCGTAACCTGGACACTATGCGGAGCGCACTCCCGGGTCCACAACACATCAACCAATCGCGCGGCGCACACTCCAGCTTCTCTTTTAAGGAAGGCCCTCCAGAAGCCTCCCACCTGCCCATATTCCCTGCCTTGGCTCCGCAGCCGGCCCCGGCTGCCCCAGCCTCTCTTTCGCAGGCACACGCCCTCCGCTGCTGGAGCCGCCTATCCGGGCGGAGAGTCCATGGACACTCACCTACGGAACCCACCTCGCCGGGAGCCTCCATCTGAAGATGAAGACGAGTTTCAGAACTTCACACAACCATGAAGTCCAAACGAAACAAAAGTTTAAACAGCCTAAAAAGCGGACGCGCCGCACCGGGCGATGATCCCCTGGGGCGCCCGAATGTCTCGCCGGCTGCGCAGCGGCCCAGCGTTCCTGCAGCCCGGGTGCGCGCCCGCAAGCCGGACTGAGCGTTTCCCAGGGACTAGACCTCCCTCCGGCTCCGTCGGTGGGAAGACGCCCTGCGGTCTCGCTCACTGGACGCACCCGCAGCCGGGGGAGGGCTCCGCGATTCCGAGCTACTTCGCAGCCGAGCGGGGTCCGGGAGCCGCCGCGCCCCGCCCGCGCCGCGCCCCCGGGTCGGGAGGAGGAGCCGCCGCGCCCCGCCGCGCCGCTCACCGGGAAAGTCACACTTGTAGGGCCTCTCGGGCTCGAAGTGGCTGCGCTGGTGCGAGCTGAGCTTGGCGTGCGTGGGGAAGCGCTCGGCGCACACCTCGCACTTGAACAGGCTCTCCTGCTCGTGGGCCTTCATGTGCGCCTTGAGGTTGTACACGGTGGTGAACTTCTTGCCGCAGCCGCCCACCGGGCAGCCGAACGGCCGCAGCTTGTCGTGCGACTGCAGGTGCCGCTTGAGCTTGTAGGACGTGGTGAAGGCCCAGCCGCAGCCGTCCAGCGGGCACTTGAAGGGCCGCCGGCCCTGGCCGCTGCCGTGCGTGAGCAGGTGCACCTGCAGCTGGTGCTTCTTGGGGAAGGCGAGCGCGCACTGCGGCTCGGGGCATCGGTAGCCGGGGCCGGCGGGCGCG
>SJXQ01004423.1:117969-134627 GCA_006408695.1 Aepyceros melampus | reverse complement strand
AGTGAACCGATACACCGCAGCGCTGGGCTCGCCCAGTCTTCATAAAGCGGCGGGTGTCAGCCTTCAAGGTCTTGTTAGCTCGATGTGGTGCGCGCACCGCGGGGTCGCCGGGTCTCCGTGTGGTCCCCAGGGGTGCCCCCGTGAAGAATTTGCTTCCACTCTTCCTTCCATTCCACCAGCCCCTCAGGCCTCCTTGAGATACACGGTCTTCAGTGAGGTTGGATGTCTCAACCCTTTGGAAGGAATGAATAAATGAAAAACATCTTTACAAAAGACGGCTATTTTTTTTTAAAGCTTATATCCCACAAAATAAATAAAAATACTACTAGTGAAACCTAGACAGCGTATTAAAAAGCAGAGACATCACCTTGCCAACAAAGGCCCATAGTCAAAGCTATGGTTTTTCCAGCAGTCATGTATGAATGTGAGAGTTGGCCTATAAAGAACTGACGTTTTCCAATTGAGGCGCTGGAGTAGACTCTTCAGAGTCCCTTGGACTGCAAGGAGATCAATCAAACCAGTCAGTCCTAAAGGATATCAACTCTGAATATTCATTGGAAGGACTGATGCTGAAGCTGAAACTCCAATACTTTGGCCACCTGATGCAAAGAACTGACTCGTTGGAAAAGACCCTGATGCTGGGAAAGACTGAAGGTGGGAGGAGAAGGGGAAAACAGAGAATGAGATGGTTGGATGACATTACTGACTCAACGGACATGAGTTTGAGCAAACTCTGGGGGTTAGTGAAGGACAGGGAAGCCTGGCATGCGGCAGTCAATGGGGTCACAAAGAGTCAAACACAACTTAGCAACTAAACAGCAACAACTGGGTTTCTGTTAGATACGACATATAGCTACGGCATTTTAAAATGAATTTCCTAGGCTGCTACCCCTCAGTCCCTACTGCATGGAATTCTGGGGGCACTTATTTATTTATTTTTAAATTTTAAATCTTTGGTACTTTGTTTTATTTTATGTTTTTTGAATGATTGTCATTATTTTGGCTTTGTTTTTTTTACTATAAATTTATTTATTTTAATTGGAGGCTAATTGGAGGCATTTCTAATAAAGGGACCCTGAGTTTCTTGGGCTCCAAAATCACTGCAGATGGTGACTGCAGCCATGAAATTAAAAGACACTTGCTCCTTGGAAGAAAAGCTATGACAAATCTAGACAGCATACTAAAAAGCAGAGACATGACTTTGCCAACAAAGGTCTGTCTAGTCACAGTTATGGTTTTTCCAGTGATCATGTATGGATGTGAGAGTTGGACAATAAAGAAAGCTGAGTGCTGAAGAATTGATGCTTTTGAACTGTGGTGTTGGAGAAGACTCTTGAGAGTCTCTTGGACTGCAAGAAGATCCAACCAATCTATCCTAAAGGAGATGGGCCCCGAATACTCATTGGAAGGACTGATGTTGAAGCTGAAACACCAATACTTTGGCCACCTGATGTGAAGGGCTGATTCATTGGAAAGACCCTGATGCTGGGAAAGATTGAAGGCAGGAGGAGAAGGGGATGACAGAGGATGAGATGGTTGGATGGCATCACCCACATGATGGGCATGAGTTTGAGTAAACTCCCAGAGTTGGTGAAGGACAAGGAAGCCTGGTGTGCTGCAGTCCATGAGGTCTCAAAGAGTTGGACACAACTGAGCGACTGAACTGAGCTGAAGTCATCTGTGCCAGAATGGGAATCCTACATGCATCATTTGGGTGGATGGGTGGAGGGATTCGGGGCTAACGTGCTCACCACGACTTACAGCTCCTGTGGCTGTGGAGTGAACGTGTTGAACCCAAACAGAGACATTCAACCACAAGACCAGCAGGCAAACCCAGCCCTTCTCAGGGGTCATCTCCTGACACCCGGCTCACCGTGCTTCAGCCACTGTCTTCCCCTTGTGTGTCAAACACGTTCCTGCCTTAGGGTCTGTGCATTTTCTGTTTACTCAGCCTTGATGTTCCTCCTCATCCAGCAAGTCTAGCTTTTTCTGGGGGATGATACGAGAGGGAGGCGCCTGAGGTCCTCTCTCAGGCAGGCCAAGGTCAGGGCAGGTCCCCTGCTGACTCTTCTCTCACAGCACCTTGCTGATTCCTTCTAAGTGTCTCCCACCTGACTGTGGAATTGGCTTTGTGCTAAAAAATATGATGGTAAGAAGGAGAAAGGGCACCCACGGCTTCAGCTTAGGGTTATTGTTCTCCATACCCTTGTGCCAAGTTAGGTTATCTCCTTGGCCCTGAGGACGCCTCTAACTTTCAGTTCAGTTGCTCAGTTTTGTCTGACTCTTTTCGACCCCATGGACTGCAGCACGCCAGGCTTCCCTCTAACCTTAGTCTTCAAAATTTTTTTTTTTTAGTTTTCAAAATTTAAGACTTCCACAGTCAGGATTTTTTATGATAAACCTTGTGGGTGGGATGGGCTTACTACCGTGCCCCTTCCTGTCCTCACCTCCAGCTTCTCCTGGGCCAGAGGGTGAATCACCGACAGAAAGGATAAGGTAGCCTGTGTTTTCCTCTGCTTCTGGCCTGACATCTATATAATCCATCAGAGCTTCACTGGTGGGCCTTTCAGAACTGTGACACCGTTTTTAGGAAACTATTTCAATTAAGGTCGAAAAGCACAGACAGCCTAGCTCTGAATCTCAGCCCCATTGCTTCCTAGGCGGTGATCTGAGACAACAGTCATAGGAGAAGACTGGCATCAGCTCCTACCTCAAAGGGCCGTTGTGAATTTAAGTCAGTCAGTACTCTGATGGCTCAGGGGATTCACTGACTGCCAATGCCGTCAGTGCAGGAGAAGTGAAGTGAAGTTGCTCAGTGGTGTCTGACTTTGCGACCCCATGGACGGTAGCCTGCCAGGCTCCTCTGTCCTTGGGATTTTACAGGCAAGAATATTGGAGTGGGCTGCCATTTCCTCCTCCAATGCAGGAGATGCAGTTTCAATCCCTGGGTTGGGAAGATCCCCTGGGGAAGAAACAGTCCAGTATTGTTGCCTGGAAAATTCCGTGGACAGAGGAGCCTGGTGGGCTACAGTCCGTGGGGTCGCCGAAGAGTTGGACACGACTGAGCAACTAAACAAGAAAAGCACATGAAGTGCTTAGGACAGTACCTGGTAGATGGTCAGCACACACCCGGTACCGTGTGTGACGTCTCATTACTCACTCCTCCCAGCAGCCCCAGGAAGGAGAGGGTATTGTCTCCAACAGGTGAGGCAACTAAGAACGGAGATAGGGACAGGATCTTCCCAGAGTCACATGGATGTGGGGAGGCTGGTGAGACAGACTCTGCTCCCGGTCGCCTCTTGCTAGAATCAGCACTGCAGTTCCCTTCAATTCCCTTTACTATGTAAGCCAGCTGAAGCTGTGGTTTCTGTTACTTGCAATAAAGAACATGTTAACAGTTAAAACTATTTAAGGAATATGATCTTTCATGCAGAAAAATTCATGGCTCACAATTTCTTAATGGAGTGTATATATATATATATATATATATGTTATTATAAAATACCCTCCTTTGTTCTGTTAACTCTTCAGTCCTTGAATTCTATTCATCCAAAGATGACTGTGGCCAAATCTACTTTCTCTTGTCAGTATCTGTTATACATACCCTTTTCTATCCTTTATTTTCAACATATATCTGTCTTTTTCTTCCATATTTGTCTCCTTGGGCAGGAAATAGCCTGATTAATTATCTCTTATCCCTTGTGAGTTCTTAATTAATTGAAGTCAGAGTCAAGGAATCAGATGATAGAGACAAGAAGATATTGATACACAAAGTAGATTAGTGGTTGCCTTGGGCTGGGCAGTAGGGGAGAAGAAGGGGAGGCTTGAGGAGTGAAAGCTAAGGGTTATAGGATCTTTTTTGAGAATAAAAATGTTCTAAAATTGCGGTGGTGGTGGGACTTCCCTGCTGGTGCAGTAGTCAAGAGTCTGCCTGCCAATGCAGAGGGCACGGGTTTGATCCCTGATCCGGGAAGATCCCACAGGCCACAGAGCAATGGAGCCCCTGGTCCACAACAGGCGAAGCCCCACAAGGGAAGCCTGTGCACACGAGCAGAGAGACTGAGCCCAGCAGAGATGACCCAGTGCAGCCAAAACAAAAACAAAACCGCAGATGGATGCGTAACTCCGTAAATGTGCTAAAGCCTGTGAGTCTCTACTTTAAATGGGTACATCTCATGGCATATGCATTATATCTTAAGTTGTTAAAGAAGATAGGAATAAATGAAACAAGAAAACAATGAGAAAACTAGAAAGAATGTTTAGAAGTTTGACATACACTGTTGTCAAAACTCATTTATATATAAAATTATTGCATATATAAATAATAAAGTATTGCATATATACAAATATTGTATATATAAATATTATATATATAAGTATGATGTGCTGAGATAGCATATTAAAAAGCAGAGACATTACTTTGCCAACAAAGGTCCGTCTAGTTAAGGCTATGGTTTTTCCAATGGTCATGTATGGATGTGAGAGTTGGACTGTGAAGAAGGCTGAGCGCAGAAGAATTGATGCTTTTGAACTGTGGTGTTGGAGAAGACTCTTGAGAGTCCCTTGGACTGCAAGGAGATCCAACCAGTCCATTCTGAAGGAGATCAGTCCTGGGTGTTCTTTGGAAGGAATGATGCTAAAGCTGAAGCTCCAGTACTTTAGCCACCTCATGTGAAGAGTTGACTCATTGGAAAAGACTCTGATGCTGGGAGGGATTGGGGGCAGGAGGAGAAGGGGATGACAGAGGATGAGATGTGTGGGTGGCATCACCAACTCGATTTCATGTATGGATGTGAGAGTTGGACTGTGAAGAAGGCTGAGCGCAGAAGAATTGATGCTTTTGAACTGTGGTGTTGGAGAAGACTCTTGAGAGTCCCTTGGACTGCAAGGAGATCCAACCAGTCCATTCTGAAGGAGATCAGTCCTGGGTGTTCTTTGGAAGGAATGATGCTAAAGCTGAAGCTCCAGTACTTTAGCCACCTCATGTGAAGAGTTGACTCATTGGAAAAGACTCTGATGCTGGGAGGGATTGGGGGCAGGAGGAGAAGGGGATGACAGAGGATGAGATGTGTGGGTGGCATCACCAACTCGATGGACGTGAGTTTGAGTAAACTCCGGGAGTTGGTGATGGACAGGGAGGCCTCGCGTGCTGCAATTCATGGGGTCACAAACATTGGACACGCCTGAGCGACTGAACTGAACTGAACTGAAGTGAAGTGATGATGTGCTGTGTGCTAAGTCGCTTCAGTCGTGTCTGACTCTTTGCGACCCCATGGATCGTAACCCACCAAGCTCCTCTGTCCATGGGATTCTCCAGGCAGGGATACTGAAGTGGGTTGCCATTCCCTCCTCCAGGGGATCTTCCCGACCCAGTCGAACCCACGACTCTGATGTCTCCTGCCTTGGCGGGTGGGTTCTTCACCACTAGCGTGGCCGGGAAGCCCTGCACAGAGGCCTTAATAAACAGAGCCAGGGAAGGCACGGTGGCGCATTGGCACAGGGGCCACCAGCTCGCCAGGAAAGGGGTCCCCTATCATCCGCCGCAGAGCCTCCCGCCGAGAGCACGTGGCCTCCGGCCCCGGCCGAGGCCGCGAGGAGGGCGAAGTCCGCTGCGGGGCGGCCGGTACAGCGCCAACCCCGGGCCCCTGGGGGAGATGCGCAGCCCCGGGGGTTCTCAGACAACCGGGCCGGGAAGGGCTCGGCTCAGATGCTGGAGCGAGCGGGGACTGGAGCCGACCGGCCGCCAGGCGGCAGTGGCCGCTCAGGAAGCGGGCAGTGGGCGGTGCGTCCTCTCCAGCCACCTGGGCGCAGGTGCGTCCCCGCCGCCCGCGCCGGCGCACCTGGGCGCCCCGGGACCGCGGGGGCCGGGCTTCCGCGGGATGTCTCCCTGCTCAGCGACGCCCGCTTCTGCTCTTAAACTGGTCGAACCTGTCTCGACTTCACCGAGAAAACAGGTTAAGAGCTCGCTATGTGAACCCTGGAGGGTTCCGCGGAGCAGCGGGGCCCAGTGGAGGTGCCGCGATGATCTCAAATTACTGCGTCCTGCGCCAGAAGCGTCGGGCACGGGCATCTTCGTCAGGAAGGACGGATAAAAAGTGTGCTGGGCTTGGCCTCTACTGACCCGTTGAAACCCCACAACTGCTTCCGATTGTCTGAGATACCTGGGTTATCCCCCTTTCACAGACAAGGAAACTGAGGCCCAGACAAGTCATTACTAGCTGGAGCCCACATCTTAATAGGTGGCCAACAGAGACTTTATTTTTTGGGCTCCAAAATGACTGCAGATGGTGACTTCAGACATGAAATTAAAAAATGCTTGCTCCTTGGAAGAAAAGCTATGATTAACCTAGGCAGTTTATTAAAAAAACAGAAACATTACTTTACCAACAAAGGTCGGTCTAGTCAAAGTTATGGTTTTTCCAATAATCATGTATGGATGTGAGAGTTGGACCATAAAGAAAGCTGAGCACTGAAGAATTCATGTTTTTGAACTGTGGTGTTGGAGAAGACTGTTGAGAGTTCCTTGAACTGCAAGGTGATCCAACCCATCCATCCTAAAGGAAATCAGTCCTGAATATTCATTGGAAGGACTGCTGCTGAAGCTGAAACTTCAATCCTTTCGCCACCTGGTGCGAAGAACTGACTCTTTGAAAAGACTCTGATGCTGGGAAAGATTGAGGGCAGGAAGAGAAGGGGACGACAGAGGATGAGATGGTTGGATGGCATCACCAACTCAATGGACATGAGTTTGGGTAAACTCCGGGAGTTGGTGATGGACAGGGAGGCCTGGCGTGTTGCAGTCTATGGGGTCACAAACAGTCGGACACGCCTGAGCGACTGAACTGACCTGAAGGGAGATAGATGCAATAAGAAGTTGGTAGGGGGTGGGGCTGAGGAGAGGAAGAGACAGTGAGCTGAGGGGCGAAAAGGCCGGAGAAGGATGCCTGCCGGGGCAGCGTGGAGCACTCCACAGCCCATGGCTGCAGGGTACCCGTGTGACATGGCCGCTCTCCCCAGAGGCCTGGGCAGGGAGGCACCATGCCCTCTGGGAGCCGGGCCCAGGATCCGCATGCCTTCTAAACAGCTTTGGCCCACGGTCTGCCATCAGCCCAAACTCTGACAGGTTCTCAGGGCCCTTGCACAGACGGTAGTTTGTAATGCTACACTTGTGTGATTTTCCGATTAATGTTGGCACGCCCCTTCCCCAGACTGGAAGTCCCAGGAACTCTGGGAGCAGGCCTTGGGGTCAGCACTGAGGGGGGGCTGGCCCTGTGGCGACTCTCATGGAAGGTAGGAGTGGAACCAGAGAACAGAAGGTTCACGGCGTCAAGGGTGCGGGTGAGGCCCGGGGCTGTGGTTTCACCTTGTCTCGCCCGCGCCTGTCTCAGGCCATGACTCTCTCCTTGGACGCACGTGTGTCCTTTAGCTCGAGGGAGCTGGAGGGCTGCTTGGTGGCTGTAGACGGTTTCCAGAGGACAAGAGTGAATTACTGACCGCGGCTCTGAGACCACTCCCTTAGCTGCTTTCCTGCTGTGAAATATCCAAGTGCAGCCACCGGCTTCCCTTGAAGGGCTGGCTCAGGGACATAACCAGGAGGGGACTGAGCTGGCTGTGTTTTGGCTGTGTTTTGTCTTTCTCTTGTCCTCCCAGGGACTGGTCATTTTGGCCTCATAACTAGAGTCAGCAAGTTGGCCCCTGATTCGGTTCCTATTCTCTTGCACGAATGACCTCACGAAAAGAATTCATTTCGTTCCTCAGCCATAGAGGTGTCTCATCTGCGGGTTGAGGACGCAGAGTAATAGTTATCGGTAACGTGGCTGCTTTCTGCAAGTTCCAGTATCTAAACTGAATGACCAGCAATTGTTGATTATTAGAATCCTGGTGGTTTTATTTCTGTATTTTCTTATCTTGCAGTTATTTGTGCTTCTTGTCTTTAAACTGTGATGAGTGAGAATTTTCTGAGAGGAGGGGTGGGTGTGCTTCTTGCCTTTCTTTCTCCTTTTTTTAAGCAGTGGCAGCCATGGGTTAAGTAGTCAGTTGTGTCCGACTCTTCTGCGACCCTTTGGACTGTATCCCATCAGGCTCCTCTGTCCATGGGACTTTTTTCAGGCAAGAATACTGGAGCAAGTTGCCATTTCCTTCTCCAGGGGATCTTCCCTTTATGAGGATGGAACCTGCGTCTCCCTTGGCTCCGGCATTGCAGGCAGATTCTTTACTGATGAGCCGTTGGGGAAGCCCCCAAATGTGACAAATGGGTAGGTAGGGACAAGAATTAGTGCCTAAATAAAATCAACCAACAGTAACACATACATACTACCGCTTTGTGATTCTGACGGATGGTAGTAACAGGCAGCAAACCTGTAGGATAGAAGGCCTATAAAACAGGCCTTAGAGCACCATTCTTTTGTCAAGTTGTGATGAAGGATACAGATTCAGGGCAGGAACTCAACCAGCCAGAGAGTGTGCGTGAATTTCTTAGGTCTGGCAGACAAGATGTTTATAACACACACGAGAGTGCAATTCTAGGTTGCAGAGGCATCAAGACTGGGCTTGGAGCGGGGTTTTCTCCATTTACAAAGCCCGTGAATCTGGCACTATACTGGATTTATCCCAGTCTCAGAGAAGCAAAGGGCTCTCCCCGTGGCTCAGCAGGTAAAGAATCTGCCTGCAGTGCAGGAGACATGGGACACGCGGGTTGATCTTTGGGTTTGGAAGATCCCCTGGAGGAGGAAATGGCAACCCACACTCACATTCTTGCCTGGAAAATCCCACGGAGAGAGGAGCCTGGTGGGCTGCAATCCAAAGGCCTGCAAAGAGCTGGACACGACTGAGCCTCAGAGGAACAAAAGACACGGAGCCTGAATCTTATGAAATCCAGAAAGAGGAGGACTCAGGAGTCCAAAGAGTGGCATTTCGGGGCTCGTCCTGTGGGAGTGGGGCTGGGGCTACAAGTTTCCTTTCATCTCACCAAGAAGCTCTGGGCTAACCCCACCCACCCACCTCCAAGGCCCTGGATGGCTGAGAGAGGTCAGCCATGAACACACAGCAGCCCACAGGAGCCTCCTGGGTCATGACCTTGCTTGCCTGGCGCGCTCACCTGTGCCATGCTGGGTTCCCTTTTGTGGCCACTTCTGCCCTCTGGTCTCATTTTCTTGGCTCAACCCTTGGGCTTTAGAAGAATTTCCACACGTCCTGGCTTTCTCCTTCTCTCTTTCTCCCCCTAGGGAGGACAAGGACACCTCCACCTAGCTTTGACTCCCAAGCACCCACCAACCAATTCCTTTGTGGAGTCACCTAGCCAGCCTGCAAACCAGGGGGCGGTGGGAAGGGGTGCCTGGGAGGGGGGAGGGGGAAGAAAAGGGGGTGGAAGGCAAGGGTCTGCAGCTTCCCACCAGACAGCTGACCGTCTGATCGCTGTCCCTTCCAGCACCGGCACTGCTAGTGGCTCAGACCTACTCGCGCAGCCGTGAGACGATTCACGACTCTGGATGTGAGTGGCCGGAGAGCCGCTCCAGCATGTTCTCTAAAGAGTAACACAGCAAAAGAGCCAGGAGGACATTTCACAGAGAAAGCGGGACAGGGATTCTGAGCGTGATTGATGGCTTCAGACAGATGCACAAGTGTATGGACTTTGCTAAAAAAAAAACACCACCACAAAGAAGCAAAACCAAAGAAGGCCAAAAGCTGGACTGCTGAGTTAGGGGAAACCAAAGGCCAGAAGGGAACATTCACATCCGAGGAAGACTCAGCAAGGAATTACCATGAAAGGACATAGCAGAAAGCATGAAATGAAAGTCAAGGGACACGAAGGACACATCAAAAATATTGTAAAAGCCATCACACAGGAGGTCTGGAAAGAGAGAAGAGAGAGATGTTCCAAGAAATGACGGAGGACATTCCCCCCAAACTGAAGAAATGCAAGAAAGCTGAGACTGGGGGCCCCTCAAGAGAGCAAAGCGGCAATAAACAGTATCTTCAAAGGTCTCTTCCCTGGTGGCTCAGATGGTAAAAGTGTCTGCCTACAATGTGGGAGACCCGGGTTCAATCCCTGGCTCAGGAAGATCCCCCTGGAGAAGGAAATGGCAGCTCACTCCAGTGCTCTCGCCTGGAAAGTCCCATGGACGGATGGAGGAGCCTGGTAGGCTATGGTCCATGGGATCCCAAAGAGTCGGTCAGGACTAAGAAACTTCACTTTCACTTTCAAAATTCTCAGTGAACATCAGTTGAAATCTGTAACTTTATATGAAGTCTAATATTACAATGCTATCATTCGTTGTGATGGCAAAATAAAGACATTTCCAGGCATGCAAGAAGCCAAATATTGAAGGCCCACAGACATTCTCTAAAAACACACAATTGCTGGGCAATGAGCTCTACAGAAGAGAAACGATGGGGTACAACAGTGATTTCGTAAAACAGTTAAAGCTTTTTTATTTTGACGCATAAATGAGTGTTGGCACTTCCCTGGTGGTCCAATGGCTAAGACTCCATGCTCCTAGTGCAGGGGGCTAGGAGCGATCCCTGATCAGGAACTAGGCCTCACATGCTGCAGTGAGCCCCAAGACCTGGTACAGCCAAAGAAATAAGTAAAATAAATACTTAAAAACCGGAGTCAATGAGTGTTGGTTGTTTAAAGTAAGGTATTTTAAATGACCGGAGAAGGAAATGGCAACCCACTCCAGTGCTCTTGCCCGGAGAACCCCAGGGACGGGGGAACCTGGTGGGCTGCCATCTGTGGGTCGCACAGAGTCAGACGCAAATGAGCAGCCGCAGCAGGATTTTAAACGACGATGTGACACGCCACCCGGAACACCGGCAGTGCCCTCACACTCTGAACAGTCGTGCCCTGTCCCTGGGCGAGCATCCAAAAGGGGCGCATGGACGCCTCTTCCAAACGGCGGATGCTGGCTGTGCGTGCAGTTTGCAACATCCACTCCCTGGGACAACGCAAATGTTCGTGACGCAGCGGCACGAGGAGCGTCTGCACGGCGCTGAGCGCAGCAGCAGCGCCACGTGCTTCTGTGCGCAGGAGTCGCAGGGGCCGTCGCTGAGCAGAACGAGCCGCACATGAGGGCACAGACGCGGACTCAGACGTGTAGGTTGAGAGACTTCGGACGCTGGTGGTGACGGCGGGTCCTGTCCACCTGTGGTGGGCGTGATGGCGGTGTCACAGAAGCTTGATGAGGCCTTCTGGTGTTCTGTGTTGCTCTGCGTCCTGGTGGCACCCTGAAAAATCCACCAAGTTGTGCACCTACGATGTGGGCGTGTAAAGTATGTGTGTTACATTTTAATGAAAAAAAATAGCATAATCACAGAACACAGATTCTAGAGAACTTGTAAATGGAGCAGACACCTGAGTTGTCTGACTTGTTGGGGTGATTTAACTACAGATAGTGGTTTCAAAATGTAAACTTAAGTAAACACTTTTAAAGGGTGAGAAGATTAAGAAAATTCAGTTGGTATAACAAAATGTAAGAAAGGGGAGAAAAATCAAAAAGTATAATACACACACAACCAACCCCCAAAAAGGAACACACAATTCTAACAATATCAGTCATCACATTAGGTGTGAATGGCTTTCCTTAATTAATTAAAAGAAAAAACGTTTGTTGGATAAAAGTACAAACTATGTGAAGTAAATATCTAAGGGAAATCATCCAGTAGAAACGAACGTGAAGGAAAGAAATGCTAATAAAGCAGAAAAGAGGGTAGTTTTAAATTCAGATGAAATAGAATTCAAGGCCAAAGCATTTAATATACAAAGAAAGGGGTATGTCATGCTGAAGACAGGGTAACCAATGATCATTTGACTGCATTTAAAGCACCACTTGTAAATATACAGAGCCAGATATATAGATATACAGATAGAAAACCACCGGATCCTCAATGTCTTAGTGTGCAATTTGGGCAAAACTCTCATAGAAAAAAGTAAGTAAAAGAGGATTTGAGTAAAATAAGTAATGAGCTTAATCTAACTACCCTTCTCCTCAACTGACAGAGATTAAATATTCTTTTAACCACAAATGGAATATTCTGAAAAACTGACTTGTGCAATGACATAAGGGTATGAAATAGAATTCAAGGCCAAAGCGTTTAATATACAAAGAAAGGGGTATGTCATGCTGAAGACAGGGTAACCAATGATCATTTGACTGCATTTAAAGCACCACTTGTAAATATACAAAGCCAGATATACAGATAGAAAACCACCGGACCCTCAGTGTCTTAGTGTGCAATTTGGGCAAAACTCTCATAGAAAAAAGTAAGTAAAAGAGGATTTGAGTAAAATAAGTAATGAGCTTAATCTAACTACCCTTCTCCTCAACTGACAGAGATTAAATATTCTTTTAACCACAAATGGAATATTCTGAAAAACTGACTTGTGCAATGACATAAGGGAAATCTTATTGAGCTGCAAAAGCTGCTATTATTTAGGCTGATTGAAATGCAATAGAAATAGAAATTAACAAAACATCTTAATAGCTCTTGATTAAAGCAAAAATTAAAATATATAATGTGTGAACTATTTATGTCTAAATGATCACAGACGTACCATATCACAGAATCTTTTCTGCAACAGCAGTACTCAAAGGAATAGGTGGGCCTTATATGCATTTATTGGGATTCCATGGTGGCTCAGATGGTAAAGCATCTGCCCGCAATGTGGGAGACCTGGATTCGATCCCTGGGCTGGGAAGATCCCCTGGAGAAGGAAATGGCAACCCACTCCAATACTCTTGCCTAGAAAATTCAATGAATGGAAGAGCCTGGTGGGCTACAGTCCATAGGGTCAAAAAGAGTTGGACATGACTGAGCAATTTCACTATCTATCACTATGTGCATTTATTAGAAAAGATTGAAAATAAAGGAAATAAACTTTCAAATCAAGAAACTACTTAAAAACCATTAAAAAATCCAAAAAAGTAGAATGATGTAATTAAAACTAAAGTAGAAATGACTGAATACAAACAAGAGCAATGCATCTGATCCACGAAATTGTTTCGACAGATAAAGAGATGAAAGAGGACGGCTCAGGAGAATAAAGCTGTATGCCAACTCCTCCATAGACACAAACGCAGAACACTCGAAGAACGTGTCCTACGGAACAGAGACCCAAGGGCTGTGCAGACCACACGGTCACTCTCGGCCTCCCCATCACCCTGCCTCTCCTGCGCCTCAGCGTGTTTTCCCGGCCTGCCTGCTTCTCCCTCTTTTCTCCCCAGTAATTGTGTATCTGTGCATGCTGAATCGCTTTAGTTGTGTCTGACTCTTTGCAATCCCACGGACTGTAGCCTGCCAGGCTCCTCTGTCCACGGGGTTCTCCAGGCAGGAATACTGGAGTGGGTTGTCCTGTCCTCCTCCAGGGGATCTTCCCAACCCAGGGATCGAACCGGAGTCTCTTACATCTCCTACACTGGCAGGTGGATTCCTTATCACTATAATTGTGTATGTATCTATTCATTTTTTTACTTTTCCGACTGTATCTCTTCTGAATATATTTGTTTTGTGAGTCTCTTGGCCTTGTTGTCTAATTTGTCTTTTCTTTAGTTTCACATTTTTTCTTTCTTTGTGTCTAGATGTTTCTGTGAAAGGTGCTTTTTCCACTTTTGTTTTTAACTTTTTTTCTCTATTTCTCTCTCATCATTAAAAATATCAAAATATGTAGATATTATGTTTTTATTAACAGAATGTGTTGTGTGTTCTTAATTTTAAATTATGAACAGAACATTTTTATAGTGTCATAGTTTAAATTTAATTTTTTTTTTTTTTAGTTAGCAAATTCGGTACTTCCCTGGTGGTCCAGTGGTTAAGACTCTATGATTCCGATGCTGGGGGTGTGGGTTTGATCTCTGATCCGGGAACTAAGACCCCCACATGCCTTGAGGCATGGCCAAAAAAAACAGTTTAGCAAATTCACCTCATATTAAGAGCCATCCCAGGAATGCAAGTAGGCGTCAACTTCAGAAACAATCTGCCAGTTTAAACCAGCGCTTTCCTAGAGCACGAGAGAAGTCACGCAGTTATTTTCATAGAGAACAAAAGCACTATTTAAAATGCTCAACATATGTAGTTTTATGAAAAAAAAAACAAAATTTCTAGCAAATTAGGTTCTTTCGTAATATGATGAGAGGCATTGAAACTCTACAGTAATTGTCATCACTTGGTAATGAAATAGAGTCACTATCATTGCCCTATTCAACCTTTTTATTGGAGATTCTAGCCAGTATGAGGGAAAATGTCATTAATACTGGAAAAAAAGAACAAAATTGAGATTATCTGCAGACCATATGATCATCTACCTAGAAAAACCTCAAAAGAATCAATTGGTAAACCAATAAGAGTTTAGCAGTGCAACCAGATATAAGATCAGCATAGAAAAATCAATAGCTTAATTACATACTAGCAAAAACCAATTAGAAAATGAAATGAAAAATGAACTCATTCTTAAGAGAAACAAATTCCATAAAATATCCAGAGAGAAACCTCATAAAAATGTCTAAATACTAAATAAAGAAACCTACCAAAGTTTACTGAATGGCCTTCGAGAAGAGTTAGCTATATCAGGTCTCCCATAAATCAACCTGTAAAGCCAACAGAACCCCAGCTGAAATCTAGGGAGACTGGTAATGATATATAACATGATGGTTTCTTCCCCTCAGAAGGGAAACCTCCAGAGAGGGTCAAGTAAATTTAAAAGGTAAAACAATCAGGGGAGTTTCCTTGTGAGACATTCAAAATACTTGATGAAGTTACAGCAGTTAAATCAGTGGTGAGTTGCTATAAAAATAGCTAAAGAATAGAGAAACAAATTTAGAAATGTACTGTGTACATGTGGAAATAGTTTTCCATGAAGCTGGCTTTTTAAATTCAGTGGCAAAACAATGAAATCTTCAATAAAGGATAAGAGCTGTATAAAAATCTATATAATTGGTGGAGATCTGTATGAAAACAGTCTATCCGGCATGTGTGCTGTCATTTCAGTCATGTCTGACTCTTTGCAACCCCATGGACTATCGCCCGCCAGGCTCCTCTGTCCATGGGATTCTCCCGCCGAGAATACTGGAGTGGGTTGCAGTGTCCTCCTCCAGGGGATGTTCCCAACCCAGGGATCAAACCTGTGTCTCTTAGGTCTCCTGCCTTGGCAGGCAGGTTCTTTACCACTATCGCCACCTGGGAAGCCCAAAAGAATATCAATGACCAGCGTGTAAATAAAAAGATGCTTAACTCTAGGTATAGTAATAGTCAGGGAATTGCAACGAAAATTTTCTTCTCTCTCACACTGGTGAAAACCTAGGCAGCCTATCTTGGGGCAAACACAAGGCTTCCACTTGGAAGGTATTTTTGTTTAGTTTGGCTGAGAGGGATGCTAGAGATGATGGGAGGAAAGGGGACAGTCCCCAGTCACTTTCTGGTGTGGCCCCAGCGCTGTGTGGGACCTTGAAAGCAGAGAAGGCACAGGCAGCTCTGATGGAGGCCCCTTCGGCTACTCAGACCCCACCCCACACTCCCAGGTGGGCACCTCCTTCCCCTGCTAATAGGTGCAAAAGGCTGGGAAACCACTGTGCCAAGCAGGCATCCAGAATGACCTCTAGCTCTAGGAGGAGTCGTGTCAACTTGTAGCTGTTAGGGGTGCAAGCTGTTTCCTTAGCTTGTGCAACGTTTGAATGAATTCATAGAACCCGTGAAGAGTCCCGTGACGGGGAGGGGTGAGGCTGCAGGCGGTGGAAGTGGGGCAGCCAGTGGCAGGATGGTCTCCCATCAGGTCTGGGAGTTGGGGCCACAGCCCCTCCTGCCCTCTCCCAGGCCCACACCCTTTGCTGGGCCTTCATCCCAGCTCCCAAGCCTCACACCCAAGGGCCAGGCAGACCACACTCCAAGGAAGGCGCTGCGGCCGGTGGAGCCTTAGAAAGGGCTTCATCCTCTGAGATGTTTGGACCACGGTTCAAATCCCGTCTCTGCCATCTCATAGCCATGTCCCCTATCTGAGCCCCAGCTCCAGAGGTTTCTTTGGATGATGGATGGTGTAATGATAACTAGTGGTAATTGAATGTTTCCTTTTGCCAGCTGTTGTTCTGGGTCCCTGTGCTGTCCTGTATCAACTCAGCCAATCCCACATCACCGCTTCAGGTACCTACTGTGCTTATGCCTGTTTTACAGATGGGGACACTGAGGCAGAGGGCAGCGAAGGAACTTGGGGAAGCCACCACTTGAGCAGCACAGCTGGGACCGAAATGAAAATCTCTCCTCTCAATTACTCAGATTCTTGCCTCTGAACCTGGAGCGGTTGGCTCACCAGCAGGGGAGCCTAGTCAGTCAGTCGGCCAGTGGGTGAGTGACTCAGCCAGCCAGGGCCGACTCCTGAGCACGCGGCCATGCTAGGAACTCCGGAATGAATGAAGCCGACACAGTCCCTCGGCTTTGAAGCTTCTGTCTTGGGAGCTGTGTGGGCGGTATTGCCTGGAGATCAACCATAAACAAATAACAGGCAACAACGATCCAGGGAGTGATCTTATCAGGAGGGAAGAAAACAGCAGTGTGAGGTGAGAGGCGGGGGGTGGGGGCGCGACATTCCGGGGGAGCCGCCGAGGCAGGTCCTGCTGGGCGGCCCCCGAGGCCGTGGCGGTGCCCGGGCTGCTTCGCGAGCTTGGGCCTGGCTG
>SJXQ01004423.1:104992-115029 GCA_006408695.1 Aepyceros melampus | reverse complement strand
CACCGCAGCGTCCTCCCGTGACAAGCGCTGAAGCGCCTGCCCACCCCGCGGCCACGCGGGTGTTTGCCGTGGCGCTCACCACGGTTGAAAACGCACGTGCAGGCTTCAGCTCTTGATGCTGCCGCAGGGTCTCCGCCTTGAGGCCGACCGCAGCCTCCCCAGGCTCACGTTTGAGTCCTCAGCCCGGGCCGCGGGCTGTGGTGCACCTTTGCGGGTATCCTGACAGTTAATTCTCTGTGGCCCTCTGAGAAGTCGGCTTCTGTTGGCCCATTTTGTGGAAGGAGGACAGCTGAGGCTTGAAGCACTTCTCACGTCAAGCTAGCAAGCTGGCACTGGGCGAGGCCGACTCCAGGAGCCCCCTTCCTCCTGCACCTGTGCCTCGCATGTCGTGGGTGCTTTTAGACCGGCGCTGAGTGATTAAAGGGGTTAGGGTTAGGGTTAGGGTTCCTAACCCAGTGAAGCAGGCACTAAGTGTCCATGGAAGGCACCCAGCTGGGCCTTGGTGACTTCACTAATTAGGGAGGTGGCTCAGAAAAGGCAGTCAGGCGCTCTGACTTCTCCAGAGATGCTCATTACCAGTGCGACCTGGATTGAACAGCTTTATCTTTTGAGTCTCAGTCACTACATCTCTTTAAAAAAGAAAGAAAAAAAAAAAGACGCTGTGATAATCCTAGATGCTGCCTAGGATAAGATGATATATGTGCATGTGTTTAGAAAAAGTACACTGTTTTGTGAGGTCCTCTATTCTCTGCCTAGCCTACTTAGCGTTTTTGGTGCTTACTAGGTGTTATCCAATCTTGACCTGACTTGAGGCAAAGACAAAATGGGGAGAAGATGGCTCAGCTCTTGTTGGAAGGTGAGAGGCAGACCTGAGTCAGAATTTAGAAAGATGCTCCAGGCTGTCTGGGCACTAGCCCACTGTTGTTACCTGTAAAAAAAAAAAAAGACGCTGTGATAATCCTAGATGCTGCCTAGGATAAGATGATATATGTGCATGTGTTTAGAAAAAGTACACTGTTTTGTGAGGTCCTCTATTCTCTGCCTAGCCTACTTAGCGTTTTTGGTGCTTACTAGGTGTTATCCAATCTTGACCTGACTTGAGGCAAAGACAAAATGGGGAGAAGATGGCTCAGCTCTTGTTGGAAGGTGAGAGGCAGACCTGAGTCAGAATTTAGAAAGATGCTCCAGGCTGTCTGGGCACTAGTCCACTGTTGTTACCTGGTTTGGGGGTTGTTGGAAAATTCGGTCAATCATAGGCTTCCGAGGGAACTCCTTTAAGTTGATAGAGGAGCATCACCTCTTTTGGGTTTTATGTCAGATGGGTACATGTTAATTCTAGTTCTTTTAACAGTTCTGCAAAGTATAAATTTTCCTTAAAACTGGAGAATCAGGCTTAGAGAGGTTAGGGAACTTCTTCAAAGTGTTACTTCTGGGACTTTAACCCAGATCTTTCCAGGACAAGGAATAGCCTTTTCTCACAACTCCAAGCTCCAACCCACGTACATCCCAAGTGATATATAAGGCACTGTGAAAATTGTGACAGCGTCTTGCTGGCTAGGCGTGGCGCTAGTACCCTGCCTATTTCTGCCAGAAACGGTTTCAACTAGAGGGAGCTTTGGGCACACTCACGAGAGAATGACTTGTGCAAAGGCATGCAGGAGGGTGATGGCCCCAAGCTGTGAGAGCCCTTTCTTTCCTCTCTCCTCCCTCTGTCTTTCCTCCCTTCCTTCCATCTGTCTGTCCATCATCCTTCGATCCACTCGTGTGCCTAGTTTGAGAGGGAAACCAGGGAAGGGAGGTGCGGGCAGTGCAGTGGTGGGCATGAGGCTTTCATGCAGCCAAGGGACTTGAGGTTGAGGGGTCCACCTTGTCTTTAAGCAGGTGAGTAAAAATCACTGGTTATTGGATAAGTCAAATGAGAATGTAATAGAAAGTGGATGCGAAAGAAGAACACCTGCCTGCTCCTTCAGAGAAAGTTAAACATTTCTAAAGACCTCTTGTATTTAATCCCCCCAGCCTGGTCCTGGAAAGCCCTCTAGTTCCCTTAAAATTATGTGCCAAGGCCTTGCTAAGTTTGCACACTTTAGTTGCTCAGTCATGTCCAACTCTGTGACCCCATGGACTGCACACTTACTGGCATTAATTTACATATTGAGTTCAAGAGCTAATTCCAAGGAAGGTAAATTTTAATTAATGCAAAATGCTGCAATTATATTCACCTCCATTTTTTTTCTGAGCAAACTTGTGAAATACATAAAGATGTCATCTCAGTATGTTTAATGTCACCCTCCAGGAAGAGGAGGTGTGTGCGTGGCCAGAATGCTGTGTGTGAGACTGTCCTGGGCCCTCGCATGGCCAGCTTAGGTGGCTCAGTAAAGTTGGCTGCCTGCCAGCACGCTCAGTTCAGTTCAGTTCAGTCCCTCAGTCATGTCCGGCTCTTTGGGACCCCGTGGACTGCAGCACACCAGGCTTCCCTGTCCATCACCAACTTCCGAGGCTTGTTCAAACTCAGGTCCATTGAGTCAGTGATGCCATCCAACCATCTCATCCTCTGTTGTCCCCTTCTCCTCCTGCCTTCAGTCTTTCCCAGCATCAGGATCTTTTCCAATGAGTCTGTTCTTCACATCAGGTGGCCAGAGTATTGGAGTTTCAGCTTCAGCATCAGTCCTTCCAGTGAGTATTCAGGACTGATTTCCTTTAGGATGGACTGGTTGGATCTCCTTGAGTCCAAGGGACTTTCAAGAATCTTTTCCAATAGCACAGTTCAAAAGCATCAGTTCTTCCACACTCAGCTTTCTTTATGGTCCAACTCTCACATTCATACACAACTCCTGGAAAAATCATAGCTTTGACTAGATGTACCTTTGTCAGCAAAGTAATGTCTTTGCTTTTTAATATGCTGTCTAGGCTGGTCATAGCTTCACTTCAGGGAACAAGCGGCTTAATTTCATGGCTACAGTCACCATCTGCAGTGATTTTGGAACCCAAGAAAGTAAAGTCTGTCACTTTTTCCGTTGTTGCCCCATCTATTTGCTGTGAAGTGATGGGACCGGATACCATGATCTTAGTTTTCTGAATGTTGAGTTTTAAGCCAGATTTTTCACTCTCCTCTTTCATCAAGAGGCTTTTTAGTTCCTCTTTGGTTTCTGCTCATCTGTGTATCTGAGATTATTGATATTTCAATCTTGAATCCAGCTTGTGCTTCTTCCAGCCTGGCATTTTGCGTGATGTACTCTGCATAGATGTTAAATAAGCAGGGTGACAGTATACGGCCTAGACATGCATATTTCTCAGGAGGCAGATCAGGTGGTCTGGTATTCTCATCTCTTTAAGAATGTTTCACAGTTTGGTGTGATCCACACAGTCAAAGGCTTTGGCGTAGTCAAAGCAAAAGTAGATGTTTTTCTGGAACTCTCTTGCTTTTTCTATGATCCAGGAGATGTTGGCAATTTGATCTATGGTTCCTCTGCCTTTTCTAAATCTGGAAGTTCTCGGTTCACGTACTTTTGAAGTTTGGCTTGGTGAATTTTGAGCATTACTTTACTAGCGTGTGAGATGAGTATAATTATGTGGTAGTTGAACATTCTTTGGCATTGCCTTTCTTTGGGACTGGAATGAAAACTGACCTTTTCCAGTCCTGTGGCCACTGCTGAGTTTTCCAAATTTGCTGGCATATTGAGTGCAGCACTTTCACAGCATCATCTTTCAGGATTTGAAATAGCTCAGGCTGGAATTCCACCCCCTCACTAGCTTTGTTCATAGTGATGCTTCCTAAGGCCCACTTAACTTCACCCAGGATGTCTGGATGTCTCCACCTGGAGGTCTGGCTCTAGGTGAGTGGTCACACGATTGTGGCTATCTGGTCATTAAGATCTGTTTTGTGTAGCTCTGTTTTCTCGTCAGCATGTAGACTCTTGCAGCCAGGTGACCCCCGATCCCCTGTCCAAGTCACTCCCCAAGGCTGCTGTGCTAGCGATGTCTCCCAGCTCCTTTCACCCTCAGAGCTACACCATTTTCACCATCATTCAGTGCTCCAGGAGGCAGGTCTGGAGCACCACTGAGGGGAAGACCGGAGCAGGTAGCGGGACATGAGGGACAGCTCCCATGTGCCCACACCGGAGGCCGTGTGCCCTCCACGCAGGCTTGGGTGCCACACTTACCCCACCACCTCAGCAAGTGCTCACTGTGAACTGGGCCTGGCCTGGCAGAGAACAGAGGACAAAGCACAAGGTCTGTGCCTATGGAGACCTCAGTCCAGGATGAGGAACTAAGAAAAACCCCCTGCAAGGGCCATGAAGGAAACAAAAAGGGTAAGAGCGATGGGGCTTCCTGGTGGGCTGGTCAGACAGCGCTCCTCAGAGGAGGTGATGGTAATGGTGGACCTGGGCCAGCGGGGTTGAGTGGTTTCAGGGGGCTGTGTCACCTGGTCCCCAGGCTGACCAGTAAGATCTCATCCCTGTTTCAGAGGTGTGGGAGCAGGTTCGAGGAGGGGAAGGAACCCCTGGTTACAGCAAAGCTGTGGTTGAGCTGGAAGCTCAGACTTCCCAGCTCCAGGGCCTGTGTGCTGGCAGCCGCACGGTTGGGGCGGTGGAGAGAGGGCCAGGTGATGAGGCTAGACAGGTGACGCAGGGCCGTTCACACTTCACCCTTGACACAGCATGGTGGTTCTCTGAACAGGTGGAGCTTTGGGAAGATTTTATCTGATGATGGCTTTTTTTAAAATGGCTTTGCTGCAATTTATTTTACATATCAGATTCATCATTTCAGGTTTTTTTAAAGCAAATTTACAGAGTTGACCAATTGTCACAATGGAATTTTAGAACATTACAAAGCCTAACAAGGTCCCTAGTGCCTATTTGCAGTCACTCCCTGTTCCCACTACCTGCACCGTGTAACCACTAAGTCCTCTGCCTCTGTCTTTGGTTTCGCCTTTTCAGGATGTTTCATATAAATGCCTCACAGACGTTTCATGTCTGGTTCCCTTCCCAGGAACAGCGGTCTTGGTGTTGGTTCCTCGGCATTGCGTGCCTTAGTAATTCCTTTTTGTTGCCAAGTGGCATCTCATGTGGACCTTCTGGGTGCTACTTGTTCAGTCAGACAGCGATGGACATGTGAATTGTTTCTAGTTCTTGACTTGTCCCCTATTATGAATAATACTGCTGTGAACATCTGTGTATATGTTTTTTGTGAACATAGTGTTTCCATTTCTCTTGGATAAATAACCTAAGAGGAGAATTGCTAGGTCACTCTGTTTTAAAATTCGGTAAATTATTAAGTTTAACTTTTTAAGAAACTGTCCAACTATTTTCTAAAGTGATTCTACTGTTTTACATTTCCCCCAGCAGTGTATGGGATTCTAGTTTCTCCATATCCTCACCAACCCTTGTTACTGTCTTTTTGTTTATAGCAATTCTAGTTGAGTGCGAAATGGTATCTCGTTGTTTAAATTTGCATTTTCCTAATAACTAATCATGTTGGATGTTTTTTCTTGTGCTTATTTTCCACTCACATGTTTTTGGGGTGAAATGTGTATTCAAAACTTTAACCCACTTTTAATAGCTTTTAATGGGGTTATATGTCTTTATTATTGAGTTATAAGATTTCTTTATTTCTTTATGATGTTATGATTTGCAGTTATTTTCTCCCAATCTGTGGTTTGTCTTTTGATTTTCTCCATGGTGTCTTTGAAGTGCAAATATATGTAGTTTTCATGCGGTTTAGTTTGTTAATGTTTTTCTTTCAGTGGTTGGACCTTGGTGTCATATCCCAGAAATCTTTACCTAACCCAAGTTGTGGAAATTTTTGCTGGGTTTTCTTCTAAGAGGTTTATAGTTTTGGCTTTTACATTTATCCATTTTTAGTTAAATTTTGTGGATGTTGTGAAGTAAGGCTCTAAGTCAGGTGTTGGCAGTTTTTCTATAGATGACCAGGAAGTAAATACTTTCTGTTTTGCTGAGCAGAAAGTCTCTATCACTATTACTCAACTCTGCCATTTTATGGTGAAAGCAGCTATAGGTAGTATATAAAATGAGTAGATGTGGCTGTGATCCAGTAAAACTTTATTTATAAAATCAGGTTTTGAGTTGGATTTGGCTCAAGCACCTGAGCATGTTGAACTCTGTCAGTCTTTTTTTTTTTTGTATGAAATACTTAATTTTTCCAGCTCCATTGTTGAAAAGACTACGCTTTCCCCATGTGAATTATCTTGGGACCTTGGTGAACATGAGTTGACCGTAAACATAAAGGTTCAGAATGTATATCTTGCCTCTCAATTCTGTTTAAGTTCCACTGATCTGTATGCTCTATGTCTATCTTTTTGCCAGTACAGAACTGTCATGATTATTGAAGCTCTGTGGAAAGTTTCAAAATAGGGAAGTATGACTCCAATTTTGTTCCTTTTTTCCCCATGATTGTTTGGCTGTATTAAGTCCTTTGCATGTCCACACATATATTAAGATCGATTTGTCAGCTTCTGTAAAAAGCTTATTGGGATTTTGATGGGGTTTGTGTTGAATCTATAAGATTATGTTGGGAGAATTGTCACTTTAACAATATGGAGTCTTCTAGTCTGTAAATATGAAATCTTTTTCTTTATTTAGATCTTTTAAAGTTTTTCTCAGTGGTGTTTTATACTTTCAGTGTATAAGGCTTGCATTTCTTTAAAAATTATTCCCAAGCATTTTATTCTTTATGATGCTATGATGAATGGCATTGTCTCCTTAATTTCGCTTGTGAATTCTTCACTGCTAGCCTGTGGAAATGCAGCTCGTTGCTGTGTACTGATCTTGTGTCCAGCACCTTTGCTGAGCTCTTCATTAGCTCTAATAGGGTTTTCTGGTGTGTGTGTATTCCTTAGGGTTTATGTAGGTAGACCATGGTGCCTGCAAAATGAAGGCAGTTTTACTCCTTCTTTGCTGTCTGGAGGCCCTTGCTTTCTTTTTCGTGCCTTGTTGTGTTGGCTAGAACATCCACTACAGTATTGAGTAGAAGTGGTGAGAACGCATGTCTTGCTGCTGAATTCAGAGAGAAAACATTGTCTTATACCACTGAGTATGTTAGCTGTGCACTTTTCATAGCTACTCTTTATCAGATTGACGATTTTATCTTTTAATATTCTCCATCACCCCTTCCTCTGCGTCCTTATAGCCTGCTTTTCTTCCGTAAGCTTGGGGAGTGCAGACGCCTTGCTCACAATCTTCTAGATCACTAGTACGCACGAGCTGCGTTGTGTGGCTGGACTGGCGACTTGACGATCATTTTCATCCACGCTGGCGACCTGTGACCTGAGAGCCTTCTCTTCCGCTCTCACTCTTTGCTCCTGGGGGCAGCAGGCTTCCTCTTCCTCCTTGCCTTGCTCAGTGACGTGCACCTCGAAGGGCTCTGCAACCGTCAGCACTCCTGATTGTGTCCTGCCACGTCACACCCTTTGGTTTAGCACCTGTTAGGATGAGCATGGAGCGCAGGAGAGGCCAGGGGGCCTGGCCTGGAGCCCGACCCCCAGGGGCCACGGCTCCCTCTTGTGTGCGGGGCAGGGCTGCGCTCGGCACAGGTGCCCCACTGGCTTGATCGTGAGTCCTCCCCACTCTCGCCCTGCTCAGCGCCGACCACTGGTGCGTGCTGTGGATGGCTCACAACAGGAAACACTGACCAAGACAGCCGGGAGTCGGATCACCCAGTTCTCCCCAGCTTTGCTGCGAGCACACTTGTGCCCATGTCTGGGTGTGGCATCTGGCAGTGTGGCTTGGGTGCTGGTCCCAGGCTGGACACTTTCCGGGTGGGTTCTCCTCGATGCTCCCTGAACACCACATCTCCCGGTGCTGAGGTCTCTGGACAAAAGGAGCTGATTCTGCAGGGGAGCAGAGCACTTTTGGTCCCTCCCTCAGACCCCAGCTGTTGAGGATGAGGGTCGTCCTAAAGGTGGATGTGCCCTTGTTCCTCGGCTTGGCCTCCCAGACTCGCTGTGTCTGGGGACAGCAGAGCTGGCAATCAGGGCACCTCTGGCTGTCCTGTAAGTTCCTCTGGGTAGTGCCGTGGTGTAACCAGTAATGAATTTACATGGTATGAGTACCCAGGTGACTGTGGGGTGTGTCCCTCACGGAAGGTGAAAGTCCATGCTGACACCTGTGACTGTGCGGCACACTGCTGAAGGTCTTTCTGGGTCAACGGTCAATTAATGTAAACATAAGGGGGCTGTCCACTTTGGCTCCTACAGGCTCATCTCGAGTCCACTTGCTCTCTGGACCCTGTGGGTCTCACCCTGGAGGGAGGTCACTGCATGTCTCATGCAGTCCCCCTGGTTTCCAGGATCCCACTGCCGTCCCTGCAGAGCATTTTCTGTTCAGCCCTCCTTCCCTTCTGCAACCCACCCCGGCCACCTCCTTCGTCCTTGCTTGTGGGCTTTTGGTGACTGGATTCTAAACCCAGCCCAGAGCTGCCCCGACGCTGCTGCCAGAGCTCGCTGCAGTTCCCGCGGGCTCACGTGTCCCCTGCCCCTCCGGAACGCATCCTGTTCCTCGCGTGTGGAGCTCCATCCAGCCGGTCCTCCCCCGGAGGCTGGGCGCGCTTTTGCTCTGTGTCCAGTGACAACTCTGCGTCTTCCCTTCCCGCTGCTTCTGTTTCACCCTCTCCTCTTGCCCCTCAGGAACACTTGGTCTCCCTCCTTCCCTTGCATCTCTGATAAATTGTTCTTTCTCCCAGCAGGCTTGCCTCCCACAAACCTGTCCTTGCTGGTGCTAGCAGGGTCATGTGTTTTGAAAAGGCACATTTCACTTCTGAGCAGGTATCAGGCAGTGGTGATAGAACCCTGGCCGTCGCAGTGCAGGTTCCTTCCTTGCGGGTCCAGCGGCCTTGCTCTCGGGGCAGCCGCACCAGCTGCTGGGCCAGCGGTCATCCTGAGGTGGATGGTGAGGGTGCAGCCCGCTCCCGTCTCATTCTCAGGTGCTTCCTGCGGCCTCCAGCGTTTCCCAGGCCTGACTCCCGGGCCCTGTGTGTGCTGGCGTTGCTGTTTCCTGTCATCGCCCATCCCGTGGGGAGGGTCTGTGCTCCTGCCCCGCCGTTTCAGGTCCTCTGTCTGCAGGACTCACCCCCATCCTTGGGGACTCTCTTCCTCGGACTCAGGACCTCTTCACAGGCTCCCTCTGCACTGTCAGTGGTCACTGTCCCAGGTCCTGCAGGCTCTGCTCTGTGGGGAAGAAGCTCTGCTCCTGGTCTCTGGCCTCCAGCATGGGACCCGGAGCCGGGCTCACAAGCAGGACCCTGGGACAGGGCTTTAAGGCCCTGGCTCCTAACTTCCTGAATGAAACCATCAGCCCAGGAACTTCAAGGTATTCACAACAGTTTGAAACTTGGAGGCTCTGCATCAATTCACTGTTCAGTTCTTTGGGGTGAGCATCGAAAGACTGGCCTGTGTTTCCCTGTGGCAGCCCTTGGCCAGAGCTGTGAGGCCGCTGCCCTCCCTGGGGCCTTGCTCTCACTGCCGTCCCTGCCCCGCTGCACTGCCAGGCCGCCGCCTCGTTTTTGTCACCTGCAGGGCCCCTGGGGTGCTGGCAGTCACCGCCCTCCAGGACTCTTCTTGTCCAGATACTTGGATTTAATCTGTGGATCTAATTTCAGCTCACAGAAAACTGAAGGACTAGCCAACAAAATCTCCACGGCAACCACTGCAGCAAAGCAGAGGCATCTTCTTAGAGCCCCAGGATGGCAGCGCCATCTGGGGCGGAATGTGGGCCCTGGAGCCACCCACAGGCCGGCCTCGTCTGGAGCCTGCGCAGGGCTCGGCTGCTCGCAGGAGCTGGGGCCAGGGAAGGCGGGCAAGGCAGGCGACGCCCAGAGGGTCCTTGAAAGATGGCGCACGATCGGCCGCGGCATGAAGGACCCCCCCCCGCATCCTGCGTGAAGCCCTGCGGACGTCACCTGGGGCACCCAGAGCCTTGCTTGATGCGAAGAACAGTGCTTGGAATGCGGCCTCCTCGCAGCCGCCTCTTACGTGAGTCTAGAGGGGTCGCTTTCTCAGACTAAAAGCTGTTGATTTTCGTGTT
>SJXQ01004423.1:71789-85972 GCA_006408695.1 Aepyceros melampus | reverse complement strand
ACTCGTTACCTCCATGCCTTTCCTGCGCTTGTGTTCTGCAGCCGTCACCTCGGTCTCCTTGGCACATGGGTGTGCTGGAAAGTGGAGCGGTGGCCTGTGAGCTGGGCAGGGGAAGTGAAGGAGCCAGCAGGCAGCTTTCTGGTGGGAGGATGGGGGCATTGCTGCTCTAGGGTGGCGGAGAGCAGACGGCAGGGGCGGGCGCGGCCTTGGGGGGCAGGAGCGAGGCATGCAGCAGGCGCCCACTAGGTGCGGCCTTCTCCCGTCCACCTCCTGGGTTCAGCTGACCACAGCCCCGTGTTGACCTGGGCCTGGAGACCTTGCGTGTCCTGTCAGGGGAGGCCGGACGGCGTCCCACAGGTTTGGTTTGTGCCCTCGTGCGCCTGCACCCTGGCCGGTGGTCACACGCTTCCACGTGCTCCTCCTGTTCATTTCCTCTTGGGTAAGAATCCTTAAAAAATCAGACAGTATTTACAGCTTCCCCCATTAAATAGCAGCTGTGCTTGGGGACACTGCCTGCAGAAAGAAAGGCTGTGCCCCATCTGGAGACGGTCGGGGACAGAGACCGTGGGGTGAGGAGCCAGGCTCCTCTGGGAAGACTGCTGACTCTGGGGGCCCGACAGACCAGTGCCGCAGTGTTCCCGACACGCAGACCCCGTCACCACCCTCGCCCACGGCCTGGAGGGGCATCTCCAGGACCAGGTGGGAAACGTGGGGCTCACTGAACACAGGGCGTCCTGCAGGGACTCCACGCAGTGGCACGGGCCAGAAACCCGAGCCTGTTCTCAGGGGGCTTAGAGGACAGCTGGCCAGGAGGACTGGGCTTCCAGAGCGCACACGGCCCCCACGCCGCCTGCGCCGGGGGTGCCAAGCTGGGTGTGGGGGTTTATGGGAACCTTTACGCGTTGGCAAGTGTTCCGACTTACAAGAGGAGGAAGACTTGGAGGAGAAAGAAAGTATGTGGCGTCAACAGACCCAGCCAGAGCTGTATGCCGACCCCAAGCTGGCTTGGGTGGGCCCCCGTCAGGCCTTTTGGGGGCTGCAGGCTGTCAGCAGGTTTCTGAGCTGGAGCTCAGGATGAGCTGACCTCTTCCACAAGCCCTGTGTGGCTCTGTTGTAACCTTGAGTTTGTCGTCTATAAAACAGGCTGCCAGCAGCTGCTGCTTCATGTCTGTTGGGAACTTTAAAATCTTGATTAAAAGGCACAGCTAAAGAGAGGAGACCCTGGGTGAGTTGGCAGGTCTTCCTGTGGCCGTCAGTGCCCGTCAGCAGATGCCACCCCATGTCCCCTCAAGCCGGCAGCTGCCTACTATTTTTAGCAGCTCTGTAACTCCATTAGCCATAGCCCACCTCCCAGACCCCGTCTGTATGTTTAATTATGTAAATGGCATCACAAGTCACAGTGGTGTTGAACTCCGTCTCATGTCTCAGAGCAAATCAGAACATGTTCCACTGTGTCTTGTTGACCAGCCATCCAGCCTGGCTGCAGGCTCAGGGCAGGGCGAGGCGCCCCTCCGGGGAAGCGAGCTCGGGAGAGGGCGGCGTGTGGGGAAGGCCTTTCCGGGGGGCCTCATGGGGTCGCTCCAAGCAGTGCCCTTCCTCCCAGCTGGAGGTGAGCTCTTGTCTCTGTTACGCCAGCTCACGCTGACTCGTCCTTGGCTCTGCTGCTCCAGCTGCTGTGTGCGGTGGTGCCCGGGCTGGGAGGTGGCCGTCTGTGGAGACCCTAGTGGGAGGCCGTGCTGACCCTGCTCAGGCTGAGGCCGGGTGCCTGCTCCCAGCGCGTGCACCCTCTGCCTGGCTGCATCACTGGAGCTGAGTTCAGGGAGGGCCAAGGTCCGTTCCTGGCTTCCCGGGTGGCCTCAGGCACTCTGGAGGTTTCTGCTCTTCCTCTGGGCTCTGCAGCGGCTTAGCTCCTTCATGCCCTGGCCCAGCCCTGCTGCTGAGTTCCCGCGTCCAGCTTCTCCCTGGCCTGTGGCTCTGATTCCGGCCACTCCCGGCAACCATTCCTTTGGGGCCACATATGGGGTCATCTCCTTGGGGTCGTCTTCCTACACCCCTGTGTTGACCGCCGTGCAACCGCTGGTCCTGTGAGGTCCTTGCAGGTACTGTTCTCTCATCCACATCTTCGAGGACCTCATCTCCTGAGAACGAGAGCATTCTCCTCCCCGACGATGGCAAGCTGACCGTGCCCTGCGTCTGATGGGGAGGCCGGGCACGTCCTTGAGGGCTGGCTACCGAGCATCTCAGGCTGGGTCACGGGGCCTGCCCTGCGGGCGCTTGTGCCTCACGGTGTCGCTCCATCTGTGGGATGTCCTCTCACGTCACTGGTGGTGCTGAGGGCTCCAAGCCTGGGGTTTTCTAGCATGTCCATGAATTTGGTGTGCCTGGTCATTGCTCGCGATTAGGGTCAGGTCAGAGCTGGCAGCCCTCCTGCTATGACCTCAGGGGTGCGTGCTGCCACCTTGTCTCTGCGTGTGGGGTAGGCTTGTTTACTCGGGCGAGCTGAGGTGGGCCAGTCTTCTCTGTCTTACAGCTCCTTCCCCCCGCAGGAGGGTCAGGGATCTGGGGTCTTGCTTTGGTACTGTGCAGTGTAGGAGTCTGCGTCGTGCTTTGGGACTTGTGCTGAGCCATTTCCAGCCTTTTAGCCGGGGCTTTTCTGTTCTACTCATAACACTCTTCACATTCTGAAATCGTCCTTTTACTGTGGTAAAGCGTCTGTCTCACAGGCTTGGCCGTCATAACCACTGGAAGCATAAACTTCGACACCACCAAGACGACTCACGCTGCTATGCAGCTCTCACCACCGTGCCTCTGCAGTCACTGTTTACACAGCGGCGCTGTCCCCGCTCCCAGCCTCTCCCCAGCCCTGGCAGCCCCCGTTCATGCGCTGTCTCTGTGAACCCATGTGTGAGTGGAGTCACGCAGGCAGGACTTACTCTCTCCTGAGTGGCTCACCTCACTGGGCGTGATGTCGTCAGGGGTCATCCATGCTGAGGCAGGTGTCAGAACCTCCTGCCCTTTAGACAGAATCACAGTCCTCGCGTGCGCAGACCCCGGGTTGTCTGCTCACCCGCCTGTCACAGGCATCTGGCTGCCTCCCCCTCTTGGCTGTCGTGAGGATTGCTGCTGTGAGCGTGGGCGTGCAGGTATCTCTCCCAGACGCTGCTCCGGCTCTCTTGCTGTATGTGCCCAGTGGGGAAACTGCTAGATCATATGGGAATTTTATTTTTAATATTTTGAGCATGAAATTCGCATGCTGTATTCTATAGCAGCTGCACCATTTTACATTTTTACCAGCAATGTAAGTGGGTTCCAATGTCTCCACTTCCTCACCAGCAGTTATCCTTTTCTGTTTCCATTTTGTTTTTTTAAATAGCCATCCTATTTTTTGAAAACGCCATTCAGGTGAGAAATGGCATCTGAGGCAGGTGTCAGAACCTCCTGCCCTTTAGACAGAATCACAGTCCTCGCGTGCGCAGACCCCGGGTTGTCTGCTCACCCGCCTGTCACAGGCATCTGGCTGCCTCCCCCTCTTGGCTGTCGTGAGGATTGCTGCTGTGAGCGTGGGCGTGCAGGTATCTCTCCCAGACGCTGCTCCGGCTCTCTTGCTGTATGTGCCCAGTGGGGAAACTGCTAGATCATATGGGAATTTTATTTTTAATATTTTGAGCATGAAATTCGCATGCTGTATTCTATAGCAGCTGCACCATTTTACATTTTTACAGCAATGTAAGTGGGTTCCAATGTCTCCACTTCCTCACCAGCAGTTATCCTTTTCTGTTTCCATTTTGTTTTTTTAAATAGCCATCCTATTTTTTGAAAACGCCATTCAGGTGAGAAATGGCATTTCATTGTGGTTCTGAGCTGCGTTTCTGTGATAAGCAATGATGTTGGGCATCTTTTAATGCACTGCTCAGACATTTATATATCTTATTCAGAGGAACGTCTATTTAGATTCTTTGGCCCATTTTTAATGCTGTTTCTAAAAAATTATTGTAAGAGTTCTTTATGTATTCTAGATATAAGTTCCTACTCATGTATCATTGCAGGCTATTTTGTGTTTTGTTTGATAACTTCTTGGTAATGTCCTTTACTATAAAAAGGTTTTAATTTCAAAGTCCAACTTATTTTTTCTTTTGTTGCTCACGCCTTTAGTGTCCCATCTAATCTATTTCCAATTAAAAGATCATGAAGATTTATCCCTGTGTTTTCTTTTAAGAATTTCATGGTCTTGATCCTTGGGCCATTAAGAATTAATTTTATATATGGTGTGAGGTAGGGGTAACACTTCATCCTTTTGTAAGTGGACATCCAGCTATCCCAGTGCCATTTGTTGAAGGGACTGTTCTTTCTCCATTGGATGGTTTTTCTCCCTTTGCCCAGCATCAGTTGGCCACACACATATGGGTTTATATGCCAGCAAATTTGGAAAACTCAGCAGTGGCCACAGGACTGGAAAAGGTCAGTTTTCATTCCAATCCCAAAGAAAGACAATGCCAAAGAATGTTTCAAACTACCGCACAGTTGCACTCATCTCACACACTAGCAAAGTAATGCTTAAAATTCACCAAGCTAGGCTTCAACAGTATGTGAACTGTAAACTTCCAGATGTTCAAGCTGGATTTAGAAGAGGCAGAGGAACCAGAGATCAAATTGCCAACATCCGCTGGATCATCAAAAAAGCACCAGAGTTCCAGAAAAACATCTACTTCTGCTTTATTGACTATGCCAAAGCCTTTGACTGTGTGGATCACAACAAACTATGGAAAATTCTTCAAGAGATGGGAATACCAGACCACCTAACCTGCCTCTTGAGAAATCTGTATGCAGGTCAGGAAGCAACAAGTAGAACCGGACAGGGAACAACAGACTGGTTCAAAATTGGGAAAGGAGTACATCAAGGCTGTATATTGTCACCCTGCTTATTTAACTTCTATGCAGAGTACATCATGAGAAACGCTGGGCTGGAAGAAGCACAAGCTGGAATCAAGATTGCCGGGAGAAATATCAATAACCTCAGATATGCAGATGACACTACCCTTATGGCAGAAAGTGAAGAAGAACTAAAGAACCTCTTGATGAAAGTGAAGTGAAGAAGTGAAGAAGTGAAGTCGCTCAGTCGTGTCCGACTCTTTGCGACCCGTGGACTGTAGCCCACCAAGCTCCTCTGGCCATGGGATTCTCCAGGCAAGAATAATAGAGTGGGTTGCCATTTCCTTCTCCAGGGGATCTTCCCGACCCAGGGATCGAACCCAGGTCTCCCACATTGCAGGCAGACGCTTTACCCTCTGCACCACCAGGGAAGCCAAGAGGAGAGTAAAAAAGTTGGCTTAAAGCTCAACATTGAGAAAACTAAGATCATGGCATCCGGTCCCATCACTTCATGGCAAATAGATGGGGAAACAGTGGAAATAGTGTCAGACTTTATTTTTCTGGGCTCCAAAATCATTGCAGATGGTGATTGCAGCCCTGAAATTAAAAGACAGTTACTCCTTGTAAGGAAAGTTATGACCAACCTAGACAGCATATTAAAAAGCAGACACATTTCTTTGCCAACAAAGGTCCGTCTAGTCAAGGCTATGGTTTCTCCAGTGGTTAGGTATGGATGTGAGAGTCGGACTATAAAGAAAGCTGAGCACTGAAGAATTGATGCTTTTGAACTGTGGTGTTGGAGAAGACTCTTGAGAGTCCCTTGGACTGCAAGGAGATTCAACCAGTCCATCCTAAAGGAGATCAGTCCTGGGTGTTCATTGCAAGGACTGGTGTTGAAGCTGAAACTCCAATCCTTTGGCCACCTGATGCGAAGAGCTGACTCATTTGAAAAGACCCTGATGCTGGGAAAGATCGAGGGCAGGAGGAGAAGGGGACGACAGAGGATGAGATTGTTGGATGGCATCGCCGACTCGATGGCTATGGATTTGGGTGGACTCCGGGAGTTGGTGATGGACAGGGAGGCCTGGTGTGCTGCGGATCATGGGATCGCAAAGAGTTGGACACAACTGAGCGACTGAACTGGACTGAGTGCTGCTGTAATGAAACACCACAGACTGGGACAGCCTAACAGACCAGTGAGAGGGTTCTAGGGCCATAATGAGTCTGCTGCATCTTAGGAAGAATCTGTCCCATGTCGTCTCTTGCCTCCTGGTGTTGACTGGAAGTCCTTGATGTCCTTGGCTTGGCTTCAGTCTCTCCCTCTTCACATGACTGTCCTCCCCCTGTGTCTTTTTGTCCATATATCCGTCTTGTAAGGACATCAGTCATGTTGGATGTAGGACACACCCTGATCCATTGTGACTTCATTGTAACAATTACGTCTTTCCAAGTAAGACTGCATTCTAAAGTTCTAATGGACGTGAAGTTTAGGAGGATACTATTAAAATGTCCCCTGGTAGCTCAGCTGGTAAAGAATCTGCCTACAATGCAGGAGACCCTGGTTTGATGCCTGGGTCAGGAAGATCCCCTGGAGAAGAGATAGACTACCCACTCCAGTGTTCTTGGGCTTTCCTGGTGGCTCTGCTGGTAAAGACTCCGCCTGCAATGAGGGAGACCTGGGTTGGGGAGATTCCTGGAGAAAGGAACAGTCACCCACTCTAGTGTTCTGGTCTGGACTGTATGGTCCATGGGGTCTCAGGAGTCGGACGTGACTGAGTGACTTTCACTTTCATTTTCATTAAACTGTCAGTACTGACATCTTGGGGCTTCCTAGGTGGTGCTGGAGGTAAAGGCCCGCCTGCCCATGCAAGAGACACTAGAGCTGCGAGCTCCATCCCCGGGTCAGAAGATCCCCTGGAGAAGGGCGTGGCGATCCAGCCTGGTATTCTTGCCTGAAGAATCCAATGGACAGAGGAGCCTGGCAGGCTACAGCCCACAGGGCTGCAAAGTCAGACACAACTGAAGTGACCAGCACAGCTACACGCACTGACATCTCAACAGTATTAGTTCTCTGTAGCCACGAATGTCAGGTGCTTCTCCACTTACTGAGTTCACTTAAATTTCACCAGTGTTTTGTAGTTTTCAGAGTATAATTCTTTCATATTCTTATTAAATTTATTACTTACTATTTTACTCTTTTATAAGATATTGTAAATGAAATTGCTTTCTTAGCTTATTTTTGGATTGTTCATTGCTGGTGTGTGGAAGTGCAGCTGATAGTTGAATGTTGGCCCTGTACCCTGCAGTTTTGCTGAGTTCATTAGTTTTAATAGCCTTGGAATTAATAATAGCTGTAACTGTTAGAACTAATAGCTAATGGAAGTGCTCACCTATTCCTTACTTTTCTGAGAGTTTTTAATATAAAAAGGCTTTGGGTTTTTTGAGATGCCTTTTCTGCATCAGTTGAGATGATTACATGTGTTTTCCCTTTTTTTCAATTAATGCAATGTATTAAATGGAAACTTTTTTCTCATGTTGAACCAGCCTTGCGTTTCTGATGTAAATCCATTTAATCATGGTATGTAATTCTTAGACTGTGATGTTGGGTTTGGCTTACTATTGAGTGTAGTAGTGTTTTGTTAAGGATTTCGCTTCTATATTCTTAAGGGATATTGGCTTGTGTCTTTTTCCTGATGCTGTTACCTGGCTTTGGCATCACAATTACCTAGTCTCGTGCAAGAAGTTAGAAAGTGTGGCTTCTCTTTCACTTTTGGGAAGAGTTTGGGAAGGATTGGGCTTCATTCTTTCACTGTTTGGTAGAATTCGCCTGTGAATCTGTCTGGTCCTGGACTTTTCTGTGTGGGAGGTTTTTGATTACTGACTGCAGCATTTCTCTTGTGATGGGTCTTCTTGACTCAGTTGAAGCAATCTGTGCTTTTCTAGGAATCTGTACATTTCTTCTAGGCTACCTGAGTTGTCAGCATACAGTTGTTTATAATATTTTCTTTCACTCCTTTTAATTTTTGCAGTCAGTTCCCACTTTCATTTCTCGTTTTAGCCATTTGTATCTGTTGTTCAGCCACTGAGCCGTGTCTGACTCATTGCGACCCCATGGACTGCAGTGTGTCAGGCTCCCCTGTCCTCCACTATCTCCCTGAGTTTGCCCAAACTCATATCCACTAAGTCAGTGATGCTGTCTAACCATTTCGTCCTCTGGTGTCCTCTTCTTTTGCCTTCAGTCTTTCCCAGCATCAGGGTATTTTCCAATAGGTTGGCTCTTCTCATCGGATGGCCAGAATACTGGAGCTTCAATTTCAGCATCAGTCCTTCCAGTGAATATTCAGGATTGATTTCCTTTAGGATTGACTGGTTGGATCTCCTTGCAGTCCAAGGGACTTTGAAGAGTCTTCTCCAGCACTACAATTAAAAAGCGTCTATTTTTTGGCACTCAGCCTTCTTTAGGGTCCAGCTCTCACATCTCTGCACGACGACAGGAAAAACCATAGCTTCGATGAGATGGACCTTTGTTGGCAGAGTGATGTCTTTGCTTTTTAATGCACTGACTAGGTTTGCCATAGCTTTTCTTCCAAGGAGCAAGCATCTTTTAATTTCATGGCTGCAGTCACCATCAGCAGTGATTTTGGAGCCCAAGAAAAGAAAATCTCAACTGCTTCTGCTTGTAGGTCTTGTAGATCTTCATAGAACCGTTCAACTTCAGCTTCTTCAGCATTACTGGTTGGGGCGTAGGCTTGGATTATTGTGATATTCAATGGTTTGCCTTGGAAACAAACAGAGATCATTTTGTCATTTTTGAGATTGCATCCAAGTACTGCATTTCAGATTCTTTTGTTGACCATGATGGCTACTCCATTTCTTCTGAGGGATTCTTGGCCACAGTAGTGGATATAATGGTCATCTGAGTTAAAGTCACCCATTCCAGTCCATTTTCATTCACTGATTCCTAGAATGTTGACGTTCACTCTTGCCATCTCCTGTTTGACCACTTCCAATTTGCCTTGATTCATGGACCTAACATTCCAGGTTCCTATGCAGTATTGCTCTCTACAGCATCGGACCTTGCTTCCATCACCAGTCACCTCCACAGCTGGGTGCTGTTTTTGCTTTGGCTCCATCCCTTCATTCTTTCTGGAGTTATTTCTCCACTGATCTCCAGCAGCATATTGGGCACCTACTGACCTGGGGAGGTCCTCTTACAGTGTCCTATCTTTTTGCCTTTTCATCCCGTTCAGGGGGTTCTCAGGGCAGGAATCCTGAGGTGGTTGGCCATTCCATCTCCGGTGGACCACGTTTTGTCAGCACTCTCCACCATGGCCCATCCATCTTGGGTGGCCCTGCTCTGCGTGGCTCCTGGTTTCACGGAGTTAGACAGGCTGTGGTCCATGTGGTCAGATCTGTTGGTTTTCTGTGATTGTTGTTTTCAGTCTGTCTGCCCTCTGCTGGAGAAGGAAAAGAGGCTTATGGAAGCTTCCTGGTGGAAGTGACTGACTGAGGGGGAAACTGGGTCTTGTTCTGATGGGCGGGGCCATGCTTAATAGATCTTTAATCCAGTTTTCTGTTGAGGGGCAGAGCTGTGTTCCCTGCCTGCTATTTACCTATGCATTTACCTCAGGTCTGTCTTCTTCATACAGTTTCAAGTTACCCTCTAGTGCCTCTTCTTTGCAAGGACTCCCTGCAGCATTTCTTATAGGGCGAGTCTAGTGATGATGAACTGTTTCAGACCTTGTTCGTATAGGAATTTACTTTCTCCTCCGTTTTTAAACAAGCCACTCTGTTTGGCTGTGTTGGATTGCAGTTGCAGCCCTTGGTGAGCCCCGCTGCGCCCTGTGAGCTCTGTTGCTGTGGCTTGTGGGCTCTCTAGTCTTGGAGTGCAGGCCCCGTCATTGCGGCACACGGCTTAGTTGCTCCGCAGCATGTGGGACCTTAGTTCCTTGACCAGGGCTGGGAACTGCATCTCCTGCATTGCACAGTGGATTCTTAACACTCGACCACCAGGAAAGTCCGTCTCCTTCCTGTTGAAAAGTTTATTTATTTATTTAGGCTCTGCTGGGTCTTCACTGCTGCAGGGGGGCTTTTCTCCAGCTGTCATGAGTGGGGGCTGCTCTACAGTTGTGGGGCACGGGCTCTGGTGGAAGTGACTGACTGAGGGGGAAACTGGGTCTTGTTCTGATGGGCGGGGCCATGCTTAATAGATCTTTAATCCAGTTTTCTGTTGAGGGACAGAGCTGTGTTCCCTGCCTGCTATTTACCTATGCATTTACCTCAGGTCTGTCTTCTTCATACAGTTTCAAGTTACCCTCTAGTGCCTCTTCTTTGCAAGGACTCCCTGCAGCATTTCTTATAGGGCGAGTCTAGTGATGATGAACTGTTTCAGACCTTGTTCGTATAGGAATTTACTTTCTCCTCCGTTTTTAAACAAGCCACTCTGTTTGGCTGTGTTGGATTGCAGTTGCAGCCCTTGGTGAGCCCCGCTGCGCCCTGTGAGCTCTGTTGCTGTGGCTTGTGGGCTCTCTAGTCTTGGAGTGCAGGCCCCGTCATTGCGGCACACGGCTTAGTTGCTCCGCAGCATGTGGGACCTTAGTTCCTTGACCAGGGCTGGGACCTGCGTCTCCTGCATTGCACAGTGGATTCTTAACACTCGACCACCAGGAAAGTCCGTCTCCTTCCTGTTGAAAAGTTTATTTATTTATTTAGGCTCTGCTGGGTCTTCACTGCTGCAGGGGGGCTTTTCTCCAGCTGTCATGAGTGGGGGCTGCTCTACAGTTGTGGGGCACGGGC
This sequence comes from Aepyceros melampus, assembly GCA_006408695.1. Taxonomy (NCBI): domain Eukaryota; kingdom Metazoa; phylum Chordata; class Mammalia; order Artiodactyla; family Bovidae; genus Aepyceros; species Aepyceros melampus. The sequence goes on along the minus strand of SJXQ01004423.1, from coordinate 75,307 downwards.
TCTGGGGTCAGTGGTCATGGTGCACGGGGCTCTCATGCTGTGCCTCCCCCGTTGAGAAGCTCGGGCTCTGGGGTCCATGGCCTCCGGGGCTGTGGGGTCAGTAGCTGTGGCGTGTGTGTGCGGTGGTCGGGGCTCTAGACCGCCGGCCCAGTGGTCGTGGTGCACGGGCTTAGTTGCCCCTGTCGTGTGTGATCCTCTTGAACCAGGGACTGAGCCTGTGTCTTTTTTATTGGCAGGTGGGTTCTGAGCGACCAGGGAAGCCCGTCTCCTTCATTTTTGAAGGACACTTTGCTGGATATAGGATTCTTGGTTGAAAGGTTTTCTTTCCTTTCAATATAACTTGTGTCTTTCCATTGTCTTCTTGCCCGTATGGTTTCCAATTAGAGGTCAACTGTGGATCCGTTGGGTATAACAGGCAGTGCTTTTTGCTGCTTTCAAGACTCTCTTTGTTTCAGTCATATGACGATAATATGTCTTGGTGCGGGTGTCTTTGAGTTTATCATGCTTGAGACTTTTTGAGCTTTTTGGATTTGCAGATTCGTGTATCTCATCAGCTGGGGGAGTTGTGGCCATTCCATTTTCAGATCCTCTTTCTGCCCCTCTGTTTCGTCTCCTGCTGACACTCCCCTCAGGCAGGTGTTAGTGTTCCCAGGTTCCTCTGGCTTTGCTCACTTTGCCTCCTTCTTCTAAACTCGGTACTTTGATTTGTCTTGTCTTTATGTTTGTTACTTCTTTCTTCTGCTTGCTCAGCCCTTTTAATGATTTTTCATTTCAGCCACAGGATTCCTAGTTGGTTCTTTTTATAGATCCTGTATCTTTTATTAATGTTCTCACTTCTGTTTATCTGTCACTTTCCTGACTTCCATTTTTAGACGTCATGCCTCCCTTTATCTATTTGAACATATTTCAGGGACTTTTGTCTAATACGTCTCATGTCTCGGCTTCCTTGGGGATTGTGCTTGTGCTCAGCTGTGTCCAGCTGTTCGCACCCCCACGGGCTGTAACCCGCCAGGCTCCTCTGTCCACGGGACTGTTTCAGGCAAGAATACTGGAGTGGATTGCCATTTCTTCCTCCAGGGGACTTTCCTGACCTAGGGATCGAACCTGAGTCTCCTGTATTGGCAGGTGGGTTCTTTTCCACTGAGCCTCCTGGGAAACCATTCGTGGAGATGGTTTCTGTCAGTCATTTTCCTCTGAATGGGCTGAACTTCTAAATTTTTGTGTATGTTGTTTGAGGTTTTTTTTTTTTTCTTTTGCTGTTATTAAATACTGGATATTTGAGTATGATAATGTCATATCAGATTTTTTCTCATCCTAATGACTATCCCAAACTATTTTTGCAAAGACTGTATTCTTCTGTGTGTAGTCCCTGAAATCTCTATTTCTTTAGCTTATCTTCAGTGAACGTTCTGATAGACACTTTCTTTTATGACAAAGGATTAAAACAAAACCAAAACACCAGGAAAGTAGAAGAGGAGAAGAAAACCCGAGCCCTTTCTCCGTCCTGGCAGATCGACACTGTGCTGGGGGCCCTTCTGCAGCCAGCCAGCTTGTGCTGACACAGAGGCCAGCCCAAGGCAACAGGCTCGAGGCTGCTTAGCTCCTGCCTGGGCCTGTGTCTCATCACTGGCCTGGATACTTCCGTGTGCGTGGTTGCTCTGCGAGCCTGCAGCCTGGGTCCAGGCCCTGTGCTGGAAGCCACAGGAGGGCACTGGGGATGCCCCTGAGCTTGCCTGCTCTTCTCATGCTGCCTGTTTCTCGACTCAGCATTCCCTTGGTGGCTGTTAGTCGGCTCTGAGAGTTTCTGCTTTTTTTTTTTTCCGAGTTTTTGTGGAAAGATGAGAGCTTGGAGCCGCTTTCTCCATTGCTGATTCTTATCTGAATCAATAGGCTGGTGGCTGCAAAATGGTCATTTTGTATATTTATAATTTCCTTTACGTTATTAGTTGTCAGTGTTCTATTAATATAAAAAGAAGCATTATTTTCTGTCACTTTGTGTATGTATCTTATTAGAATTGATATGGATGTAGATATTTAAATAGCTCATTGTTTTAAATAACTTGAGTGAGATGTAATATATATACAATATAGTCCATACACTCCAAATGTCAGCTTGATGACCTTGGCAAATGTAACATCTAGCAACCACCTAACGACCACCTCCGTGAGAACACACGTTCTTTTCCCTGGAAAGTCCTGACATGCTTCTTTGTGTGACTATTTTGTTTTTGGCATTTTGGGGAATGATTATAGATTCATAGGAAGTTGCCCTGGTCGGGGGCAAGGCCCGTGTGCCCTTCATGGCATTTCCCCGAGTCACATCTTGCGTAGCTGAGTGCAGTGTCAAAGCTGGGAGTCTGCACCGCCACAGGCAGTTCTGTGTCTTTTTCTCACATGTGTGCATGCCAGCAACCAGGACTCTAGGCCCCCCGTGGCCTCTGTGGCACCACCTGGCGGGGTAGGGGAGAGCGGAGGCCAGCTTCCCCACCTGGGGCCTCGCAGGGAGGTGGGGGGCCAGCCTGGCGAGCGTGGGCCGCAGTGGTTCCTGTGTCAGCGGAAGCGCTCCCGTCTGACGGTTTGTGTCTTGCCTGGCTGCTTGTTTCCTGGTCCTCCGGCTGGGAGAGCCGGCTTCCCTGGGGGCTTTTGGTCACTCCCACCACATCCGCTTGAGCGCCCCCCAGTCCAGGATGTAGGGAGCAAACGGGAACCAGGAAATGCAGAGCCCTGTCCTGAGGCCCTGGCAGGCGCCCCAGTCTCACCTCTCAGGTCTGCTCTGCGGGTGATGCTCAGAAGCCTTGGCTGAATGGGCAGAGGAAGAGGCAGCAGCCGCTCTCCTCCTGCCGTGCCCTATTTTCCAGACTCTGAGATCAGGGACTCGACGCCTGCCGTCAGCTGCTCTCCACAGCGTGGTGCTGCCCCGTTGCATCCCTGCCAGCGGTGTGGGAGGTCTGCGTGCTGGCTCTGGGGTGACTGGCCTGTCTAGCCCTGGTGGGTCTGATAGGCAGCAGTTGGCCTCTCACAGTGCTGGTTTCTCTTTCTTTGGTTGCGAGTGGAGATGGAGTGTTCTTCGTGTTTATTGGCCTGAGTTTCTCTTTCCTTGTCATGTGCCTCCTCTTGTCCTCTGAGCAAGAACTGAAAGGTGAGTGAGTGGTCTGCTGTTGTGTCGGTCGTGGTCCAGCCAGGAGACGGAAACCACAGGGGTCATTTGAACAGGGAATTTAACATCAAGAATTGGTGACTTAGTAGACGTTGACTAGGTTATTGGAAGGGTGAGATGGGGATACAGAGGTGTTATAGAGGCAGCCACCCCAGTAGGTAGCCGCTGCCTCGGACTGGGGCTCAGAGAAGAGGCCTCATCCCCAGACTGGGCCCCTTGGAAGCCCAGGGTTTCGGGGGAGTGTGTGTGAAGTCTGTCCTGCAGGTGTGGGGAGAGCTGCAGACGGAGTCAGCTGCTGCAGCCCGAGGCCCCATGCGGCTGCGGCAGGGGCACAGTGACAGGAGACGGGGAGGGTGCGCCA